>OX465590.1:0-570242 GCA_950022655.1 Alentia gelatinosa
CTCACAACATGTATTTGAGTGCCTTATTTACCTCACAGATTCAATTTCTGCACCCTTACTCCAATAGTACACACTGTTCTATGTTACATGCAAAAAGTTCCTTTCGCTGTAGAATCTGTTTCCTTGATGTCAGGAATATGAAACGGCTATGACGTGTAGCTCAATGTCTTAACTACTGGTTACTTTGATTTCATTGACTTACCATCAAAACTGTTTATTCTGCAACCATTTTATTTAGAATCGACGAAATACGGCACTTAACGAAAAAAAATTCACGTTGGCTGCAGGAACTATCTCCTTGAAGTTAGAACTTCGAAAACCGTCACAACATGTATTTGAGTGTCTTTTTCACCTAATGGATTCAATTCCGGTACTCTCATTCCAATATTAAGCAGTATTCTATTATAGATGTAAGAAATTTCTTTCGCTTTAGAATCTGTTTCCTTGAGGTCAGGAATCTGAAATGGCTATGCCATATAGCTTCGTGTCTTAACTACCTGTTACTTTGATTTCATTGACCTAGCATCAAAACTGTTTCTTCTGCAACAATTTTATTGAGAGACATCGAATTCCGGCACTTAACGAAGCATATTTACGGTGGCTTCAGAATCTATCTCCTTGAAGTTAGAACTTCGAGAACCGTCATATCATGTATCTGAGTGTCTTATTCACCTCATGGATTCAATTCTGGCACTTTTACTCCAATATTAAGCACTACATGTATGAAATTCCTATTGCTGTAGAATCTATGTCCTTGAGTACAGGAAGCTGAAAATTGATACAACATGTGACATAGCATCTTTACTACCTGTTTCATTGACTAAGCTTGAAAATTGTTCATTCTACAGCCGTTTTCTCTGAGATCGCCAAAATGGTGCACTTAACAATGCATATCCATGTTGTCTGCAAAATCTAGAACTTTAGGGTTTGAACTTCAAAAAGCCTCACCACATGTATCTGAGTGTCGTATTCACCTCACAGATTCAATTTTAGAGGTTAGAACTTCAAAAAGCCTCACCACATGTATCTGAGTGCCGTATTCACCTCACAGATTCAATTTCGGCACCCTTACTATAATAGTACACACTGTTCTATGTTACATGCAAAAAATTCCTTTCGCTGTAGAATTGGTTTCCTTGAGGTCAGGAATATGAAATGGCTATGACGTGTAGCTCAGCGTCTTCTAACTACTGGTTACTTTGATTTCATTGACCTACCATCAAAACTGTTTATTCTGCAACCATTTTATTTAGAATCGACGAAATACGGCACTTAACGAAGCATATTTACGTTGGCTACAGGAACTATCTCCTTGAAGTTAGAACTTCAAAATCTGTCACAACATGTATCTGAGTGTCTCATTCACCTCATGGATTCAATTCCGGTGCCCTCATTCCAATTTTAAGCAGTATTCTATTGTAGATGTAAGAAATTCCTTTCGCCGTAGAATCTGTGTCCTTGAGGTCAGGAATCTGAAAATGGTTACAACATGTAGCTCAGCATCTTAACTACCGGTTTCTTTGATTTCATTGACTAAGCTTCAAAATTGTTCATTCTACAGCCGTTTTCTTTGAGATCGACAAAATGGTGCACTTGACAATGCATATCCATGTTGTCTGTAAAATCTAGAACCTTAGGGTTAGAACTTCAAAAAGCCTCACAACATGTATCTGATTGCCTTATTTACCTCACAGATTCAATTTCTGCACCCTTACTCCAATAGTACACACTGTTCTATGTTACATGCAAAAAGTTCCTTTCGCTGTAGAATCTGTTTCCTTGAGGTCAGGAATCTGAAATGGCTATGCCATGTAGCTAAGTGTCTTAACTACCCGTTACCTTGATTTCATTGACCTAGCATCAAAACTGTTTCTTCTGCAACAATTTTATTGAGAGACATCGAATTGCGGCACTTAGCAAAGCATATTTACGGTGGCTTCAGAATCTATCTCCTTGAAGTAAGAACTTCGAAAACCGTCACAACATGTATCTGAGTGTCTTATTCACCTCATGGATTCAATTCCGGCAGTCTCACTCCAATATTAGGCACTATTCTATTGTACATGTACAAAATTCCTATCGCTGTAGAATCTGTTTCCTTGAAGTCACTTTCTGAAAGTGGTAACAACATGTACCTCAGTGCCTAAACAACCAGTTACTTTGATTTCATCGACTAAGCTTCAAAATTGTTCATTCTACAGCCGTTTTCTTTGAGATCGACAAAATGACGCACTTAACAATGCATATCCATGTTGTCTGCAAAATCTATAACCTTAGGGTTAGAACTTCAAAAAGCCTCATAACATGTATCTGAGTGCCTTATTTACCTCACAGATTCAATTTCTGCACCCTTACTCCAATATTACACACTATTCTATGTTACATGCAAAAAATTCCTTTCGCTGTAGAATCTGTTTCCTTGAGGTCAGGAATATGAAATGGCTATGCCATGTAGCTTAGTGTCTAAACTACCCGTCCCTTTGATTTATGCTCCCTTATGCTCAGCATCTTAACTACCTGTTACCTTGATTTCATTGACTAAGCTTCAAAATTGTTCATTCTACAGCCGTCTTCTTTGAGATCGACAAAATGGTGCACTTAACAATGCATATCCATGTTGTCTGCAAAATCTTGAACTTTAGGGTTTGAACTTCAAAAAGCCTCACCACATGTATCTGAGTGACTTATTTACCTCACAGATTCAATTTCTGCACCCTTCCTCCAATAGTACACACTGTTCTATGTTACATCCAAAAAGTTCCTTTCCCTGTAGAATCTGTTTCCTTGATGTCAGGAATATGAAATGGCTCTGACGTGTAGCTCAGTGTCTTAACTTCTGGTTACTTTGATTTCATTGACCTACCATCAAAACTGTATATTCTGCACCCATTTTATTTAGAATCGACGAAATACGGCACTTAACGAAGCATATTTACGTTGGCTGTAGGAACTATCTCCTTGAAGTTAGAACTTCGAAAACCGTCACAACATGTATCTGAGTGTCTTATTCACCTCATGGATTCAATTCCGGTACTCTCATTCCAATATTAAGCAGTATTCTATTGTAGATGTAAGAAATTCCTTTCGCCGTCGAATCTGTGTCCTTGAGGTCAGGAATCTGAAAATGGTTACAACATGTAGCTCAGCATCTTAACTACCGGTTTCTTTGATTTTATTGACTAAGCTTCAAAATTGTTCATTCTACAGCCGTTTTCTTTGAGATCGACAAAATGGTGCACTTAACAATGCATATCCATGTTGTCTGCAAAATCTAGAACCTTAGGGTTAGAACTTGAAAAAGCCTCACAACATGTATCTGAGTGCCTTATTTACCTCACAGATTCAATTTCTGCACCCTTACTCCAATAGTACACACTGTTCTATGTTACATGCAAAAAGTTCCTTTCGCTGTAGAATCTGTTTCCTTGATGTCAGGAATATGAAACGGCTATGACGTGTAGCTCAATGTCTTAACTACTGGTTACTTTGATTTCATTGACTTACCATCAAAACTGTTTATTCTGCAACCATTTTATTTAGAATCGACGAAATACGGCACTTAACGAAAAAAAATTCACGTTGGCTGCAGGAACTATCTCCTTGAAGTTAGAACTTCGAAAACCGTCACAACATGTATTTGAGTGTCTTTTTCACCTAATGGATTCAATTCCGGTACTCTCATTCCAATATTAAGCAGTATTCTATTATAGATGTAAGAAATTTCTTTCGCTTTAGAATCTGTTTCCTTGAGGTCAGGAATCTGAAATGGCTATGCCATATAGCTTCGTGTCTTAACTACCTGTTACTTTGATTTCATTGACCTAGCATCAAAACTGTTTCTTCTGCAACAATTTTATTGAGAGACATCGAATTCCGGCACTTAACGAAGCATATTTACGGTGGCTTCAGAATCTATCTCCTTGAAGTTAGAACTTCGAGAACCGTCATATCATGTATCTGAGTGTCTTATTCACCTCATGGATTCAATTCTGGCACTTTTACTCCAATATTAAGCACTACATGTATGAAATTCCTATTGCTGTAGAATCTATGTCCTTGAGTACAGGAAGCTGAAAATTGATACAACATGTGACATAGCATCTTTACTACCTGTTTCATTGACTAAGCTTGAAAATTGTTCATTCTACAGCCGTTTTCTCTGAGATCGCCAAAATGGTGCACTTAACAATGCATATCCATGTTGTCTGCAAAATCTAGAACTTTAGGGTTTGAACTTCAAAAAGCCTCACCACATGTATCTGAGTGTCGTATTCACCTCACAGATTCAATTTTAGAGGTTAGAACTTCAAAAAGCCTCACCACATGTATCTGAGTGCCGTATTCACCTCACAGATTCAATTTCGGCACCCTTACTATAATAGTACACACTGTTCTATGTTACATGCAAAAAATTCCTTTCGCTGTAGAATTGGTTTCCTTGAGGTCAGGAATATGAAATGGCTATGACGTGTAGCTCAGCGTCTTCTAACTACTGGTTACTTTGATTTCATTGACCTACCATCAAAACTGTTTATTCTGCAACCATTTTATTTAGAATCGACGAAATACGGCACTTAACGAAGCATATTTACGTTGGCTACAGGAACTATCTCCTTGAAGTTAGAACTTCAAAATCTGTCACAACATGTATCTGAGTGTCTCATTCACCTCATGGATTCAATTCCGGTGCCCTCATTCCAATTTTAAGCAGTATTCTATTGTAGATGTAAGAAATTCCTTTCGCCGTAGAATCTGTGTCCTTGAGGTCAGGAATCTGAAAATGGTTACAACATGTAGCTCAGCATCTTAACTACCGGTTTCTTTGATTTCATTGACTAAGCTTCAAAATTGTTCATTCTACAGCCGTTTTCTTTGAGATCGACAAAATGGTGCACTTGACAATGCATATCCATGTTGTCTGTAAAATCTAGAACCTTAGGGTTAGAACTTCAAAAAGCCTCACAACATGTATCTGATTGCCTTATTTACCTCACAGATTCAATTTCTGCACCCTTACTCCAATAGTACACACTGTTCTATGTTACATGCAAAAAGTTCCTTTCGCTGTAGAATCTGTTTCCTTGAGGTCAGGAATCTGAAATGGCTATGCCATGTAGCTAAGTGTCTTAACTACCCGTTACCTTGATTTCATTGACCTAGCATCAAAACTGTTTCTTCTGCAACAATTTTATTGAGAGACATCGAATTGCGGCACTTAGCAAAGCATATTTACGGTGGCTTCAGAATCTATCTCCTTGAAGTAAGAACTTCGAAAACCGTCACAACATGTATCTGAGTGTCTTATTCACCTCATGGATTCAATTCCGGCAGTCTCACTCCAATATTAGGCACTATTCTATTGTACATGTACAAAATTCCTATCGCTGTAGAATCTGTTTCCTTGAAGTCACTTTCTGAAAGTGGTAACAACATGTACCTCAGTGCCTAAACAACCAGTTACTTTGATTTCATCGACTAAGCTTCAAAATTGTTCATTCTACAGCCGTTTTCTTTGAGATCGACAAAATGACGCACTTAACAATGCATATCCATGTTGTCTGCAAAATCTATAACCTTAGGGTTAGAACTTCAAAAAGCCTCATAACATGTATCTGAGTGCCTTATTTACCTCACAGATTCAATTTCTGCACCCTTACTCCAATATTACACACTATTCTATGTTACATGCAAAAAATTCCTTTCGCTGTAGAATCTGTTTCCTTGAGGTCAGGAATATGAAATGGCTATGCCATGTAGCTTAGTGTCTAAACTACCCGTCCCTTTGATTTATGCTCCCTTATGCTCAGCATCTTAACTACCTGTTACCTTGATTTCATTGACTAAGCTTCAAAATTGTTCATTCTACAGCCGTCTTCTTTGAGATCGACAAAATGGTGCACTTAACAATGCATATCCATGTTGTCTGCAAAATCTTGAACTTTAGGGTTTGAACTTCAAAAAGCCTCACCACATGTATCTGAGTGACTTATTTACCTCACAGATTCAATTTCTGCACCCTTCCTCCAATAGTACACACTGTTCTATGTTACATCCAAAAAGTTCCTTTCCCTGTAGAATCTGTTTCCTTGATGTCAGGAATATGAAATGGCTCTGACGTGTAGCTCAGTGTCTTAACTTCTGGTTACTTTGATTTCATTGACCTACCATCAAAACTGTATATTCTGCACCCATTTTATTTAGAATCGACGAAATACGGCACTTAACGAAGCATATTTACGTTGGCTGTAGGAACTATCTCCTTGAAGTTAGAACTTCGAAAACCGTCACAACATGTATCTGAGTGTCTTATTCACCTCATGGATTCAATTCCAGTACTCTCATTCCAATATTAAGCAGTATTCTATTGTAGATGTAAGAAATTCCTTTCGCCGTCGAATCTGTGTCCTTGAGGTCAGGAATCTGAAAATGGTTACAACATGTAGCTCAGCATCTTAACTACCGGTTTCTTTGATTTTATTGACTAAGCTTCAAAATTGTTCATTCTACAGCCGTTTTCTTTGAGATCGACAAAATGGTGCACTTAACAATGCATATCCATGTTGTCTGCAAAATCTAGAACCTTAGGGTTAGAACTTGAAAAAGCCTCACAACATGTATCTGAGTGCCTTATTTACCTCACAGATTCAATTTCTGCACCCTTACTCCAATAGTACACACTGTTCTATGTTACATGCAAAAAGTTCCTTTCGCTGTAGAATCTGTTTCCTTGAGGTCAGGAATCTGAAATGGCTATGCCATGTAGCTTAGTGTCTTAACTACCCGTTACTTTGATTTCATTGACCTAGCATCAAAACTGTTTCTTCTGCAACAATTTTATTGAGAGACATCGATTTGCGGCACTTAGCAAAGCATATTTACGGTGGCTTCAGAATCTATCTCCTTGAAGTAAGAACTTCGAAAACCGTCACAACATGTATCTGAGTGTCTTATTTACCTCATGGATCCAATTCTGGCACTCTCACTCCATCATTAAGCACTACATGTAAGAAATTCCTATCGCTGTAGAATCTATGTCCTTGAGTTCAGGAAGCTGAAAATGGTTACAACATGTAGCTCAGCATCTTTACTACCTATTTCTTTTGTTTCATTGACTAAGCTTCAAAATTGTTCATTCTACAGCCGTTTTCTCTGAGATCGCCAAAATGGTGCACTTAACAATGCATATCCATGTTGTCTGCAAAATCTAGAACTTTAGGGTTTGAACTTCAAAAAGCCTCATAACATGTATCTGAGTGCCTTATTTACCTCACAGATTCAATTTCTGCACCCTTACTCCAATATTACACACTATTCTATGTTACATGCAAAAAATTCCTTTCGCTGTAGAATCTGTTTCCTTGAGGTCAGGAATATGAAATGGCTATGCCATGTAGCTTAGTGTCTAAACTACCCGTCCCTTTGATTTATGCTCCCTTATGCTCAGCATCTTAACTACCTGTTACCTTGATTTCATTGACTAAGCTTCAAAATTGTTCATTCTACAGCCGTCTTCTTTGAGATCGACAAAATGGTGCACTTAACAATGCATATCCATGTTGTCTGCAAAATCTTGAACTTTAGGGTTTGAAATTCAAAAAGCCTCACCACATGTATCTGAGTGACTTATTTACCTCACAGATTCAATTTCTGCACCCTTACTCCAATAGTACACACTTCTATGTTACATCCAAAAAGTTCCTTTCACTGTAGAATCTGTTTCCTTGATGTCAGGAATATGAAATGGCTATGCCATGTAGCTTAGTGTCTTAACTACCCGTTACTTTGATTTCATTCACCTAGCATCAAAACTGTTTCTTCTGCAACAATTTTATTTAGAATCAACGAAATACGGCACTTAACGAAGCATATTTACGTTGGCTGTAGGAACTATCTCCTTGAAGCTAGAACTTCGAAAACCGTCACAACATGTATCTGAGTGTCTTATTCACCTCATGGATTCAATTCCGGTACTCTCATTCCAATATTAAGCAGTATTCTATTGTAGATGTGAGAAATTCCTTTCGCCGTAGAATCTGTGTCCTTGAGGTCAGGAATCTGAAAATGGTTACAACATGTAGCTCATCATCTTAACTACCGGTTTCTTTGATTTCATTGACAAAGCTTCAAAATTGTTCATTCTACAGCCGTTTTCTTTGAGATCGACAAAATGGTGCACTTAACAATGCATATCCATTTTGTCTGCAAAATCTAGAACCTTAGGGTTAGAACTTGAAAAAGCCTCAAAACATGTATCTGAGTGCCTTATTTACCTCACAGATTCAATTTCTGCACCCTTACTCCAATAGTACACACTGTTCTATGTTACATGCAAAAAATTCCTTTCGCTGTAGAATTGGTTTCCTTGAGGTCAGGAATATGAAATGGCTATGACGTGTAGCTCAGCGTCTTCTAACTACTGGTAACTTTGATTTCATTGACCTACCATCAAAACTGTTTATTCTGCAACCATTTTATTTAGAATCGACGAAATACGGCACTTAACGAAGCATATTTACGTTGGCTGCAGGAACTATCTCCTTAAAGTTAGAACTTCGAAAACCGTCACAACATGTATCTGTGTGTCTTATTCACCTCATGGATTCAATTCCGGTACTCTCATTCCAATATTAAGCAGTATTCTATTATAGATGTAAAAAAAATTCCTTTCGCTGTAGAATCTGTTTCCTTGAGGTCAGGAATCTGAAAAGGCTATGCCATGTAGCTTAGTGTCTTAACTACCCGTTACTTTGATTTCATTGACCTAGCATCAATACTGTTTCTTCTGCAACAATTTTATTGAGAGACATCGAATTGCGGCACTTAACGAAGCATATTTACGGTGGCTTCAGAATCTATCTCTTTGAAGTTAGAACTTCGAGAACCGTCATATCATGTATCTGAGTGTCTTATTCACCTCATGGATTCAATTCTGGCACTTTTACTCCAATATTAAGCACTACATGTATGAAATTCCTATTGCTGTAGAATCTATGTCCTTGAGTACAGGAAGTTAAAAATGGATACAACATGTAGCATAGCATCTTTACTACCTGTTTCTTTTGTTTCATTGACTAGGCTTCAAAATTGTTCATTCTACAGCCGTTTTCTCTGAGATCGCCAAAATGGTGCACTTAACAATGCATATCCATGTTGTCTGCAAAATCTTGAACTTTAGGGTTTGAACTTCAAAAAGCCTCACCACATGTATCTGAGTGCCGTATTCACCTCACAGATTCAATTTCGGCACCCTTACTCCAATAGTACACACTGTTCTATGTTACATGCAAAAAATTCCTTTCGCTGTAGAATTGGTTTCCTTGAGGTAAGGAATATGAAATGGCTATGACGTGTAGCTCAGTGTCTTAACTACTGGTTACTTTGATTTCATTGACCTACCATCAAAACTGTTTATTCTGCAACCATTTTATTTAGAATCGACGAAATACGGCACTTAACGAAGCATATTTACGTTGGCTGCAGGAACTATCTCCTTGAAGTTAGAACTTCAAAAACTGTCACAACATGTATCTGAGTGTCTTATTCACCTCATGGATTCAATTCCGGTACTCTAATTCCAATATTCAGCAGTATTCTATAGTAGATGTAAAAAATTCCTTTCGCCGTAGAATCTGTGTCCTTGAGGTCAGGAATCTGAAAATGGTTACAACATGTAGCTCAGCATCTTAACTACCGGTTTCTTTGATTTTATTGACTAAGCTTCAAAATTGTTCATTCTACAGCCGTTTTCTTTGAGATCGACAAAATGGTGCACTTAACAATGCATATCCATGTTGTCTGCAAAATCTAGAACCTTAGGGTTAGAACTTGAAAAAGCCTCACAACATGTATCTGAGTGCCTTATTTACCTCACAGATTCAATTTCTGCACCCTTACTCCAATAGTACACACTGTTCTATGTTACATGCAAAAAGTTCCTTTCGCTGTAGAATCTGTTTCCTTGAGGTCAGGAATCTGAAATGGCTATGCCATGTAGCTTAGTGTCTTAACTACCCGTTACTTTGATTTCATTGACCTAGCATCAAAACTGTTTCTTCTGCAACAATTTTATTGAGAGACATCGAATTGCGGCACTTAGCAAAGCATATTTACCGTGGCTTCAGAATCTATCTCCTTGAAGTAAGAACTTCGAAAACCGTCACAACATGTATCTGAGTGTCTTATTTACCTCATGGATCCAATTCTGGCACTCTCACTCCATCATTAAGCACTACATGTAAGAAATTCCTATCGCTGTAGAATCTATGTCCTTGAGTTCAGGAAGCTGAAAATGGTTACAACATGTAGCTCAGCTACCTATTTCTTTTGTTTCATTGACTAAGCTTCAAAATTGTTCATTCTACAGCCGTTTTCTCTGAGATCGCCAAAATGGTGCACTTAACAATGCATATCCATTTTGTCTGCAAAATCTAGAACTTTAGGGTTTGAACTTCAAAAAGCCTCACCACATGTATCTGAGTGCCGTATTCACCTCACAGATTCAATTTCGGCACCCTTACTCCAATAGTACACACTGTTCTATGTTACATGCAAAAAATTCCTTTCGCTGTAGAATTGGTTTCCTTGAGGTCAGGAATATGAAACGGCTATGACGTGTAGCTCAATGTCTTAACTACTGGTTACTTTGATTTCATTGACCTACCATCAAAACTGTTTATTCTGCAACCATTTTATTTAGAATCGACGAAATACGGCACTTAACGAAAAATATTTACGTTGGCTGCAGGAACTATCTCCTTGAAGTTAGAACTTCAAAAACTGTCACAACATGTATCTGAGTGTCTCATTCACCTCATGGATTCAATTCCGGTGCCCTCATTCCAATTTTAAGCAGTATTCTATTGTAGATGTAAGAAATTCCTTTCGCCGTAGAATCTGTGTCCTTGAGGTCAGGAATCTGAAAATGGTTACAACATGTAGCTCAGCATCTTAACTACCCGTTACTTTGATTTCATTGACTAAGCTTCAAAATTGTTCATTCTACAGCCGTTTTCTTTGAGATCGACAAAATGGTGCACTTGACAATGCATATCCATGTTGTCTGTAAAATCTAGAACCTTAGGGTTAGAACTTCAAAAAGCCTCACAACATGTATCTGAGTGCCTTATTTACCTCACAGATTCAATTTCTGCACCCTTACTCCAATAGTACACACTGTTCTATGTTACATGCAAAAAGTTCCTTTCGCTGTAGAATCTGTTTCCTTGAGGTCAGGAATCTGAAATGGCTATGCCATGTAGCTAAGTGTCTTAACTACCCGTTACCTTGATTTCATTGACCTAGCATCAAAACCGTTTCTTCTGCAACAATTTTATTGAGAGACATCGAATTGCAGCACTTAGCAAAGCATATTTACGGTGGCTTCAGAATCTATCTTCTTGAAGTAAGAACTTCGAAAACCGTCACAACATGTATCTGAGTTTCTTATTTACCTCATGGATCCAATTCTGGCACTCTCACTCCAACATTAAGCACTACATGTAAAAAATTCCTATCGCTGTAGAATCTATGTCCTTGAGTTCAGGAAGCTGAGAATGGTTACAACATGTAGCTCAGCATCTGAACTACCTGTTACTTTGATTTCATTGACTAAGCTTGAAAATTGTTCTTTCTACAGCCGTTTTCTCTGAGATCACCAAAATGGTGCACTTGACAATGCATATCCATGTTGTCTGCAAAATCTAGAACCTTAGGTTAGAACTTCAAAAAGCCTCACAACATGTACCTGATTGCCTTATTTACCGCATGGATTCAATTTCGGCACCCTTACTCCAATATCAAACACTATTCTATGTTATATGCAAAAAATTCCTTTCGCTGTAGAATCTGTTTCCTTGAGGTCAGGAATATAAAATGGTTATGACATGTAGCTTAGTGTCTTAACTACCCGTTACTTTGATTTCATTGACCTAGCATCAAAACTGTTTCTTCTGCAACAATTTTATTGAGAGACATCGAATTGCGGCACTTAGCAAAGCATATTTACGGTGGCTTCAGAATCTATCTCCTTGAAGTAAGAACTTCGAAAACCGTCACAACATGTATCTGAGTGTCTTATTCACCTCATGGATTCAATTCCGGCAGTCTCACTCCAATATTAGGCACTATTCTATTGTACATGTACAAAATTCCTATCGCTGTAGAATCTGTTTCCTTGAAGTCACTTTCTGAAAGTGGTAACAACATGTACCTCAGTGCCTAAACAACCAGTTACTTTGATTTCATCGACTAAGCTTCAAAATTGTTCATTCTACAGCCGTTTTCTTTGAGATCGACAAAATGACGCACTTAACAATGCATATCCATGTTGTCTGCAAAATCTATAACCTTAGGGTTAGAACTTCAAAAAGCCTCATAACATGTATCTGAGTGCCTTATTTACCTCACAGATTCAATTTCTGCACCCTTACTCCAATATTACACACTATTCTATGTTACATGCAAAAAATTCCTTTCGCTGTAGAATCTGTTTCCTTGAGGTCAGGAATATGAAATGGCTATGCCATGTAGCTTAGTGTCTAAACTACCCGTCCCTTTGATTTATGCTCCCTTATGCTCAGCATCTTAACTACCTGTTACCTTGATTTCATTGACTAAGCTTCAAAATTGTTCATTCTACAACCGTCTTCTTTGAGATCGACAAAATGGTGCACTTAACAATGCATATCCATGTTGCTGCAAAATCTTGAACTTTAGGGTTTGAACTTCAAAAAGCCTCACCACATGTATCAGAGTGACTTATTTACCTCACAGATTCAATTTCTGCACCCTTACTCCAATAGTACACACTGTTCTATGTTACATCCAAAAAGTTCCTTTCACTGTAGAATCTGTTTCCTTGATGTCAGGAATATGAAATGGCTATGACGTGTAGCTCAGTGTCTTAACTTCTTGTTACTTTGATTTCATTGACCTATCATCAAAACTGTATATTCTGCACCCATTTTATTTAGAATCGACGAAATACGGCACTTAACGAAGCATATTTACGTTGGCTGTAGGAACTATCTCCTTGAAGTAAGAACTTCGAAAACCGTCACAACATGTATCTGAGTGTCTTATTCACCTCATGGATTCAATTCCGGTACTCTCATTCCAATATTAAGCAGTATTTTATTGTAGATGTAAGAAATTCCTTTCGCTGTAGAATCTGTTTCCTTGAGGTCAGGAATCTGAAAAGGCTATGCCATGTAGCTTAGTGTCTTAACTACCCGTTACTTCGATTTCATTGACCTAGCATCAATACTGTTTCTTCTGCAACAATTTTATTGAGAGACATCGAATTGCGGCACTTAACGAAGCATATTTACGGTGGCTTCAGAATCTATCTCCTTGAAGTTAGAACTTCAAAAACCGTCACAAGATTTATCTGAGTGTCTTATACACCTCATGGATTCAATTCGGGCACTCTCACTCCAATATTAAGCACTACATGTATGAAATTCCTATTGCTGTAGAATCTATGTCCTTGAGTACAGGAAGCCGAAAATGGATACAACATGTAGCATAGCATCTTTACTACCTGTTTCTTTTGTTTCATTGACTAAGCTTCAAAATTGTTCATTCTACAGCCGTTTTCTCTGAGATCGCCAAAATGGTGCACTTAACAATGCATATCCATGTTGTCTGCAAAATCTAGAACTTTAGGGTTTGAACTTCAAAAAGCCTCACCACATGTATCTGAGTGTCGTATTCACCTCACAGATTCAATTTCGGCACCCTTACTCCAATAGTACACACTGTTCTATGTTACATGCAAAAAATTCCTTTCGCTGTAGAATTGGTTTCCTTGAGGTCAGGAATATGAAATGGCTATGACGTGTAGCTCAGTGTCTTCTAACTACTGGTTACTTTGATTTCATTGACCTACCATCAAAACTGTTTATTCTGCAACCATTTTATTTAGAATCGACGAAATACGGCACTTAAAAAAGCATATTTACGTTGGCTGCAGGAACTATCTCCTTGAAGTTAGAACTTCAAAAACTGTCACAACATGTATCCGAGTGTCTCATTCACCTCATGGATTCAATTCCGGAGCTCTCATTCCAATATTAAGCAGTATTCTATTGTAGATGTAAGAAATTCCTTTTGCCCTAACATCTGTGTCCTTGAGGTCAGGAATCTGAAAATGGTTACAACATGTAGCTCAGCATCATAACTACCGGTTACTTTGATTTCATTGACTAAGCTTCAAAATTGTTCATTCTACAGCCGTTTTCTTTGAGATCGACAAAATGGTGCACTTAACAATGCATATCCATGTTGTCTGCAAAATCTAGAACCTTAGGGTTAGAACTTGAAAAAGCCTCACAACATGTATCTGATTGACTTATTTACCTCACAGATTCAATTTCTGCACCCTTACTCCAATAGTACACACTGTTCTATGTTACATGCAAAAAGTTCCTTTTGCTGTAGAATCTGTTTCCTTGATGTCAGGAATATGAAATGGCTATGACGTGTAGCTCAGTGTCTTAACTTCTGGTTACTTTGATTTCATTGACCTACCATCAAAACTTTTTATTCTGCAACCATTTTATTTAGAATCGACGAAATACGGCACTTAACGAAGCATATTTACGTTGGCTGCAGGAACTATCTCCTTGAAGTTAGAACTTCAAAAACTGTCATAACATGTATCCCAGTGTCTCATTCACCTCATGGATTCAATTCCGGTGCTCTCATTCCAATATTAAGCAGTATTCTATTGTAGATGTAAAAGATTCCTTTTGCCCTAGAATCTGTGTCCTTGAGGTCAGGAATCTGAAAATGGTTACAACATGTAGCTCAGCATCTTAACTACCGGTTACTTTGATTTCATTGACTAAGCTTCAAAATTGTTCATTCTACAGCCGTTTTCTATGAGATCGACAAAATGGTGCACTTAACAATGCATATCCATTTTGTCTGCAAAATCTAGAACCTTAAGGTTAGAACTTCAAAAAGCCTCACCACATGTATCTGAGTGCCGTATTCACCTCACAGTTTCAATTTCGGCACCCTTACTCCAATAGTACACACTGTTCTATGTTACATGCAAAAAATTCCTTTCGCTGTAGAATTGGTTTCCTTGAGGTCAGGAATATGAAATGGCTATGACGTGTAGCTCAGCGTCTTCTTACTACTGGTTACTTTGATTTCATTGACCTGCCATCAAAACTGTTTATTCTGCAACCTTTTATTTAGAATCGACGAAATACGGCACTTAACGAAGCATATTTACGTTGGCTACAGGAACTATCTCCTTGAAGTTAGAACTTCAAAAACTGTCACAACATGTATCTGAGTGTCTCATTCACCTCATGGATTCAATTCCGGTGCTCTCATTCCAATATTAAGCAGTATTCTATTGTAGATGTAAAAGATTCCTTTTGCCCTAGAATCTGTGTCCTTGAGGTCAGGAATCTGAAAATGGTTACAACATGTAGCTCAGCATCTTAACTACCGGTTACTTTGATTTCATTGACTAAGCTTCAAAATTGTTCATTCTACAGCCGTTTTCTTTGAGATCGACAAAATGGTGCACTTGACAATGCATATCCATGTTGTCTGTAAAATCTAGAACCTTAGGGTTAGAACTTCAAAAAGCCTCACAACATGTATCTGAGTGCCTTATTTACCTCACAGATTCAATTTCTGCACCCTTACTCCAATAGTACACACTGTTCTATGTTACATGCAAAAAGTTCCTTTCGCTGTAGAATCTGTTTCCTTGATGTCAGGAATATGAAATGGCTATGACGTGTAGCTCAGTGTCTTAACTTCTGGTTACTTTGATTTCATTGACCTACCATCAAAACTTTTTATTCTGCAACCATTTTATTTAGAATCGACGAAATACGGCACTTAACGAAGCATATTTACGTTGGCTGCAGGAACTATCTCCTTGAAGTTAGAACTTCAAAAACTGTCACAACATGTATCCCAGATTCTCATTCACCTCATGGATTCAATTCCGGTGCTCTCATTCCAATATTAAGCAGTATTCTATTGTAGATGTAAAAGATTCCTTTTGCCCTAGAATCTGTGTCCTTGAGGTCAGGAATCTGAAAATGGTTACAACATGTAGCTCAGCATCTTAACTACCGGTTACTTTGATTTCATTGACTAAGCTTCAAAATTGTTCATTCTACAGCCGTTTTCTATGAGATCGACAAAATGGTGCACTTAACAATGCATATCCATTTTGTCTGCAAAATCTAGAACCTTAAGGTTAGAACTTCAAAAAGCCTCACCACATGTATCTGAGTGCCGTATTCACCTCACAGTTTCAATTTCGGCACCCTTACTCCAATAGTACACACTGTTCTATGTTACATGCAAAAAATTCCTTTCACTGTAGAATCTGTTTCCTTGAGGTCAGGAATATGAAATGGCTATGACGTGTAGCTCAGCGTCTTCTTACTACTGGTTACTTTGATTTCATTGACCTACCATCAAAACTGTTTATTCTGCAACCTTTTATTTAGAATCGACGAAATACGGCACTTAACGAAGCATATTTACGTTGGCTACAGGAACTATCTCCTTGAAGTTAGAACTTCAAAAACTGTCACAACATGTATCTGAGTGTCTCATTCACCTCATGGATTCAATTCCGGTGCTCTCATTCCAATATTAAGCAGTATTCTATTGTAGATGTAAAAGATTCCTTTTGCCCTAGAATCTGTGTCCTTGAGGTCAGGAATCTGAAAATGGTTACAACATGTAGCTCAGCATCTTAACTACCGGTTACTTTGATTTCATTGACTAAGCTTCAAAATTGTTCATTCTACAGCCGTTTTCTTTGAGATCGACAAAATGGTGCACTTGACAATGCATATCCATGTTGTCTGTAAAATCTAGAACCTTAGGGTTAGAACTTCAAAAAGCCTCACAACATGTATCTGAGTGCCTTATTTACCTCACAGATTCAATTTCTGCACCCTTACTCCAATAGTACACACTGTTCTATGTTACATGCAAAAAGTTCCTTTCGCTGTAGAATCTGTTTCCTTGAGGTCAGGAATCTGAAATGGCTATGCCATGTAGCTAAGTGTCTTAACTACCCGTTACCTTGATTTCATTGACCTAGCATCAAAACCGTTTCTTCTGCAACAATTTTATTGAGAGACATCGAATTGCAGCACTTAGCAAAGCATATTTACGGTGGCTTCAGAATCTATCTTCTTGAAGTAAGAACTTCGAAAACCGTCACAACATGTATCTGAGTGTCTTATTTACCTCATGGATCCGATTCTGGCACTCTCACTCCAACATTAAGCACTACATGTAAAAAATTCCTATCGCTGTAGAATCTATGTCCTTGAGTTCAGGAAGCTCAGCATCTGAACTACCTGTTACTTTGATTTCATTGACTAAGCTTGAAAATTGTTCATTCTACAGCCGTTTTCTTTGAGATCGACAAAATGGTGCACTTAACAATGCATATCCATGTTGTCTGCAAAATCTAGAACCTTAGGGTTAGAACTTGAAAAGGCCTCACAACATGTATTTGAGTGCCTTATTTACCTCACAGATTCAATTTCTGCACCCTTACTCCAATAGTACACACTGTTCTATGTTACATGCAAAAAGTTCCTTTCGCTGTAGAATCTGTTTCCTTGATGTCAGGAATATGAAACGGCTATGACGTGTAGCTCAATGTCTTAACTACTGGTTACTTTGATTTCATTGACTTACCATCAAAACTGTTTATTCTGCAACCATTTTATTTAGAATCGACGAAATACGGCACTTAACGAAAAATATTCACGTTGGCTGCAGGAACTATCTCCTTGAAGTTAGAACTTCGAAAACCGTCACAACATGTATTTGAGTGTCTTTTTCACCTAATGGATTCAATTCCGGTACTCTCATTCCAATATTAAGCAGTATTCTATTATAGATGTAAGAAATTTCTTTCGCTTTAGAATCTGTTTCCTTGAGGTCAGGAATCTGAAATGGCTATGCCATATAGCTTCGTGTCTTAACTACCTGTTACTTTGATTTCATTGACCTAGCATCAAAACTGTTTCTTCTGCAACAATTTTATTGAGAGACATCGAATTCCGGCACTTAACGAAGCATATTTACGGTGGCTTCAGAATCTATCTCTTTGAAGTTAGAACTTCGAGAACCGTCATATCATGTATCTGAGTGTCTTATTCACCTCATGGATTCAATTCTGGCACTTTTACTCCAATATTAAGCACTACATGTATGAAATTCCTATTGCTGTAGAATCTATGTCCTTGAGTACAGGAAGCTGAAAATTGATACAACATGTGACATAGCATCTTTACTACCTGTTTCATTGACTAAGCTTCAAAATTGTTCATTCTACAGCCGTTTTCTCTGAGATCGCCAAAATGGTGCACTTAACAATGCATATCCATGTTGTCTGCAAAATCTAGAACTTTAGGGTTTGAACTTCAAAAAGCCTCACCACATGTATCTGAGTGTCGTATTCACCTCACAGATTCAATTTTAGAGGTTAGAACTTCAAAAAGCCTCACCACATGTATCTGAGTGCCGTATTCACCTCACAGTTTTAATTTCTGCACCCATACTCCAATAGTACACACTGTTCTATGTTACATGCAAAAAATTCCTTTCGCTGTAGAATTGGTTTCCTTGAGGTCAGGAATATGAAATGGCTATGACGTGTAGCTCAGCGTCTTCTTACTACTGGTTACTTTGATTTCATTGACCTACCATCAAAACTGTTTATTCTGCAACCTTTTATTTAGAATCGACGAAATACGGCACTTAACGAAGCATATTTACGTTGGCTACAGGAACTATCTCCTTGAAGTTAGAACTTCAAAAACTGTCACAACATGTATCTGAGTGTCTCATTCACCTCATGGATTCAATTCCGGTGCCCTCATTCCAATTTTAAGCAGTATTCTATTGTAGATGTAAGAAATTCCTTTCGCCGTAGAATCTGTGTCCTTGAGGTCAGGAATCTAAAAATGGTTACAACATGTAGCTCAGCATCTTAACTACCGGTTACTTTGATTTCATTGACTAAGCTTCAAAATTGTTCATTCTACAGCCGTTTTCTTTGAGATCGACAAAATGGTGCACTTGATAATGCATATCCATGTTGTCTGTAAAATCTAGAACCTTAGGGTTAGAACTTCAAAAAGCCTCACAACATGTATCTGAGTGCCTTATTTACCTCACAGATTCAATTTCTGCACCCTTACTCCAATAGTACACACTGTTCTATGTTACATGCAAAAAGTTCCTTTCGCTGTAGAATCTGTTTCCTTGAGGTCAGGAATCTGAAATGGCTATGCCTTGTAGCTAAGTGTCTTAACCAACGGTTACCTTGATTTCATTGACCTAGCATCAAAACCGTTTCTTCTGCAACAATTTTATTGAGAGACATCGAATTGCAGCACTTAGCAAAGCATATTTACGGTGGCTTCAGAATCTATCTTCTTGAAGTAAGAACTTCGAAAACCGTCACAACATGTATCTGAGTGTCTTATTTACCTCATGGATCCGATTCTGGCACTCTCACTCAAACATTAAGCACTACATGTAAAAAATTCCTATCGCTGTAGAATCTATGTCCTTGAGTTCAGGAAGCTGAAAATGGTTACAACATGTAGCTCAGCATCTGAACTACCTGTTACTTTGATTTCATTGACTAAGCTTGAAAATTGTTCATTCTACAGCCGTTTTCTCTGAGATCACCAAAATGGTGCACTTGACAATGCATATCCATGTTGTCTGCAAAATCTAGAACCTTAGGTTAGAACTTCAAAAAGCCTCACAACATGTACCTGATTGCCTTATTTACCGCATGGATTCAATTTCGGCACCCTTACTCCAATATCAAACACTATTCTATGTTATATGCAAAAAATTCCTTTCGCTGTAGAATCTGTTTCCTTGAGGTCAGGAATATAAAATGGTTATGACATGTAGCTTAGTGTCTTAACTACCCGTTACTTCGATTTCATTGACCTAGCATCAAAACTGTTTCTTCTGCAACAATTTTATTGAGAGACATCGAATTGCGGCACTTAGCAAAGCATATTTACGGTGGCTTCAGAATCTATCTCCTTGAAGTAAGAACTTCGAAAACCGTCACAACATGTATCTGAGTGTCTTATTCACCTCATGGATTTAATTCCGGCAGTCTCACTCCAATATTAGGCACTATTCTATTGTACATGTACAAAATTCCTATCGCTGTAGAATCTGTTTCCTTGAAGTCACTTTCTGAAAGTGGTAACAACATGTACCTCAGTGCCTAAACAACCAGTTACTTTGATTTCATCGACTAAGCTTCAAAATTGTTCATTCTACAGCCGTTTTCTTTGAGATCGACAAAATGACGCACTTAACAATGCATATCCATGTTGTTTTTAAAATCTATAACCTTAGGGTTAGAACTTCAAAAAGCCTCATAACATGTATCTGAGTGCCTTATTTACCTCACAGATTCAATTTCTGCACCCTTACTCCAATATTACACACTATTCTATGTTACATGCAAAAAATTCCTTTCGCTGTAGAATCTGTTTCCTTGAGGTCAGGAATATGAAATGGCTATGCCATGTAGCTTAGTGTCTAAACTACCCGTCCTTTTGATTTATGCTCCCTTATGCTCAGCATCTTAACTACCTGTTACCTTGATTTCATTGACTAAGCTTCAAAATTGTTCATTCTACAGCCGTCTTCTTTGAGATCGACAAAATGGTGCACTTAACAATGCATATCCATGTTGTCTGCAAAATCTTGAACTTTAGGGTTTGAACTTCAAAAAGCCTCACCACATGTATCTGAGTGACTTATTTACCTCACAGATTCAATTTCTGCACCCTTACTCCAATAGTACACACTGTTCTATGTTACATCCAAAAAGTTCCTTTCACTGTAGAATCTGTTTCCTTGATGTCAGGAATATGAAATGGCTATGACGTGTAGCTCAGTGTCTTAACTTCTGGTTACTTTGATTTCATTGACCTACCATCAAAACTGTATATTCTGCACCCATTTTATTTAGAATCGACGAAATACGGCACTTAACGAAGCATATTTACGTTGGCTACAGGAACTATCTCCTTGAAGTTAGAACTTCGAAAACCGTCACAACATGTATCTGAGTGTCTTATTCACCTCATGGATTCAATTCCGGTACTCTCATTCCAATATTAAGCAGTATTCTATTGTAGATGTAAGAAATTCCTTTCGCCGTAGAATCTGTGTCCTTGAGGTCAGGAATCTGAAAATGGTTACAACATGTAGCTCAGCATCTTAACTACCGGTTTCTTTGATTTCATTGACTAAGCTTCAAAATTGTTCATTCTACAGCCGTTTTCTTTGAGATCGACAAAATGGTGCACTTAACAATGCATATCCATGTTGTCTGCAAAATCTAGAACCTTAGGGTTAGAACTTCAAAAAGCCTCACAACATGTATCTGAGTGCCTTATTTACCTCACAGATTCAATTTCTGCACCCTTACACAATGTTCTATGTTACATGCAAAAAGTTCCTTTCGCTGTAGAATCTGTTTCCTTGATGTCAGGAATATGAAATGGCTATGACGTGTAGCTCAGTGTCTTAACTTCTGGTTACCTTGATTTCATTGACCTACCATCAAAACTTTTTATTCTGCAACCATTTTATTTAGAATCGACGAAATACGGCACTTAACGAAGCATATTTACGTTGGCTGCAGGAACTATCTCCTTGAAGTTAGAACTTCAAAAACCGTCACAACATGGATCTGTGTGTCTTATTCACCTCATGGATTCAATTCCGGTACTCTCATTCCAATATTAAGCAGTATTCTATTATAGATGTAAGAAATTCCTTTCGCTGTAGAATCTGTTTCCTTGAGGTCAGGAATCTAAAAATGGTTACAACATGTAGCTCAGCATCTTAACTACCGGTTACTTTGATTTCATTGACTAAGCTTCAAAATTGTTCATTCTACAGCCGTCTTCTTTGAGATCGAGAAAATGGTGCACTTAACAATGCATATCCATGTTGTCTTCAAAATCTAGAACCTTAGGGTTAGATCTTCCAAAAGCCTCACAACATGTATCTGAGTGACTTATTTACCTCACAGATTCAATTTCTGCACCCTTACTCCAATAGTACACACTGTTCTATGTTACATCCCAAAAGTTCCTTTCGCTGTAGAATCTGTTTCCTTGATGTCAGGAATATGAAATACCTATGACGTGTAGCTCAGTGTCTTAACTTCTGGTTACTTTGATTTCATTGACCTACCATCAAAACTGTTTATTCTGCAACCATTTTATTTAGAATCGACGAAATACGGCACTTAACGAAGCATATTTACGTTGGCTGCAGGAACTATCTCCTTGAAGTTAGAACTTCGAAAACCATCACAACATGTATCTGAGTGTCTTATTCACCTGATGGATTCAATTCCGGTACTCTCATTCCAATATTAAGCAGTATTTTATTATAGATGTAAGAAATTCCTTTCGCTGTAGAATCTGTTTTCTTGAGGTCAGGAATCTGAAAAGGCTATGCCATGTAGCTTAGTGTCTTAACTACCCGTTACTTCGATTTCATTGACCTAGCATCAATACTGTTTTTTCTGCAACAATTTTATTGAGAGACATCGAATTGCGGCACTTAACGAAGCATATTTACGGTGGCTTCAGAATCTATCTCCTTGAAGTTAGAACTTCAAAAACCGTCACAAGATTTATCTGAGTGTCTTATACACCTCATGGATTCAATTCGGGCACTCTCACTCCAATATTAAGCACTACATGTATGAAATTCCTATTGCTGTAGAATCTATGTCCTTGAGTACAGGAAGCCGAAAATGGATACAACATGTAGCATAGCATCTTTACTACCTGTTTCTTTTGTTTCATTGACTAAGCTTCAAAATTGTTCATTCTACAGCCGTTTTCTCTGAGATCGGCAAAATGGTGCACTTAACAATGCATATCCATGTTGTCTGCAAAATCTAGAACTTTAGGGTTTTAACTTCAAAAAGCCTCACCACATGTATCTGAGTGTCGTATTCACCTCACAAATTCAATTTCGGCACCCTTACTCCAATAGTACACACTGTTCTATGTTACATGCAAAAAATTCCTTTCGCTGTAGAATCTGTTTCCTTGAGGTCAGGAATATGAAATGGCTATGACGTGTAGCTCAGCGTCTTCTTACTACTGGTTACTTTGATTTCATTGACCTACCATCAAAACTGTTTATTCTGCAACCTTTTATTAAGAATCGACGAAATACGGCACTTAACGAAGCATATTTACGTTGGCTACAGGAACTATCTCCTTGAAGTTAGAACTTCAAAAACTGTCACAACATGTATCTGAGTGTCTCATTCACCTCATGGATTCAATTCCGGTGCTCTCATTCCAATATTAAGCAGTATTCTATTGTAGATGTAAAAGATTCCTTTTGCCCTAGAATCTGTGTCCTTGAGGTCAGGAATCTGAAAATGGTTACAACATGTAGCTCAGCATCTTAACTACCGGTTACTTTGATTTCATTGACTAAGCTTCAAAATTGTTCATTCTACAGCCGTTTTCTTTGAGATCGACAAAATGGTGCACTTGACAATGCATATCCATGTTGTCTGTAAAATCTAGAACCTTAGGGTTAGAACTTCAAAAAGCCTCACAACATGTATCTGAGTGCCTTATTTACCTCACAGATTCAATTTCTGCACCCTTACTCCAATAGTACACACTGTTCTATGTTACATGCAAAAAGTTCCTTTCGCTGTAGAATCTGTTTCCTTGAGGTCAGGAATCTGAAATGGCTATGCCATGTAGCTAAGTGTCTTAACTACCCGTTACCTTGATTTCATTGACCTAGCATCAAAACCGTTTCTTCTGCAACAATTTTATTGAGAGACATCGAATTGCAGCACTTAGCAAAGCATATTTACGGTGGCTTCAGAATCTATCTTCTTGAAGTAAGAACTTCGAAAACCGTCACAACATGTATCTGAGTGTCTTATTTACCTCATGGATCCGATTCTGGCACTCTCACTCCAACATTAAGCACTACATGTAAAAAATTCCTATCGCTGTAGAATCTATGTCCTTGAGTTCAGGAAGCTCAGCATCTGAACTACCTGTTACTTTGATTTCATTGACTAAGCTTGAAAATTGTTCATTCTACAGCCGTTTTCTTTGAGATCGAAAAAATGGTGCACTTAACAATGCATATCCATGTTGTCTGCAAAATCTAGAACCTTAGGGTTAGAACTTGAAAAGGCCTCACAACATGTATTTGAGTGCCTTATTTACCTCACAGATTCAATTTCTGCACCCTTACTCCAATAGTACACACTGTTCTATGTTACATGCAAAAAGTTCCTTTCGCTGTAGAATCTGTTTCCTTGATGTCAGGAATATGAAACGGCTATGACGTGTAGCTCAATGTCTTAACTACTGGTTACTTTGATTTCATTGACTTACCATCAAAACTGTTTATTCTGCAACCATTTTATTTAGAATCGACGAAATACGGCACTTAACGAAAAATATTCACGTTGGCTGCAGGAACTATCTCCTTGAAGTTAGAACTTCGAAAACCGTCACAACATGTATTTGAGTGTCTTTTTCACCTAATGGATTCAATTCCGGTACTCTCATTCCAATATTAAGCAGTATTCTATTATAGATGTAAGAAATTTCTTTCGCTTTAGAATCTGTTTCCTTGAGGTCAGGAATCTGAAATGGCTATGCCATATAGCTTCGTGTCTTAACTACCCGTTACTTTGATTTCATTGACCTAGCATCAAAACTGTTTCTTCTGCAACAATTTTATTGAGAGACATCGAATTCCGGCACTTAACGAAGCATATTTACGGTGGCTTCAGAATCTATCTCTTTGAAGTTAGAACTTCGAGAACCGTCATATCATGTATCTGAGTGTCTTATTCACCTCATGGATTCAATTCTGGCACTTTTACTCCAAAATTAAGCACTACATGTATGAAATTCCTATTGCTGTAGAATCTATGTCCTTGAGTACAGGAAGCTGAAAATTGATACAACATGTGACATAGCATCTTTACTACCTGTTTCATTGACTAAGCTTCAAAATTGTTCATTCTACAGCCGTTTTCTCTGAGATCGCCAAAATGGTGCACTTAACAATGCATATCCATGTTGTCTGCAAAATCTAGAACTTTAGGGTTTGAACTTCAAAAAGCCTCACCACATGTATCTGAGTGTCGTATTCACCTCACAGATTCAATTTTAGAGGTTAGAACTTCAAAAAGCCTCACCACATGTATCTGAGTGCCGTATTCACCTCACAGTTTTAATTTCTGCACCCTTACTCCAATAGTACACACTGTTCTATGTTACATGCAAAAAATTCCTTTCGCTGTAGAATTGGTTTCCTTGAGGTCAGGAATATGAAATGGCTATGACGTGTAGCTCAGCGTCTTCTTACTACTGGTTACTTTGATTTCATTGACCTACCATCAAAGCTGTTTATTCTGCAACCTTTTATTTAGAATCGACGAAATACGGCACTTAACGAAGCATATTTACGTTGGCTACAGGAACTATCTCCTTGAAGTTAGAACTTCAAAAACTGTCACAACATGTATCTGAGTGTCTCATTCACCTCATGGATTCAATTCCGGTGCCCTCATTCCAATTTTAAGCAGTATTCTATTGTAGATGTAAGAAATTCCTTTCGCCGTAGAATCTGTGTCCTTGAGGTCAGGAATCTAAAAATGGTTACAACATGTAGCTCAGCATCTTAACTACCGGTTACTTTGATTTCATTGACTAAGCTTCAAAATTGTTCATTCTACAGCCGTTTTCTTTGAGATCGACAAAATGGTGCACTTGATAATGCATATCCATGTTGTCTGTAAAATCTAGAACCTTAGGGTTAGAACTTCAAAAAGCCTCACAACATGTATCTGAGTGCCTTATTTACCTCACAGATTCAATTTCTGCACCCTTACTCCAATAGTACACACTGTTCTATGTTACATGCAAAAAGTTCCTTTCGCTGTAGAATCTGTTTCCTTGAGGTCAGGAATCTGAAATGGCTATGCCTTGTAGCTAAGTGTCTTAACCAACGGTTACCTTGATTTCATTGACCTAGCATCAAAACCGTTTCTTCTGCAACAATTTTATTGAGAGACATCGAATTGCAGCACTTAGCAAAGCATATTTACGGTGGCTTCAGAATCTATCTTCTTGAAGTAAGAACTTCGAAAACCGTCACAACATGTATCTGAGTGTCTTATTTACCTCATGGATCCGATTCTGGCACTCTCACTCAAACATTAAGCACTACATGTAAAAAATTCCTATCGCTGTAGAATCTATGTCCTTGAGTTCAGGAAGCTGAAAATGGTTACAACATGTAGCTCAGCATCTGAACTACCTGTTACTTTGATTTCATTGACTAAGCTTGAAAATTGTTCATTCTACAGCCGTTTTCTCTGAGATCACCAAAATGGTGCACTTGACAATGCATATCCATGTTGTCTGCAAAATCTAGAACCTTAGGTTAGAACTTCAAAAAGCCTCACAACATGTACCTGATTGCCTTATTTACCGCATGGATTCAATTTCGGCACCCTTACTCCAATATCAAACACTATTCTATGTTATATGCAAAAAATTCCTTTCGCTGTAGAATCTGTTTCCTTGAGGTCAGGAATATAAAATGGTTATGACATGTAGCTTAGTGTCTTAACTACCCGTTACTTCGATTTCATTGACCTAGCATCAAAACTGTTTCTTCTGCAACAATTTTATTGAGAGACATCGAATTGCGGCACTTAGCAAAGCATATTTACGGTGGCTTCAGAATCTATCTCCTTGAAGTAAGAACTTCGAAAACCGTCACAACATGTATCTGAGTGTCTTATTCACCTCATGGATTTAATTCCGGCAGTCTCACTCCAATATTAGGCACTATTCTATTGTACATGTACAAAATTCCTATCGCTGTAGAATCTGTTTCCTTGAAGTCACTTTCTGAAAGTGGTAACAACATGTACCTCAGTGCCTAAACAACCAGTTACTTTGATTTCATCGACTAAGCTTCAAAATTGTTCATTCTACAGCCGTTTTCTTTGAGATCGACAAAATGACGCACTTAACAATGCATATCCATGTTGTTTTTAAAATCTATAACCTTAGGGTTAGAACTTCAAAAAGCCTCATAACATGTATCTGAGTGCCTTATTTACCTCACAGATTCAATTTCTGCACCCTTACTCCAATATTACACACTATTCTATGTTACATGCAAAAAATTCCTTTCGCTGTAGAATCTGTTTCCTTGAGGTCAGGAATATGAAATGGCTATGCCATGTAGCTTAGTGTCTAAACTACCCGTCCTTTTGATTTATGCTCCCTTATGCTCAGCATCTTAACTACCTGTTACCTTGATTTCATTGACTAAGCTTCAAAATTGTTCATTCTACAGCCGTCTTCTTTGAGATCGACAAAATGGTGCACTTAACAATGCATATCCATGTTGTCTGCAAAATCTTGAACTTTAGGGTTTGAACTTCAAAAAGCCTCACCACATGTATCTGAGTGACTTATTTACCTCACAGATTCAATTTCTGCACCCTTACTCCAATAGTACACACTGTTCTATGTTACATCCAAAAAGTTCCTTTCACTGTAGAATCTGTTTCCTTGATGTCAGGAATATGAAATGGCTATGACGTGTAGCTCAGTGTCTTAACTTCTGGTTACTTTGATTTCATTGACCTACCATCAAAACTGTATATTCTGCACCCATTTTATTTAGAATCGACGAAATACGGCACTTAACGAAGCATATTTACGTTGGCTGCAGGAACTATCTCCTTGAAGTTAGAACTTCGAAAACCATCACAACATGTATCTGAGTGTCTTATTCACCTGATGGATTCAATTCCGGTACTCTCATTCCAATATTAAGCAGTATTTTATTATAGATGTAAGAAATTCCTTTCGCTGTAGAATCTGTTTCCTTGAGGTCAGGAATCTGAAAAGGCTATGCCATGTAGCTTAGTGTCTTAACTACCCGTTACTTCGATTTCATTGACCTAGCATCAATACTGTTTCTTCTGCAACAATTTTATTGAGAGACATCGAATTGCGGCACTTAACGAAGCATATTTACGGTGGCTTCAGAATCTATCTCCTTGAAGTTAGAACTTCAAAAACCGTCACAAGATTTATCTGAGTGTCTTTTACACCTCATGGATTCAATTCGGGCACTCTCACTCCAATATTAAGCACTACATGTATGAAATTCCTATTGCTGTAGAATCTATGTCCTTGAGTACAGGAAGCCGAAAATGGATACAACATGTAGCATAGCATCTTTACTACCTGTTTCTTTTGTTTCATTGACTAAGCTTCAAAATTGTTCATTCTACAGCCGTTTTCTCTGAGATCGCCAAAATGGTGCACTTAACAATGCATATCCATGTTGTCTGCAAAATCTAGAACTTTAGGGTTTGAACTTCAAAAAGCCTCACCACATGTATCTGAGTGTCGTATTCACCTCACAGATTCAATTTCGGCACCCTTACTCCAATAGTACACACTGTTCTATGTTACATGCAAAAAATTCCTTTCGCTGTAGAATTGGTTTCCTTGAGGTCAGGAATATGAAATGGCTATGACGTGTAGCTCAGTGTCTTCTAACTACTGGTTACTTTGATTTCATTGACCTACCATCAAAACTGTTTATTCTGCAACCATTTTATTTAGAATCGACGAAATACGGCACTTAAAAAAGCATATTTACGTTGGCTGCAGGAACTATCTCCTTGAAGTTAGAACTTCAAAAACTGTCACAACATGTATCCGAGTGTCTCATTCACCTCATGGATTCAATTCCGGAGCTCTCATTCCAATATTAAGCAGTATTCTATTGTAGATGTAAGAAATTCCTTTTGCCCTAGAATCTGTGTCCTTGAGGTCAGGAATCTGAAAATGGTTACAACATGTAGCTCAGCATCATAACTACCGGTTACTTTGATTTCATTGACTAAGCTTCAAAATTGTTCATTCTACAGCCGTTTTCTTTGAGATCGACAAAATGGTGCACTTAACAATGCATATCCATGTTGTCTGCAAAATCTAGAACCTTAGGGTTAGAACTTGAAAAAGCCTCACATCATGTATCTGATTGACTTATTTACCTCACAGATTCAATTTCTGCACCCTTACTCCAATAGTACACACTGTTCTATGTTACATGCAAAAAGTTCCTTTCGCTGTAGAATCTGTTTCCTTGATGTCAGGAATATGAAATGGCTATGACGTGTAGCTCAGTGTCTTAACTTCTGGTTACTTTGATTTCATTGACCTACCATCAAAACTTTTTATTCTGCAACCATTTTATTTAGAATCGACGAAATACGGCACTTAACGAAGCATATTTACGTTGGCTGCAGGAACTATCTCCTTGAAGTTAGAACTTCAAAAACTGTCACAACATGTATCCCAGTGTCTCATTCACCTCATGGATTCAATTCCGGTGCTCTCATTCCAATATTAAGCAGTATTCTATTGTAGATGTAAAAGATTCCTTTTGCCCTAGAATCTGTGTCCCTGAGGTCAGGAATCTGAAAATGGTTACAACATGTAGCTCAGCATCTTAACTACCAGTTACTTTGATTTCATTGACTAAGCTTCAAAATTGTTCATTCTACAGCCGTTTTCTATGAGATCGACAAAATGGTGCACTTAACAATGCATATCCATTTTGTCTGCAAAATCTAGAACCTTAAGGTTAGAACTTCAAAAAGCCTCACCACATGTATCTGAGTGCCGTATTCACCTCACAGATTCAATTTCGGCACCCTTACTCCAATAGTACACACTGTTCTATGTTACATGCAAAAAATTCCTTTCGCTGTAGAATTGGTTTCCTTGAGGTCAGGAATATGAAATGGCTATGACGTGTAGCTCAGCGTCTTCTTACTACTGGTTACTTTGATTTCATTGACCTACCATCAAAACTGTTTATTCTGCAACCTTTTATTTAGAATCGACGAAATACGGCACTTAACGAAGCATATTTACGTTGGCTACAGGAACTATCTCCTTGAAGTTAGAACTTCAAAAACTGTCACAACATGTATCTGAGTGTCTCATTCACCTCATGGATTCAATTCCGGAGCTCTCATTCCAATATTAAGCAGTATTCTATTGTAGATGTAAGAAATTCCTTTTGCCCTAGAATCTGTGTCCCTGAGGTCAGGAATCTGAAAATGGTTACAACATGTAGCTCAGCATCTTAACTACCGGTTACTTTGATTTCATTGACTAAGCTTCAAAATTGTTCATTCTACAGCCGTTTTCTATGAGATCGACAAAATGGTGCACTTAACAATGCATATCCATTTTGTCTGCAAAATCTAGAACCTTAAGGTTAGAACTTCAAAAAGCCTCACCACATGTATCTGAGTGCCGTATTCACCTCACCGATTCAATTTCGGCACCCTTACTCCAATAGTACACACTGTTCTATGTTACATGCAAAAAATTCCTTTCGCTGTAGAATTGGTTTCCTTGAGGTCAGGAATATGAAATGGCTATGACGTGTAGCTCAGCGTCTTCTTACTACTGGTTACTTTGATTTCATTGACCTACCATCAAAACTGTTTATTCTGCAACCTTTTATTTAGAATCGACGAAATACGGCACTTAACGAAGCATATTTACCTTGGCTACAGGAACTATCTCCTTGAAGTTAGAACTTCAAAAACTGTCACAACATGTATCTGAGTGTCTCATTCACCTCATGGATTCAATTCCGAAGCTCTCATTCCAATATTAAGCAGTATTCTATTGTAGATGTAAAAAATTCCTTTTGCCCTAGAATCTGTGTCCTTGAGGTCAGGAATCTGAAAATGGTTACAACATGTAGCTCAGCATCTTAACTACCGGTTACTTTGATTTCATTGACTAAGCTTCAAAATTGTTCATTCTACAGCCGTTTTCTTTGAGATCGACAAAATGGTGCACTTAACAATGCATATCCATGTTGTCTGCAAAATCTAGAACCTTAGGGTTAGAACTTGAAAAAGCCTCACAACATGTATCTGATTGACTTATTTACCTCACAGATTCAATTTCTGCACCCTTACTCCAATAGTACACACTGTTCTATGTTACATGCAAAAAGTTCCTTTCGCTGTAGAATCTGTTTCCTTGATGTCAGGAATATGAAATGGCTATGACGTGTAGCTCAGTGTCTTAACTTCTGGTTACTTTGATTTCATTGACCTACCATCAAAACTTTTTATTCTGCAACCATTTTATTTAGAATCGACGAAATACGGCACTTAACGAAGCATATTTACGTTGGCTGCAGGAACTATCTCCTTGAAGTTAGAACTTCAAAAACTGTCACAACATGTATCTGAGTGTCTCATTCACCTCATGGATTCAATTCCGGTGCTCTCATTCCAATATTAAGCAGTATTCTATTGTAGATGTAAAAGATTCCTTTTGCCCTAGAATCTGTGTCCTTGAGGTCAGGAATCTGAAAATGGTTACAACATGTAGCTCAGCATCTTAACTACCGGTTACTTTGATTTCATTGACTAAGCTTCAAAATTGTTCATTCTACAGCCGTTTTCTATGAGATCGACAAAATGGTGCACTTAACAATGCATATCCATTTTGTCTGCAAAATCTAGAACCTTAAGGTTAGAACTTCAAAAAGCCTCACCACATGTATCTGAGTGCCGTATTCACCTCACAGTTTCAATTTCGGCACCCTTACTCCAATAGTACACACTGTTCTATGTTACATGCAAAAAATTCCTTTCGCTGTAGAATTGGTTTCCTTGAGGTCAGGAATATGAAATGGCTATGACGTGTAGCTCAGCGTCTTCTTACTACTGGTTACTTTGATTTCATTGACCTACCATCAAAACTGTTTATTCTGCAACCTTTTATTTAGAATCGACGAAATACGGCACTTAACGAAGCATATTTACGTTGGCTACAGGAACTATCTCCTTGAAGTTAGAACTTCAAAAACTGTCACAACATGTATCTGAGTGTCTCATTCACCTCATGGATTCAATTCCGGTGCCCTCATTCCAATTTTAAGCAGTATTCTATTGTAGATGTAAGAAATTCCTTTCGCCGTAGAATCTGTGTCCTTGAGGTCAGGAATCTAAAAATGGTTACAACATGTAGCTCAGCATCTTAACTACCGGTTACTTTGATTTCATTGACTAAGCTTCAAAATTGTTCATTCTACAGCCGTTTTCTTTGAGATCGACAAAATGGTGCACTTGACAATGCATATCCATGTTGTCTGTAAAATCTAGAACATTAGGGTTAGAACTTCAAAAAGCCTCACAACATGTATCTGAGTGCCTTATTTACCTCACAGATTCAATTTCTGCACCTTTACTCCAATAGTACACACTGTTCTATGTTACATGCAAAAAGTTCCTTTCGCTGTAGAATCTGTTTCCTTGAGGTCAGGAATCTGAAATGGCTATGCCTTGTAGCTAAGTGTCTTAACCAACGGTTACCTTGATTTCATTGACCTAGCATCAAAACCGTTTCTTCTGCAACAATTTTATTGAGAGACATCGAATTGCAGCACTTAGCAAAGCATATTTACGGTGGCTTCAGAATCTATCTTCTTGAAGTAAGAACTTCGAAAACCGTCACAACATGTATCTGAGTGTCTTATTTACCTCATGGATCCGATTCTGGCACTCTCACTCCAACATTAAGCACTACATGTAAAAAATTCCTATCGCTGTAGAATCTATGTCCTTGAGTTCAGGAAGCTGAAAATGGTTACAACATGTAGCTCAGCATCTGAACTACCTGTTACTTTGATTTCATTGACTAAGCTTGAAAATTGTTCATTCTACAGCCGTTTTCTCTGAGATCACCAAAATGGTGCACTTGACAATGCATATCCATGTTGTCTGCAAAATCTAGAACCTTAGGTTAGAACTTCAAAAAGCCTCACAACATGTACCTGATTGCCTTATTTACCGCATGGATTCAATTTTGGCACCCTTACTCCAATATCAAACACTATTCTATGTTATATGCAAAAAATTCCTTTCGCTGTAGAATCTGTTTCCTTGAGGTCAGGAATATAAAATGGTTATGACATGTAGCTTAGTGTCTTAACTACCCGTTACTTCGATTTCATTGACCTAGCATCAAAACTGTTTCTTCTGCAACAATTTAATTGAGAGACATCGAATTGCGGCACTTAGCAAAGCATATTTACGGTGGCTTCAGAATCTATCTCCTTGAAGTAAGAACTTCGAAAACCGTCACAACATGTATCTGAGTGTCTTATTCACCTCATGGATTTAATTCCGGCAGTCTCACTCCAATATTAGGCACTATTCTATTGTACATGTACAAAATTCCTATCGCTGTAGAATCTGTTTCCTTGAAGTCACTTTCTGAAAGTGGTAACAACATGTACCTCAGTGCCTAAACAACCAGTTACTTTGATTTCATCGACTAAGCTTCAAAATTGTTCATTCTACAGCCGTTTTATTTGAGATCGACAAAATGACGCACTTAACAATGCATATCCATGTTGTCTGCAAAATCTATAACCTTAGGGTTAGAACTTCAAAAAGCCTCATAACATGTATCTGAGTGCCTTATTTACCTCACAGATTCAATTTCTGCACCCTTACTCCAATATTACACACTATTCTATGTTACATGCAAAAAATTCCTTTTGCTGTAGAATCTGTTTCCTTGAGGTCAGGAATATGAAATGGCTATGCCATGTAGCTTAGTGTCTAAACTACCCGTCCTTTTGATTTATGCTCCCTTATGCTCAGCATCTTAACTACCTGTTACCTTGATTTCATTGACTAAGCTTCAAAATTGTTCATTCTACAGCCGTCTTCTTTGAGATCGACAAAATGGTGCACTTAACAATGCATATCCATGTTGTCTGCAAAATCTTGAACTTTAGGGTTTGAACTTCAAAAAGCCTCACCACATGTATCTGAGTGTCGTATTCACCTCACAGATTCAATTTCGGCACCCTTACTCCAATAGTACACACTGTTCTATGTTACATGCAAAAAATTCCTTTCGCTGTAGAATTGGTTTCCTTGAGGTCAGGAATATGAAATGGCTATGACGTGTAGCTCAGTGTCTTCTAACTACTGGTTACTTTGATTTCATTGACCTACCATCAAAACTGTTTATTCTGCAACCATTTTATTTAGAATCGACGAAATACGGCACTTAAAAAAGCATATTTACGTTGGCTGCAGGAACTATCTCCTTGAAGTTAGAACTTCAAAAACTGTCACAACATGTATCCGAGTGTCTCATTCACCTCATGGATTCAATTCCGGAGCTCTCATTCCAATATTAAGCAGTATTCTATTGTAGATGTAAGAACTTCCTTTTGCCCTAGAATCTGTGTCCTTGAGGTCAGGAATCTGAAAATGGTTACAACATGTAGCTCAGCATCATAACTACCGGTTACTTTGATTTCATTGACTAAGCTTCAAAATTGTTCATTCTACAGCCGTTTTCTTTGAGATCGACAAAATGGTGCACTTAACAATGCATATCCATGTTGTCTGCAAAATCTAGAACCTTAGGGTTAGAACTTGAAAAAGCGTCACATCATGTATCTGATTGACTTATTTACCTCACAGATTCAATTTCTGCACCCTTACTCCAATAGTACACACTGTTCTATGTTACATGCAAAAAGTTCCTTTCGCTGTAGAATCTGTTTCCTTGATGTCAGGAATATGAAATGGCTATGACGTGTAGCTCAGTGTCTTAACTTCTGGTTACTTTGATTTCATTGACCTACCATCAAAACTTTTTATTCTGCAACCATTTTATTTAGAATCGACGAAATACGGCACTTAACGAAGCATATTTACGTTGGCTGCAGGAACTATCTCCTTGAAGTTAGAACTTCAAAAACTGTCACAACATGTATCCCAGTGTCTCATTCACCTCATGGATTCAATTCCGGTGCTCTCATTCCAATATTAAGCAGTATTCTATTGTAGATGTAAAAGATTCCTTTTGCCCTAGAATCTGTGTCCCTGAGGTCAGGAATCTGAAAATGGTTACAACATGTAGCTCAGCATCTTAACTACCAGTTACTTTGATTTCATTGACTAAGCTTCAAAATTGTTCATTCTACAGCCGTTTTCTATGAGATCGACAAAATGGTGCACTTAACAATGCATATCCATTTTGTCTGCAAAATCTAGAACCTTAAGGTTAGAACTTCAAAAAGCCTCACCACATGTATCTGAGTGCCGTATTCACCTCACAGATTCAATTTCGGCACCCTTACTCCAATAGTACACACTGTTCTATGTTACATGCAAAAAATTCCTTTCGCTGTAGAATTGGTTTCCTTGAGGTCAGGAATATGAAATGGCTATGACGTGTAGCTCAGCGTCTTCTTACTACTGGTTACTTTGATTTCATTGACCTACCATCAAAACTGTTTATTCTGCAACCTTTTATTTAGAATCGACGAAATACGGCACTTAACGAAGCATATTTACGTTGGCTACAGGAACTATCTCCTTGAAGTTAGAACTTCAAAAACTGTCACAACATGTATCTGAGTGTCTCATTCACCTCATGGATTCAATTCCGGAGCTCTCATTCCAATATTAAGCAGTATTCTATTGTAGATGTAAGAAATTCCTTTTGCCCTAGAATCTGTGTCCCTGAGGTCAGGAATCTGAAAATGGTTACAACATGTAGCTCAGCATCTTAACTACCGGTTACTTTGATTTCATTGACTAAGCTTCAAAATTGTTCATTCTACAGCCGTTTTCTATGAGATCGACAAAATGGTGCACTTAACAATGCATATCCATTTTGTCTGCAAAATCTAGAACCTTAAGGTTAGAACTTCAAAAAGCCTCACCACATGTATCTGAGTGCCGTATTCACCTCACCGATTCAATTTCGGCACCCTTACTCCAATAGTACACACTGTTCTATGTTACATGCAAAAAATTCCTTTCGCTGTAGAATTGGTTTCCTTGAGGTCAGGAATATGAAATGGCTATGACGTGTAGCTCAGCGTCTTCTTACTACTGGTTACTTTGATTTCATTGACCTACCATCAAAACTGTTTATTCTGCAACCTTTTATTTAGAATCGACGAAATACGGCACTTAACGAAGCATATTTACCTTGGCTACAGGAACTATCTCCTTGAAGTTAGAACTTCAAAAACTGTCACAACATGTATCTGAGTGTCTCATTCACCTCATGGATTCAATTCCGAAGCTCTCATTCCAATATTAAGCAGTATTCTATTGTAGATGTAAAAAATTCCTTTTGCCCTAGAATCTGTGTCCTTGAGGTCAGGAATCTGAAAATGGTTACAACATGTAGCTCAGCATCTTAACTACCGGTTACTTTAATTTCATTGACTAAGCTTCAAAATTGTTCATTCTACAGCCGTTTTCTTTGAGATCGACAAAATGGTGCACTTAACAATGCATATCCATGTTGTCTGCAAAATCTAGAACCTTAGGGTTAGAACTTGAAAAAGCCTCACAACATGTATCTGATTGACTTATTTACCTCACAGATTCAATTTCTGCACCCTTACTCCAATAGTACACACTGTTCTATGTTACATGCAAAAAGTTCCTTTCGCTGTAGAATCTGTTTCCTTGATGTCAGGAATATGAAATGGCTATGACGTGTAGCTCAGTGTCTTAACTTCTGGTTACTTTGATTTCATTGACCTACCATCAAAACTTTTTATTCTGCAACCATTTTATTTAGAATCGACGAAATACGGCACTTAACGAAGCATATTTACGTTGGCTGCAGGAACTATCTCCTTGAAGTTAGAACTTCAAAAACTGTCACAACATGTATCTGAGTGTCTCATTCACCTCATGGATTCAATTCCGGTGCTCTCATTCCAATATTAAGCAGTATTCTATTGTAGATGTAAAAGATTCCTTTTGCCCTAGAATCTGTGTCCTTGAGGTCAGGAATCTGAAAATGGTTACAACATGTAGCTCAGCATCTTAACTACCGGTTACTTTGATTTCATTGACTAAGCTTCAAAATTGTTCATTCTACAGCCGTTTTCTATGAGATCGACAAAATGGTGCACTTAACAATGCATATCCATTTTGTCTGCAAAATCTAGAACCTTAGGGTTAGAACTTCAAAAAGCCTCACCACATGTATCTGAGTGCCGTATTCACCTCACAGTTTCAATTTCGGCACCCTTACTCCAATAGTACACACTGTTCTATGTTACATGCAAAAAATTCCTTTCGCTGTAGAATTGGTTTCCTTGAGGTCAGGAATATGAAATGGCTATGACGTGTAGCTCAGCGTCTTCTTACTACTGGTTACTTTGATTTCATTGACCTACCATCAAAACTGTTTATTCTGCAACCTTTTATTTAGAATCGACGAAATACGGCACTTAACGAAGCATATTTACGTTGGCTACAGGAACTATCTCCTTGAAGTTAGAACTTCAAAAACTGTCACAACATGTATCTGAGTGTCTCATTCACCTCATGGATTCAATTCCGGTGCTCTCATTCCAATATTAAGCAGTATTCTATTGTAGATGTAAAAGATTCCTTTTGCCCTAGAATCTGTGTCCTTGAGGTCAGGAATCTGAAAATGGTTACAACATGTAGCTCAGCATCTTAACTACCGGTTACTTTGATTTCATTGACTAAGCTTCAAAATTGTTCATTCTACAGCCGTTTTCTTTGAGATCGACAAAATGGTGCACTTGACAATGCATATCCATGTTGTCTGTAAAATCTAGAACCTTAGGGTTAGAACTTCAAAAAGCCTCACAACATGTACCTGATTGCCTTATTTACCGCATGAATTCAATTTCGGCACCCTTACTCCAATATCAAACACTATTCTATGTTATATGCAAAAAATTCCTTTCGCTGTAGAATCTGTTTCCTTGAGGTCAGGAATATAAAATGGTTATGACATGTAGCTTAGTGTCTTAACTACCCGTTACTTTGATTTCATTGACCTAGCATCAAAACTGTTTCTTCTGCAACAATTTTATTGAGAGACACCGAAATTCCGGCACTTAGCAAAGCATATTTACGGTGGCTTCAGAATCTATCTCCTTGAAGTAAGAACTTCGAAAACCGTCACAACATGTATCTGAGTGTCTTATTTACCTCATGGATCCAATTCTGGCACTCTCACTCCATCATTAAGCACTACATGTAAGAAATTCCTATCGCTGTAGAATCTATGTCCTTGAGTTCAGGAAGCTGAAAATGGTTACAACATGTAGCTCAGCATCTTTACTACCTATTTCTTTTGTTTCATTGACTAAGCTTCAAAATTGTTCATTCTACAGCCGTTTTCTCTGAGATCGCCAAAATGGTGCACTTAACAATGCATATCCATTTTGTCTGCAAAATCTAGAACTTTAGGGTTTGAACTTCAATAAGCCTCACCACATGTATCTGAGTGCCGTATTCACCTCACAGATTCAATTTCGGCACCCTTACTCCAATAGTACACACTGTTCTATGTTACATGCAAAAAATTCCTTTCGCTGTAGAATTGGTTTCCTTGAGGTCAGGAATATGAAACGGCTATGACGTGTAGCTCAATGTCTTAACTACTGGTTACTTTGATTTCATTGACCTACCATCAAAACTGTTTATTCTGCAACCATTTTATTTAGAATCGACGAAATACGGCACTTAACGAAAAATATTTACGTTGGCTGCAGGAACTATCTCCTTGAAGTTAGAACTTCGAAAACCGTCACAACATGTATTTGAGTGTCTTTTTCACCTAATGGATTCAATTCCGGTACTCTCATTCCAATATTAAGCAGTATTCTATTATAGATGTAAGAAATTTCTTTCGCTTTAGAATCTGTTTCCTTGAGGTCAGGAATCTGAAATGGCTATGCCATATAGCTTCGTGTCTTAACTACCCGTTACTTTGATTTCATTGACCTAGCATCAAAACTGTTTCTTCTGCAACAATTTTATTGAGAGACATCGAATTCCGGCACTTAACGAAGCATATTTACGGTGGCTTCAGAATCTATCTCCTTGAAGTAAGAACTTCGAAAACCGTCACAACATGTATCTGAGTGTCTTATTCACCTCATGGATTCAATTCTGGCACTCTCACTCCAATATTAAGCACTACATGTATGAAATTCCTATTGCTGTAGAATCTATGTCCTTGAGTACAGGAAGCTGAAAATTGATACAACATGTGACATAGCATCTTTACTACCTGTTTCATTGACTAAGCTTCAAAATTGTTCATTCTACAGCCGTTTTCTCTGAGATCGCCAAAATGGTGCACTTAACAATGCATATCCATGTTGTCTGCAAAATCTAGAACTTTAGGGTTTGAACTTCAAAAAGCCTCATAACATGTATCTGAGTGCCTTATTTACCTCACAGATTCAATTTCTGCACCCTTACTCCAATATTACACACTATTCTATGTTACATGCAAAAAATTCCTTTCGCTGTAGAATCTGTTTCCTTGAGGTCAGGAATATGAAATGGCTATGCCATGTAGCTTAGTGTCTAAACTACCCGTCCCTTTGATTTATGCTCCCTTATGCTCAGCATCTTAACTACCTGTTACCTTGATTTCATTGACTAAGCTTCAAAATTGTTCATTCTACAGCCGTCTTCTTTGAGATCGACAAAATGGTGCACTTAACAATGCATATCCATGTTGTCTGCAAAATCTTGAACTTTAGGGTTTGAACTTCAAAAAGCCTCACCACATGTATCTGAGTGACTTATTTACCTCACAGATTCAATTTCTGCACCCTTACTCCAATAGTACACACTGTTCTATGTTACATCCAAAAAGTTCCTTTCACTGTAGAATCTGTTTCCTTGATGTCAGGAATATGAAATGGCTATGACGTGTAGCTCAGTGTCTTAACTTCTGGTTACTTTGATTTCATTGACCTACCATCAAAAACTGTATATTCTGCACCCATTTTATTTAGAATCAACGAAATACGGCACTTAACGAAGCATATTTACGTTGGCTGTAGGAACTATCTCCTTGAAGCTAGAACTTCGAAAACCGTCACAACATGTATCTGAGTGTCTTATTCACCTCATGGATTCAATTCCGGTACTCTCATTCCAATATTAAGCAGTATTCTATTATAGATGTAAGAAATTTCTTTCGCTTTAGAATCTGTTTCCTTGAGGTCAGGAATCTGAAATGGCTATGCCATATAGCTTCGTGTCTTAACTACCCGTTACTTTGATTTCATTGACCTAGCATCAAAACTGTTTCTTCTGCAACAATTTTATTGAGAGACATCGAATTCCGGCACTTAACGAAGCATATTTACGGTGGCTTCAGAATCTATCTCCTTGAAGTAAGAACTTCGAAAACCGTCACAACATGTATCTGAGTGTCTTATTCACCTCATGGATTCAATTCTGGCACTCTCACTCCAATATTAAGCACTACATGTATGAAATTCCTATTGCTGTAGAATCTATGTCCTTGAGTACAGGAAGCTGAAAATTGATACAACATGTGACATAGCATCTTTACTACCTGTTTCATTGACTAAGCTTCAAAATTGTTCATTCTACAGCCGTTTTCTCTGAGATCGCCAAAATGGTGCACTTAACAATGCATATCCATGTTGTCTGCAAAATCTAGAACTTTAGGGTTTGAACTTCAAAAAGCCTCATAACATGTATCTGAGTGCCTTATTTACCTCACAGATTCAATTTCTGCACCCTTACTCCAATATTACACACTATTCTATGTTACATGCAAAAAATTCCTTTCGCTGTAGAATCTGTTTCCTTGAGGTCAGGAATATGAAATGGCTATGCCATGTAGCTTAGTGTCTAAACTACCCGTCCCTTTGATTTATGCTCCCTTATGCTCAGCATCTTAACTACCTGTTACCTTGATTTCATTGACTAAGCTTCAAAATTGTTCATTCTACAGCCGTCTTCTTTGAGATCGACAAAATGGTGCACTTAACAATGCATATCCATGTTGTCTGCAAAATCTTGAACTTTAGGGTTTGAACTTCAAAAAGCCTCACCACATGTATCTGAGTGACTTATTTACCTCACAGATTCAATTTCTGCACCCTTACTCCAATAGTACACACTGTTCTATGTTACATCCAAAAAGTTCCTTTCACTGTAGAATCTGTTTCCTTGATGTCAGGAATATGAAATGGCTATGACGTGTAGCTCAGTGTCTTAACTTCTGGTTACTTTGATTTCATTGACCTACCATCAAAAACTGTATATTCTGCACCCATTTTATTTAGAATCAACGAAATACGGCACTTAACGAAGCATATTTACGTTGGCTGTAGGAACTATCTCCTTGAAGCTAGAACTTCGAAAACCGTCACAACATGTATCTGAGTGTCTTATTCACCTCATGGATTCAATTCCGGTACTCTCATTCCAATATTAAGCAGTATTCTATTGTAGATGTGAGAAATTCCTTTCGCCGTAGAATCTGTGTCCTTGAGGTCAGGAATCTGAAAATGGTTACAACATGTAGCTCATCATCTTAACTACCGGTTTCTTTGATTTCATTGACAAAGCTTCAAAATTGTTCATTCTACAGCCGTTTTCTTTGAGATCGACAAAATGGTGCACTTAACAATGCATATCCATTTTGTCTGCAAAATCTAGAACCTTAGGGTTAGAACTTGAAAAAGCCTCACAACATGTATCTGAGTGCCTTATTTACCTCACAGATTCAATTTCTGCACCCTTACTCCAATAGTACACACTGTTCTATGTTACATGCAAAAAATTCCTTTCGCTGTAGAATTGGTTTCCTTGAGGTCAGGAATATGAAATGGCTATGACGTGTAGCTCAGCGTCTCCTAACTACTGGTAACTTTGATTTCATTGACCTACCATCAAAACTGTTTATTCTGCAACCATTTTATTTAGAATCGACGAAATACGGCACTTAACGAAGCATATTTACGTTGGCTGCAGGAACTATCTCCTTGAAGTTAGAACTTCGAAAACTGTCACAACATGTATCAGTGTGTCTTATTCACCTCATGGATTCAATTCCGGTACTCTCATTCCAATATTAAGCAGTATTCTATTATAGATGTAAAAAAAATTCCTTTCGCTGTAGAATCTGTTTCCTTGAGGTCAGGAATCTGAAAAGGCTATGCCATGTAGCTTAGTGTCTTAACTACCCGTTACTTTGATTTCATTGACCTAGCATCAATACTGTTTCTTCTGCAACAATTTTATTGAGAGACATCGAATTGCGGCACTTAACGAAGCATATTTACGGTGGCTTCAGAATCTATCTCCTTGAAGTTAGAACTTCAAAAACCGTCACAAGATGTATCTGAGTGTCTTATACACCTCATGGATTCAATTCGGGCACTCTCACTCCAATATTAAGCACTACATGTATGAAATTCCTATTGCTGTAGAATCTATGTCCTTGAGTACAGGAAGTTAAAAATGGATACAACATGTAGCATAGCATCTTTACTACCTGTTTCTTTTGTTTCATTGACTAAGCTTCAAAATTGTTCATTCTACAGCCGTTTTCTCTGAGATCGCCAAAATGGTGCACTTAACAATGCATATCCATGTTGTCTGCAAAATCTTGAACTTTAGGGTTTGAACTTCAAAAAGCCTCACCACATGTATCTGAGTGCCGTATTCACCTCACAGATTCAATTTCGGCACCCTTACTCCAATAGTACACACTGTTCTATGTTACATGCAAAAAATTCCTTTCGCTGTAGAATTGGTTTCCTTGAGGTAAGGAATATGAAATGGCTATGACGTGTAGCTCAGTGTCTTAACTACTGGTTACTTTGATTTCATTGACCTACCATCAAAACTGTTTATTCTGCAACCATTTTATTTAGAATCGACGAAATACGGCACTTAACGAAGCATATTTACGTTGGCTGCAGGAACTATCTCCTTGAAGTTAGAACTTCAAAAACTGTCACAACATGTATCTGAGTGTCTTATTCACCTCATGGATTCAATTCCGGTACTCTAATTCCAATATTCAGCAGTATTCTATAGTAGATGTAAGAAATTCCTTTCGCCGTAGAATCTGTGTCCTTGAGGTCAGGAATCTGAAAATGGTTACAACATGTAGCTCAGCATCTTAACTACCGGTTTCTTTGATTTTATTGACTAAGCTTCAAAATTGTTCATTCTACAGCCGTTTTCTTTGAGATCGACAAAATGGTGCACTTAACAATGCATATCCATGTTGTCTGCAAAATCTAGAACCTTAGGGTTAGAACTTGAAAAAGCCTCACAACATGTATCTGAGTGCCTTATTTACCTCACAGATTCAATTTCTGCACCCTTACTCCAATAGTACACACTGTTCTATGTTACATGCAAAAAGTTCCTTTCGCTGTAGAATCTGTTTCCTTGAGGTCAGGAATCTGAAATGGCTATGCCATGTAGCTTAGTGTCTTAACTACCCGTTACTTTGATTTCATTGACCTAGCATCAAAACTGTTTCTTCTGCAACAATTTTATTGAGAGACATCGAATTGCGGCACTTAGCAAAGCATATTTACGGTGGCTTCAGAATCTATCTCCTTGAAGTAAGAACTTCGAAAACCGTCACAACATGTATCTGAGTGTCTTATTTACCTCATGGATCCAATTCTGGCACTCTCACTCCATCATTAAGCACTACATGTAAGAAATTCCTATCGCTGTAGAATCTATGTCCTTGAGTTCAGGAAGCTGAAAATGGTTACAACATGTAGCTCAGCATCTTTACTACCTATTTCTTTTTTTTCATTGACTAAGCTTCAAAATTGTTCATTCTACAGCCGTTTTCTCTGAGATCGCCAAAATGGTGCACTTAACAATGCATATCCATTTTGTCTGCAAAATCTAGAACTTTAGGGTTTGAACTTCAAAAAGCCTCACCACATGTATCTGAGTGCCGTATTCACCTCACAGATTCAATTTCGGCACCCTTACTCCAATAGTACACACTGTTCTATGTTACATGCAAAAAATTCCTTTCGCTGTAGAATTGGTTTCCTTGAGGTCAGGAATATGAAACGGCTATGACGTGTAGCTCAATGTCTTAACTACTGGTTACTTTCATTTCATTGACCTACCATCAAAACTGTTTATTCTGCAACCATTTTATTTAGAATCGACGAAATACGGCACTTAACGAAGCATATTTACGTTGGCTGCAGGAACTATCTCCTTGAAGTTAGAACTTCGAAAACCGTCACAACATGTATCTGAGTGTCTCATTCACCTCATGGATTCAATTCCGGTGCTCTCATTCCAATATTAAGCAGTATTCTATTGTAGATGTAAAAGATTCCTTTTGCCCTAGAATCTGTGTCCTTGAGGTCAGGAATCTGAAAATGGTTACAACATGTAGCTCAGCATCTGAACTACCTGTTACTTTGATTTCATTGACTAAGCTTGAAAATTGTTCATTCTACAGCCGTTTTCTTTGAGATCGACAAAATGGTGCACTTAACAATGCATATCCATGTTGTCTGCAAAATCTAGAACCTTAGGGTTAGAACTTGAAAAAGCCTCACAACATGTATTTGAGTGCCTTATTTACCTCACAGATTCAATTTATGCACCCTTACTCCAATAGTACACACTGTTCTATGTTACATGCAAAAAGTTCCTTTCGCTGTAGAATCTGTTTCCTTGATGTCAGGAATATGAAACGGCTATGACGTGTAGCTCAATGTCTTAACTACTGGTTACTTTGATTTCATTGACTTACCATCAAAACTGTTTCTTCTGCAACCATTTTATTTAGAATCGACGAAATACGGCACTTAACGAAAAATATTCACGTTGGCTGCAGGAACTATCTCCTTGAAGTTAGAACTTCGAAAACCGTCACAACATGTTTTTGAGTGTCTTTTTCACCTAATGGATTCAATTCCGGTACTCTCATTCCAATATTAAGCAGTATTCTATTATAGATGTAAGAAATTTCTTTCGCTTTAGAATCTGTTTCCTTGAGGTCAGGAATCTGAAATGGCTATGCCATATAGCTTCGTGTCTTAACTACCCGTTACTTTGATTTCATTGACCTAGCATCAAAACTGTTTCTTCTGCAACAATTTTATTGAGAGACATCGAATTCCGGCACTTAACGAAGCATATTTACGGTGGCTTCAGAATCTATCTCCTTGAAGTTAGAACTTCGAGAACTGTCATATCATGTATCTGAGTGTCTTATTCACCTCATGGATTCAATTCTGGCACTTTTACTCCAATATTAAGCACTACATGTATGAAATTCCTATTGCTGTAGAATCTATGTCCTTGAGTACAGGAAGCTGAAAATTGATACAACATGTGACATAGCATCTTTACTACCTGTTTCATTGACTAAGCTTCAAAATTGTTCATTCTACAGCCGTTTTCTCTGAGATCGCCAAAATGGTGCACTTAACAATGCATATCCATGTTGTCTGCAAAATCTAGAACTTTAGGGTTTGAACTTCAAAAAGCCTCACCACATGTATCTGAGTGTCGTATTCACCTCACAGATTCAATTTTAGAGGTTAGAACTTCAAAAAGCCTCACCACATGTATCTGAGTGCCGTATTCACCTCACAGATTCAATTTCGGCACCCTTACTATAATAGTACACACTGTTCTATGTTACATGCAAAAAATTCCTTTCGCTGTAGAATTGGTTTCCTTGAGGTCAGGAATATGAAATGGCTATGACGTGTAGCTCAGCGTCTTCTAACTACTGGTTACTTTGATTTCATTGACCTACCATCAAAACTGTTTATTCTGCAACCTTTTATTTAGAATCGACGAAATACGGCACTTAACGAAGCATATTTACGTTGGCTACAGGAACTATCTCCTTGAAGTTAGAACTTCAAAAACTGTCACAACATGTATCTGAGTGTCTCATTCACCTCATGGATTCAATTCCGGTGCCCTCATTCCAATTTTAAGCAGTATTCTATTGTAGATGTAAGAAATTCCTTTCGCCGTAGAATCTGTGTCCTTGAGGTCAGGAATCTGAAAATGGTTACAACATGTAGCTCAGCATCTTAACTACCGGTTACTTTGATTTCATTGACTAAGCTTCAAAATTGTTCATTCTACAGCCGTTTTCTTTGAGATCGACAAAATGGTGCACTTGACAATGCATATCCATGTTGTCTGTAAAATCTAGAACCTTAGGGTTAGAACTTCAAAAAGCCTCACAACATGTATCTGAGTGCCTTATTTACCTCACAGATTCAATTTCTGCACCCTTACTCCAATAGTACACACTGTTCTATGTTACATGCAAAAAGTTCCTTTCGCTGTAGAATCTGTTTCCTTGAGGTCAGGAATCTGAAATGGCTATGCCATGTAGCTAAGTGTCTTAACTACCCGTTACCTTGATTTCATTGACCTAGCATCAAAACCGTTTCTTCTGCAACAATTTTATTGAGAGACATCGAATTGCAGCACTTAGCAAAGCATATTTACGGTGGCTTCAGAATCTATCTTCTTGAAGTAAGAACTTCGAAAACCGTCACAACATGTATCTGAGTGTCTTATTTACCTCATGGATCCAATTCTGGCACTCTCACTCCAACATTAAGCACTACATGTAAAAAATTCCTATCGCTGTAGAATCTATGTCCTTGAGTTCAGGAAGCTGAAAATGGTTACAACATGTAGCTCAGCATCTGAACTACCTGTTACTTTGATTTCATTGACTAAGCTTGAAAATTGTTCATTCTACAGCCGTTTTCTCTGAGATCACCAAAATGGTGCACTTGACAATGCATATCCATGTTGTCTGCAAAATCTAGAACCTTAGGTTAGAACTTCAAAAAGCCTCACAACATGTACCTGATTGCCTTATTTACCGCATGGATTCAATTTCGGCACCCTTACTCCAATATCAAACACTATTCTATGTTATATGCAAAAAATTCCTTTCGCTGTAGAATCTGTTTCCTTGAGGTCAGGAATATAAAATGGTTATGACATGTAGCTTAGTGTCTTAACTACCCGTTACTTTGATTTCATTGACCTAGCTTCAAAACTGTTTCTTCTGCAACAATTTTATTGAGAGACATCGAATTGCGGCACTTAGCAAAGCATATTTACGGTGGCTTCAGAATCTATCTCCTTGAAGTAAGAACTTCGAAAACCGTCACAACATGTATCTGAGTGTCTTATTCACCTCATGGATTCAATTCCGGCAGTCTCACTCCAATATTAGGCACTATTCTATTGTACATGTACAAAATTCCTATCGCTGTAGAATCTGTTTCCTTGAAGTCACTTTCTGAAAGTGGTAACAACATGTACCTCAGTGCCTAAACAACCAGTTACTTTGATTTCATCGACTAAGCTTCAAAATTGTTCATTCTACAGCCGTTTTCTTTGAGATCGACAAAATGACGCACTTAACAATGCATATCCATGTTGTCTGCAAAATCTATAACCTTAGGGTTAGAACTTCAAAAAGCCTCATAACATGTATCTGAGTGCCTTATTTACCTCACAGATTCAATTTCTGCACCCTTACTCCAATATTACACACTATTCTATGTTACATGCAAAAAATTCCTTTCGCTGTAGAATCTGTTTCCTTGAGGTCAGGAATATGAAATGGCTATGCCATGTAGCTTAGTGTCTAAACTACCCGTCCCTTTGATTTATGCTCCCTTATGCTCAGCATCTTAACTACCTGTTACCTTGATTTCATTGACTAAGCTTCAAAATGTTCATTCTACAACCGTCTTCTTTGAGATCGACAAAATGGTGCACTTAACAATGCATATCCATGTTGTCTGCAAAATCTTGAACTTTAGGGTTTGAACTTCAAAAAGCCTCACCACATGTATCTGAGTGACTTATTTACCTCACAGATTCAATTTCTGCACCCTTACTCCAATAGTACACACTGTTCTATGTTACATCCAAAAAGTTCCTTTCACTGTAGAATCTGTTTCCTTGATGTCAGGAATATGAAATGGCTATGACGTGTAGCTCAGTGTCTTAACTTCTGGTTACTTTGATTTCATTGACCTATCATCAAAACTGTATATTCTGCACCCATTTTATTTAGAATCGACGAAATACGGCACTTAACGAAGCATATTTACGTTGGCTGTAGGAACTATCTCCTTGAAGTTAGAACTTCGAAAACCGTCACAACATGTATCTGAGTGTCTTATTCACCTCATGGATTCAATTCCGGTACTCTCATTCCAATATTAAGCAGTATTTTATTGTAGATGTAAGAAATTCCTTTCGCTGTAGAATCTGTTTCCTTGAGGTCAGGAATCTGAAAAGGCTATGCCATGTAGCTTAGTGTCTTAACTACCCGTTACTTCGATTTCATTGACCTAGCATCAATACTGTTTCTTCTGCAACAATTTTATTGAGAGACATCGAATTGCGGCACTTAACGAAGCATATTTACGGTGGCTTCAGAATCTATCTCCTTGAAGTTAGAACTTCAAAAACCGTCACAAGATTTATCTGAGTGTCTTATACACCTCATGGATTCAATTCGGGCACTCTCACTCCAATATTAAGCACTACATGTATGAAATTCCTATTGCTGTAGAATCTATGTCCTTGAGTACAGGAAGCCGAAAATGGATACAACATGTAGCATAGCATCTTTACTACCTGTTTCTTTTGTTTCATTGACTAAGCTTCAAAATTGTTCATTCTACAGCCGTTTTCTCTGAGATCGCCAAAATGGTGCACTTAACAATGCATATCCATGTTGTCTGCAAAATCTAGAACTTTAGGGTTTGAACTTCAAAAAGCCTCACCACATGTATCTGAGTGTCGTATTCACCTCACAGATTCAATTTCGGCACCCTTACTCCAATAGTACACACTGTTCTATGTTACATGCAAAAAATTCCTTTCGCTGTAGAATTGGTTTCCTTGAGGTCAGGAATATGAAATGGCTATGACGTGTAGCTCAGTGTCTTCTAACTACTGGTTACTTTGATTTCATTGACCTACCATCAAAACTGTTTATTCTGCAACCATTTTATTTAGAATCGACGAAATACGGCACTTAAAAAAGCATATTTACGTTGGCTGCAGGAACTATCTCCTTGAAGTTAGAACTTCAAAAACTGTCACAACATGTATCCGAGTGTCTCATTCACCTCATGGATTCAATTCCGGAGCTCTCATTCCAATATTAAGCAGTATTCTATTGTAGATGTAAGAAATTCCTTTTGCCCTAGAATCTGTGTCCTTGAGGTCAGGAATCTGAAAATGGTTACAACATGTAGCTCAGCATCATAACTACCGGTTACTTTGATTTCATTGACTAAGCTTCAAAATTGTTCATTCTACAGCCGTTTTCTTTGAGATCGACAAAATGGTGCACTTAACAATGCATATCCATGTTGTCTGCAAAATCTAGAACCTTAGGGTTAGAACTTGAAAAAGCCTCACAACATGTATCTGATTGACTTATTTACCTCACAGATTCAATTTCTGCACCCTTACTCCAATAGTACACACTGTTCTATGTTACATGCAAAAAGTTCCTTTCGCTGTAGAATCTGTTTCCTTGATGTCAGGAATATGAAATGGCTATGACGTGTAGCTCAGTGTCTTAACTTCTGGTTACTTTGATTTCATTGACCTACCATCAAAACTTTTTATTCTGCAACCATTTTATTTAGATTCGACGAAATACGGCACTTAACGAAGCATATTTACGTTGGCTGCAGGAACTATCTCCTTGAAGTTAGAACTTCAAAAACTGTCACAACATGTATCCCAGTGTCTCATTCACCTCATGGATTCAATTCCGGTGCTCTCATTCCAATATTAAGCAGTATTCTATTGTAGATGTAAAAGATTCCTTTTGCCCTAGAATCTGTGTCCCTGAGGTCAGGAATCTGAAAATGGTTACAACATGTAGCTCAGCATCTTAACTACCGGTTACTTTGATTTCATTGACTAAGCTTCAAAATTGTTCATTCTACAGCCGTTTTCTATGAGATCGACAAAATGGTGCACTTAACAATGCATATCCATTTTGTCTGCAAAATCTAGAACCTTAAGGTTAGAACTTCAAAAAGCCTCACCACATGTATCTGAGTGCCGTATTCACCTCACAGATTCAATTTCGGCACCCTTACTCCAATAGTACACACTGTTCTATGTTACATGCAAAAAATTCCTTTCGCTGTAGAATTGGTTTCCTTGAGGTCAGGAATATGAAATGGCTATGACGTGTAGCTCAGCGTCTTCTTACTACTGGTTACTTTGATTTCATTGACCTACCATCAAAACTGTTTATTCTGCAACCTTTTATTTAGAATCGACGAAATACGGCACTTAACGAAGCATATTTACGTTGGCTACAGGAACTATCTCCTTGAAGTTAGAACTTCAAAAACTGTCACAACATGTATCCCAGTGTCTCATTCACCTCATGGATTCAATTCCGGAGCTCTCATTCCAATATTAAGCAGTATTCTATTGTAGATGTAAGAAATTCCTTTTGCCCTAGAATCTGTGTCCTTGAGGTCAGGAATCTGAAAATGGTTACAACATGTAGCTCAGCATCTTAACTACCGGTTACTTTGATTTCATTGACTAAGCTTCAAAATTGTTCATTCTACAGCCGTTTTCTTTGAGATCGACAAAATGGTGCACTTAACAATGCATATCCATGTTGTCTGCAAAATCTAGAACCTTAGGGTTAGAACTTGAAAAAGCCTCACAACATGTATCTGATTGACTTATTTACCTCACAGATTCAATTTCTGCACCCTTACTCCAATAGTACACACTGTTCTATGTTACATGCAAAAAGTTCCTTTCGCTGTAGAATCTGTTTCCTTGATGTCAGGAATATGAAATGGCTATGACGTGTAGCTCAGTGTCTTAACTTCTGGTTACTTTGATTTCATTGACCTACCATCAAAACTGTTTATTCTGCAACCATTTTATTTAGAATCGACGAAATACGGCACTTAACGAAGCATATTTACGTTGGCTGCAGGAACTATCTCCTTGAAGTTAGAACTTCAAAAACTGTCACAACATGTATCCCAGCGTCTCATTCACCTCATGGATTCAATTCCGGTGCTCTCATTCCAATATTAAGCAGTATTCTATTGTAGATGTAAAAGATTCCTTTTGCCCTAGAATCTGTGTCCCTGAGGTCAGGAATCTGAAAATGGTTACAACATGTAGCTCAGCATCTTAACTACCGGTTACTTTGATTTCATTGACTAAGCTTCAAAATTGTTCATTCTACAGCCGTTTTCTATGAGATCGACAAAATGGTGCACTTAACAATGCATATCCATTTTGTCTGCAAAATCTAGAACCTTAAGGTTAGAACTTCAAAAAGCCTCACCACATGTATCTGAGTGCCGTATTCACCTCACAGATTCAATTTCGGCACCCTTACTCCAATAGTACACACTGTTCTATGTTACATGCAAAAAATTCCTTTCGCTGTAGAATTGGTTTCCTTGAGGTCAGGAATATGAAATGGCTATGACGTGTAGCTCAGCGTCTTCTAACTACTGGTTACTTTGATTTCATTGACCTACCATCAAAACTGTTTATTCTGCAACCTTTTATTTAGAATCGACGAAATACGGCACTTAACGAAGCATATTTACGTTGGCTGCAGGAACTATCTCCTTGAAGTTAGAACTTCAAAAACTGTCACAACATGTATCCCAGTGTCTCATTCACCTCATGGATTCAATTCCGGTGCTCTCATTCCAATATTAAGCAGTTTTCTATTGTAGATGTAAAAGATTCCTTTTGCCCTAGAATCTGTGTCCTTGAGGTCAGGAATCTGAAAATGGTTACAACATGTAGCTCAGCATCTTAACTACCGGTTACTTTGATTTCATTGACTAAGCTTCAAAATTCTTCATTCTACAGCCGTTTTCTATGAGATCGACAAAATGGTGCACTTAACAATGCATATCCATTTTGTCTGCAAAATCTAGAACCTTAAGGTTAGAACTTCAAAAAGCCTCACCACATGTATCTGAGTGCCGTATTCACCTCACAGTTTCAATTTCGGCACCCTTACTCCAATAGTACACACTGTTCTATGTTACATGCAAAAAATTCCTTTCGCTGTAGAATTGGTTTCCTTGAGGTCAGGAATATGAAATGGCTATGACGTGTAGCTCAGAGTCTTCTTACTACTGGTTACTTTGATTTCATTGACATACCATCAAAACTGTTTATTCTGCAACCTTTTATTTAGAATCGACGAAATACGGCACTTAACGAAGCATATTTACGTTGGCTACAGGAACTATCTCCTTGAAGTTAGAACTTCAAAAACTGTCACAACATGTATCTGAGTGTCTCATTCACCTCATGGATTCAATTCCGGTGCTCTCATTCCAATATTAAGCAGTATTCTATTGTAGATGTAAAAGATTCCTTTTGCCCTAGAATCTGTGTCCTTGAGGTCAGGAATCTGAAAATGGTTACAACATGTAGCTCAGCATCTTAACTACCGGTTACCTTGATTTCATTGACTAAGCTTCAAAATTGTTCATTCTACAGCCGTTTTCTTTGAGATCGACAAAATGGTGCACTTGACAATGCATATCCATGTTGTCTGTAAAATCTAGAACCTTAGGGTTAGAACTTCAAAAAGCCTCATAACATGTATCTGAGTACCTTATTTACCTCACAGATTCAATTTCTGCACCCTTACTCCAATAGTACACACTGTTCTATGTTACATGCAAAAAGTTCCTTTCGCTGTAGAATCTGTTTCCTTGAGGTCAGGAATCTGAAATGGCTATGCCATGTAGCTAAGTGTCTTAACTACCCGTTACCTTGATTTCATTGACCTAGCATCAAAACCGTTTCTTCTGCAACAATTTTATTGAGAGACATCGAATTGCAGCACTTAGCAAAGCATATTTACGGTGGCTTCAGAATCTATCTTCTTGAAGTAAGAACTTCGAAAACCGTCACAACATGTATCTGAGTGTCTTATTTACCTCATGGATCCGATTCTGGCACTCTCACTCCAACATTAAGCACTACATGTAAAAAATTCCTATCGCTGTAGAATCTATGTCCTTGAGTTCAGGAAGCTGAAAATGGTTACAACATGTAGCTCAGCATCTGAACTACCTGTTACTTTGATTTCATTGACTAAGCTTGAAAATTGTTCATTCTACAGCCGTTTTCTCTGAGATCACCAAAATGGTGCACTTGACAATGCATATCCATGTTGTCTGCAAAATCTAGAACCTTAGGTTAGAACTTCAAAAAGCCTCACAACATGTACCTGATTGCCTTATTTACCGCATGGATTCAATTTCGGCACCCTTACTCCAATATCAAACACTATTCTATGTTATATGCAAAAAATTCCTTTCGCTGTAGAATCTGTTTCCTTGAGGTCAGGAATATAAAATGGTTATGACATGTAGCTTAGTGTCTTAACTACCCGTTACTTTGATTTCATTGACCTAGCATCAAAATTGTTTCTTCTGCAACAATTTTATTGAGAGACATCGAATTGCGGCACTTAGCAAAGCATATTTACGGTGGCTTCAGAATCTATCTCCTTGAAGTAAGAACTTCGAAAACCGTCACAACATGTATCTGAGTGTCTTATTCACCTCATGGATTCAATTCCGGCAGTCTCACTCCAATATTAGGCACTATTCTATTGTACATGTACAAAATTCCTATCGCTGTAGAATCTGTTTCCTTGAAGTCACTTTCTGAAAGTGGTAACAACATGTACCTCAGTGCCTAAACAACCAGTTACTTTGATTTCATCGACTAAGCTTCAAAATTGTTCATTCTACAGCCGTTTTCTTTGAGATCGACAAAATGACGCACTTAACAATGCATATCCATGTTGTCTGCAAAATCTATAACCTTAGGGTTTGAACTTCAAAAAGCCTCATAACATGTATCTGAGTGCCTTATTTACCTCACAGATTCAATTTCTGCACCCTTACTCCAATATTACACACTATTCTATGTTACATGCAAAAAATTCCTTTCGCTGTAGAATCTGTTTCCTTGAGGTCAGGAATATGAAATGGCTATGCCATGTAGCTTAGTGTCTAAACTACCCGTCCCTTTGATTTATGCTCCCTTATGCTCAGCATCTTAACTACCTGTTACCTTGATTTCATTGACTAAGCTTCAAAATTGTTCATTCTACAACCGTCTTCTTTGAGATCGACAAAATGGTGCACTTAACAATGCATATCCATGTTGTCTGCAAAATCTTGAACTTTAGGGTTTGAACTTCAAAAAGCCTCACCACATGTATCTGAGTGACTTATTTACCTCACAGATTCAATTTCTGCACCCTTCCTCGAATAGTACACACTGTTCTATGTTACATCCAAAAAGTTCCTTTCACTGTAGAATCTGTTTCCTTGATGTCAGGAATATGAAATGGCTCTGACGTGTAGCTCAGTGTCTTAACTTCTGGTTACTTTGATTTCATTGACCTACCATCAAAACTGTATATTCTGCACCCATTTTATTTAGAATCGACGAAATACAGCACTTAACGAAGCATATTTACGTTGGCTGTAGGAACTATCTCCTTGAAGTTAGAACTTCGAAAACCGTCACAACATGTATCTGAGTGTCTTATTCACCTCATGGATTCAATTCCAGTACTCTCATTCCAATATTAAGCAGTATTCTATTGTAGATGTAAGAAATTCCTTTCGCCGTCGAATCTGTGTCCTTGAGGTCAGGAATCTGAAAATGGTTACAACATGTAGCTCAGCATCTTAACTACCGGTTTCTTTGATTTTATTGACTAAGCTTCAAAATTGTTCATTCTACAGCCGTTTTCTTTGAGATCGACAAAATGGTGCACTTAACAATGCATATCCATGTTGTCTGCAAAATCTAGAACCTTAGGGTTAGAACTTGAAAAAGCCTCACAACATATATCTGAGTGCCTTATTTACCTCACAGATTCAATTTCTGCACCCTTACTCCAATAGTACACACTGTTCTATGTTACATGCAAAAAGTTCCTTTCGCCGTAGAATCTGTTTCCTTGAGGTCAGGAATCTGAAATGGCTATGCCATGTAGCTTAGTGTCTTAACTACCCGTTACTTTGATTTCATTGACCTAGCATCAAAACTGTTTCTTCTGCAACAATTTTATTGAGAGACATCGATTTGCGGCACTTAGCAAAGCATATTTACGGTGGCTTCAGAATCTATCTCCTTGAAGTAAGAACTTCGAAAACCGTCACAACATGTATCTGAGTGTCTTATTTACCTCATGGATCCAATTCTGGCACTCTCACTCCATCATTAAGCACTACATGTAAGAAATTCCTATCGCTGTAGAATCTATGTCCTTGAGTTCAGGAAGCTGAAAATGGTTACAACATGTAGCTCAGCATCTTTACTACCTATTTCTTTTGTTTCATTGACTAAGCTTCAAAATTGTTCATTCTACAGCCGTTTTCTCTGAGATCGCCAAAATGGTGCACTTAACAATGCATATCCATTTTGTCTGCAAAATCTAGAACTTTAGGGTTTGAACTTCAAAAAGCCTCACCACATGTATCTGAGTGCCGTATTCACCTCACAGATTCAATTTCGGCACCCTTACTCCAATAGTACACACTGTTCTATGTTACATGCAAAAAATTCCTTTCGCTGTAGAATTGGTTTCCTTGAGGTCAGGAATATGAAACGGCTATGACGTGTAGCTCAATGTCTTAACTGCTGGTTACTTTGATTTCATTGACCTACCATCAAAACTGTTTATTCTGCAACCATTTTATTTAGAATCGACGAAATACGGCACTTAACGAAAAATATTTACGTTGGCTGCAGGAACTATCTCCTTGAAGTTAGAACTTCGAAAACCGTCACAACATGTATTTGAGTGTCTTTTTCACCTAATGGATTCAATTCCGGTACTCTCATTCCAATATTAAGCAGTATTCTATTATAGATGTAAGAAATTTCTTTCGCTTTAGAATCTGTTTCCTTGAGGTCAGGAATCTGAAATGGCTATGCCATATAGCTTCGTGTCTTAACTACCCGTTACTTTGATTTCATTGACCTAGCATCAAAACTGTTTCTTCTGCAACAATTTTATTGAGAGACATCGAATTCAGGCACTTAACGAAGCATATTTACGGTGGCTTCAGAATCTATCTCCTTGAAGTAAGAACTTCGAAAACCGTCACAACATGTATCTGAGTGTCTTATTCACCTCATGGATTCAATTCTGGCACTCTCACTCCAATATTAAGCACTACATGTATGAAATTCCTATTGCTGTAGAATCTATGTCCTTGAGTACAGGAAGCTGAAAATTGATACAACATGTGACATAGCATCTTTACTACCTGTTTCATTGACTAAGCTTCAAAATTGTTCATTCTACAGCCGTTTTCTCTGAGATCGCCAAAATGGTGCACTTAACAATGCATATCCATGTTGTCTGCAAAATCTAGAACTTTAGGGTTTGAACTTCAAAAAGCCTCATAACATGTATCTGAGTGCCTTATTTACCTCACAGATTCAATTTCTGCACCCTTACTCCAATATTACACACTATTCTATGTTACATGCAAAAAATTCCTTTCGCTGTAGAATCTGTTTCCTTGATGTCAGGAATATGAAATGGCTATGACGTGTAGCTCAGTGTCTTAACTTCTGGTTACTTTGATTTCATTGACCTACCATCAAAACTGTATATTCTGCACCCATTTTATTTAGAATCAACGAAATACGGCACTTAACGAAGCATATTTACGTTGGCTGTAGGAACTATCTCCTTGAAGCTAGAACTTCGAAAACCGTCACAACATGTATCTGAGTGTCTTATTCACCTCATGGATTCAATTCCGGTACTCTCATTCCAATATTAAGCAGTATTCTATTGTAGATGTGAGAAATTCCTTTTGCCCTAGAATCTGTGTCCTTGAGGTCAGGAATCTGAAAATGGTTACAACATGTAGCTCATCATCTTAACTACCGGTTTCTTTGATTTCATTGACAAAGCTTCAAAATTGTTCATTCTACAGCCGTTTTCTTTGAGATCGACAAAATGGTGCACTTAACAATGCATATCCATTTTGTCTGCAAAATCTAGAACCTTAGGGTTAGAACTTGAAAAAGCCTCACAACATGTATCTGAGTGCCTTATTTACCTCACAGATTCAATTTCTGCACCCTTACTCCAATAGTACACACTGTTCTATGTTACATGCAAAAAGTTCCTTTCGCTGTAGAATTGGTTTCCTTGAGGTCAGGAATATGAAATGGCTATGACGTGTAGCTCAGCGTCTTCTAACTACTGGTAACTTTGATTTCATTGACCTACCATCAAAACTGTTTATTCTGCAACCATTTTCTTTAGAATCGACGAAATACGGCACTTAACGAAGCATATTTACGTTGGCTGCAGGAACTATCTCCTTGAAGTTAGAACTTCGAAAACCGTCACAACATGTATCTGTGTGTCTTATTCACCTCATGGATTCAATTCCGGTACTCTCATTCCAATATTAAGCAGTATTCTATTATAGATGTAAAAAAAATTCCTTTCGCTGTAGAATCTGTTTCCTTGAGGTCAGGAATCTGAAAAGGCTATGCCATGTAGCTTAGTGTCTTAACTACCCGTTACTTTGATTTCATTGACCTAGCATCAATACTGTTTCTTCTGCAACAATTTTATTGAGAGACATCGAATTGCGGCACTTAACGAAGCATATTTACGGGTGCTTCAGAATCTATCTCCTTGAAGTTAGAACTTCAAAAACCGTCACAAGATGTATCTGAGTGTCTTATACACCTCATGGATTCAATTCGGGCACTCTCACTCCAATATTAAGCACTACATGTATGAAATTCCTATTGCTGTAGAATCTATGTCCTTGAGTACAGGAAGTTAAAAATGGATACAACATGTAGCATAGCATCTTTACTACCTGTTTCTTTTGTTTCATTGACTAAGCTTCAAAATTGTTCATTCTACAGCCGTTTTCTCTGAGATCGCCAAAATGGTGCACTTAACAATGCATATCCATTTTGTCTGCAAAATCTAGAACTTTAGGGTTTGAACTTCAAAAAGCCTCACCACATGTATCTGAGTGCCGTATTCACCTCACAGATTCAATTTCGGCACCCTTACTCCAATAGTACACACTGTTCTATGTTACATGCAAAAAATTCCTTTCGCTGTAGAATTGGTTTCCTTGAGGTCAGGAATATGAAACGGCTATGACGTGTAGCTCAATGTCTTAACTACTGGTTACTTTGATTTCATTGACCTACCATAAAAACTGTTTATTCTGCAACCATTTTATTTAGAATCGACGAAATACGGCACTTAACGAAAAATATTTACGTTGGCTGCAGGAACTATCTCCTTGAAGCTAGAACTTCGAAAACCGTCACAACATGTATCTGAGTGTCTCATTCACCTCATGGATTCAATTCCGGTGCTCTCATTCCAATATTAAGCAGTATTCTATTGTAGATGTAAAAGATTCCTTTTGCCCTAGAATCTGTGTCCTTGAGGTCAGGAATCTGAAAATGGTTACAACATGTAGCTCAGCATCTGAACTACCTGTTACTTTGATTTCATTGACTAAGCTTGAAAATTGTTCATTCTACAGCCGTTTTCTTTGAGATCGACAAAATGGTGCACTTAACAATGCATATCCATGTTGTCTGCAAAATCTAGAACCTTAGGGTTAGAACTTGAAAAAGCCTCACAACATGTATTTGAGTGCCTTATTTACCTCACAGATTCAATTTCTGCACCCTTACTCCAATAGTACACACTGTTCTATGTTACATGCAAAAAGTTCCTTTCGCTGTAGAATCTGTTTCCTTGATGTCAGGAATATGAAACGGCTATGACGTGTAGCTCAATGTCTTAACTACCCGTTACTTTGATTTCATTGACCTAGCATTAAAACTGTTTCTTCTGCAACAATTTTATTGAGAGACATCGAATTCCGGCACTTAACGAAGCATATTTACGGTGGCTTCAGAATCTATCTCCTTGAAGTTAGAACTTCGAGAACCGTCATATCATGTATCTGAGTGTCTTATTCACCTCATGGATTCAATTCTGGCACTTTTACTCCAATATTAAGCACTACATGTATGAAATTCCTATTGCTGTAGAATCTATGTCCTTGAGTACAGGAAGCTGAAAATTGATACAACATGTGACATAGCATCTTTACTACCTGTTTCATTGACTAAGCTTGAAAATTGTTCATTCTACAGCCGTTTTCTCTGAGATCGCCAAAATGGTGCACTTAACAATGCATATCCATGTTGTCTGCAAAATCTAGAACTTTAGGGTTTGAACTTCAAAAAGCCTCACCACATGTATCTGAGTGTCGTATTCACCTCACAGATTCAATTTTAGAGGTTAGAACTTCAAAAAGCCTCACCACATGTATCTGAGTGCCGTATTCACCTCACAGATTCAATTTCGGCACCCTTACTATAATAGTACACACTGTTCTATGTTACATGCAAAAAATTCCTTTCGCTGTAGAATTGGTTTCCTTGAGGTCAGGAATATGAAATGGCTATGACGTGTAGCTCAGCGTCTTCTAACTACTGGTTACTTTGATTTCATTGACCTACCATCAAAACTGTTTATTCTGCAACCTTTTATTTAGAATCGACGAAATACGGCACTTAACGAAGCATATTTACGTTGGCTACAGGAACTATCTCCTTGAAGTTAGAACTTCAAAAACTGTCACAACATGTATCTGAGTGTCTCATTCACCTCATGGATTCAATTCCGGTGCCCTCATTCCAATTTTAAGCAGTATTCTATTGTAGATGTAAGAAATTCCTTTCGCAGTAGAATCTGTGTCCTTGAGGTCAGGAATCTGAAAATGGTTACAACATGTAGCTCAGCATCTTAACTACCGGTTACTTTGATTTCATTGACTAAGCTTCAAAATTGTTCATTCTACAGCCGTTTTCTTTGAGATCGACAAAATGGTGCACTTGACAATGCATATCCATGTTGTCTGTAAAATCTAGAACCTTAGGGTTAGAACTTCAAAAAGCCTCACAACATGTATCTGAGTGCCTTATTTACCTCACAGATTCAATTTCTGCACCCTTACTCCAATAGTACACACTGTTCTATGTTACATGCAAAAAGTTCCTTTCGCTGTAGAATCTGTTTCCTTGAGGTCAGGAATATAAAATGGTTATGACATGTAGCTTAGTGTCTTAACTACCCGTTACTTTGATTTCATTGACCTAGCATCAAAACTGTTTCTTCTGCAACAATTTTATTGAGAGACATCGAATTGCGGCACTTAGCAAAGCATATTTACGGTGGCTTCAGAATCTATCTCCTTGAAGTAAGAACTTCGAAAACCGTCACAACATGTATCTGAGTGTCTTATTCACCTCATGGATTCAATTCCGGCAGTCTCACTCCAATATTAGGCACTATTCTATTGTACATGTACAAAATTCCTATCGCTGTAGAATCTGTTTCCTTGAAGTCACTTTCTGAAAGTGGTAACAACATGTACCTCAGTGCCTAAACAACCAGTTACTTTGATTTCATCGACTAAGCTTCAAAATTGTTCATTCTACAGCCGTTTTCTTTGAGATCGACAAAATGACGCACTTAACAATGCATATCCATGTTGTCTGCAAAATCTATAACCTTAGGGTTAGAACTTCAAAAAGCCTCATAACATGTATCTGAGTGCCTTATTTACCTCACAGATTCAATTTCTGCACCCTTACTCCAATATTACACACTATTCTATGTTACATGCAAAAAATTCCTTTCGCTGTAGAATCTGTTTCCTTGAGGTCAGGAATATGAAATGGCTATGCCATGTAGCTTAGTGTCTAAACTACCCGTCCCTTTGATTTATGCTCCCTTATGCTCAGCATCTTAACTACCTGTTACCTTGATTTCATTGACTAAGCTTCAAAATTGTTCATTCTACAACCGTCTTCTTTGAGATCGACAAAATGGTGCACTTAACAATGCATATCCATGTTGTCTGCAAAATCTTGAACTTTAGGGTTTGAACTTCAAAAAGCCTCACCACATGTATCTGAGTGACTTATTTACCTCACAGATTCAATTTCTGCACCCTTACTCCAATAGTACACACTGTTCTATGTTACATCCAAAAAGTTCCTTTCACTGTAGAATCTGTTTCCTTGATGTCAGGAATATGAAATGGCTATGACGTGTAGCTCAGTGTCTTAACTTCTGGTTACTTTGATTTCATTGACCTATCATCAAAACTGTATATTCTGCACCCATTTTATTTAGAATCGACGAAATACGGCACTTAACGAAGCATATTTAAGTTGGCTGTAGGAACTATCTCCTTGAAGTTAGAACTTCGAAAACCGTCACAACATGTATCTGAGTGTCTTATTCACCTCATGGATTCAATTCCGGTACTCTCATTCCAATATTAAGCAGTATTTTATTGTAGATGTAAGAAATTCCTTTCGCTGTAGAATCTGTTTCCTTGAGGTCAGGAATCTGAAAAGGCTATGCCATGTAGCTTAGTGTCTTAACTACCCGTTACTTCGATTTCATTGACCTAGCATCAATACTGTTTCTTCTGCAACAATTTTATTGAGAGACATCGAATTGCGGCACTTAACGAAGCATATTTACGGTGGCTTCAGAATCTATCTCCTTGAAGTTAGAACTTCAAAAACCGTCACAAGATTTATCTGAGTGTCTTATACACCTCATGGATTCAATTCGGGCACTCTCACTCCAATATTAAGCACTACATGTATGAAATTCCTATTGCTGTAGAATCTATGTCCTTGAGTACAGGAAGCCGAAAATGGATACAACATGTAGCATAGCATCTTTACTACCTGTTTCTTTTGTTTCATTGACTAAGCTTCAAAATTGTTCATTCTACAGCCGTTTTCTCTGAGATCGCCAAAATGGTGCACTTAACAATGCATATCCATGTTGTCTGCAAAATCTTGAACTTTAGGGTTTGAACTTCAAAAAGCCTCACCACATGTATCTGAGTGCCGTATTCACCTCACAGATTCAATTTCGGCACCCTTACTCCAATAGTACACACTGTTCTATGTTACATGCAAAAAATTCCTTTCGCTGTAGAATTGGTTTCCTTGAGGTAAGGAATATGAAATGGCTATGACGTGTAGCTCAGTGTCTTAACTACTGGTTACTTTGATTTCATTGACCTACCATCAAAACTGTTTATTCTGCAACCATTTTATTTAGAATCGACGAAATACGGCACTTAACGAAGCATATTTACGTTGGCTGCAGGAACTATCTCCTTGAAGTTAGAACTTCAAAAACTGTCACAACATGTATCTGAGTGTCTTATTCACCTCATGGATTCAATTCCGGTACTCTAATTCCAATATTGAGCAGTATTCTATAGTAGATGTAAAAAATTCCTTTCGCCGTAGAATCTGTGTCCTTGAGGTCAGGAATCTGAAAATGGTTACAACATGTAGCTCAGCATCTTAACTACCGGTTTCTTTGATTTTATTGACTAAGCTTCAAAATTGTTCATTCTACAGCCGTTTTCTTTGAGATCGACAAAATGGTGCACTTAACAATGCATATCTATGTTGTCTGCAAAATCTAGAACCTTAGGGTTAGAACTTGAAAAAGCCTCACAACATGTATCTGAGTGCCTTATTTACCTCACAGATTCGATTTCTGCACCCTTACTCCAATAGTACACACTGTTCTATGTTACATGCAAAAAGTTCCTTTCGCTGTAGAATCTGTTTCCTTGAGGTCAGGAATCTGAAATGGCTATGCCATGTAGCTTAGTGTCTTAACTACCCGTTACTTTGATTTCATTGACCTAGCATCAAAACTGTTTCTTCTGCAACAATTTTATTGAGAGACATCGAATTGAGGCACTTAGGAAAGCATATTTACGGTGGCTTCAGAATCTATCTCCTTGAAGTAAGAACTTCGAAAACCGTCACAACATGTATCTGAGTGTCTTATTTACCTCATGGATCCAATTCTGGCACTCTCACTCCATCATTAAGCACTAAATGTAAGAAATTCCTATCGCTGTAGAATCTATGTCCTTGAGTTCAGGAAGCTGAAAATGTTTACAACATGTAGCTCAGCTACCTATTTCTTTTGTTTCATTGACTAAGCTTCAAAATTGTTCATTCTACAGCCGTTTTCTCAGAGATCGCCAAAATGGTGCACTTAACAATGCATATCCATTTTGTCTGCAAAATCTAAACCTTTAGGGTTTGAACTTCAAAAAGCCTCACCACATGTATCTGAGTGCCGTATTCACCTCACAGATTCAATTTCGGCACCCTTACTCCAATAGTACACACTGTTCTATGTTACATGCAAAAAATTCCTTTCGCTGTAGAATTGGTTTCCTTGAGGTCAGGAATATGAAACGGCTATGACGTGTAGCTCAATGTCTTAACTACTGGTTACTTTGATTTCATTGACCTACCATCAAAACTGTTTATTCTGCAACCATTTTATTTAGAATCGACGAAATACGGCACTTAACGAAAAATATTTACGTTGGCTGCAGGAACTATCTCCTTGAAGTTAGAACTTCGAAAACCGTCACAACATGTATCTGAGTGTCTCATTCACCTCATGAATTCAATTCCGGTGCTCTCATTCCAATATTAAGCAGTATTCTATTGTAGATGTAAAAGATTCCTTTTGCCCTAGAATCTGTGTCCTTGAGGTCAGGAATCTGAAAATGGTTACAACATGTAGCTCAGCATCTGAACTACCTGTTACTTTGATTTCATTGACTAAGCTTGAAAATTGTTCATTCTACAGCCGTTTTCTTTGAGATCGACAAAATGGTGCACTTAACAATGCATATCCATGTTGTCTGCAAAATCTAGAACCTTAGGGTTAGAACTTGAAAAAGCCTCACAACATGTATTTGAGTGCCTTATTTACCTCACAGATTCAATTTCTGCACCCTTACTCCAATAGTACACACTGTTCTATGTTACATGCAAAAAGTTCCTTTCGCTGTAGAATCTGTTTCCTTGATGTCAGGAATATGAAACGGCTATGACGTGTAGCTCAATGTCTTAACTACTGGTTACTTTGATTTCATTGACTTACCATCAAAACTGTTTATTCTGCAACCATTTTATTTAGAATCGACGAAATACGGCACTTAACGAAAAAAAATTCACGTTGGCTGCAGGAACTATCTCCTTGAAGTTAGAACTTCGAAAACCGTCACAACATGTATTTGAGTGTCTTTTTCACCTAATGGATTCAATTCCGGTACTCTCATTCCAATATTAAGCAGTATTCTATTATAGATGTAAGAAATTTCTTTCGCTTTAGAATCTGTTTCCTTGAGGTCAGGAATCTGAAATGGCTATGCCATATAGCTTCGTGTCTTAACTACCTGTTACTTTGATTTCATTGACCTAGCATCAAAACTGTTTCTTCTGCAACAATTTTATTGAGAGACATCGAATTCCGGCACTTAACGAAGCATATTTACGGTGGCTTCAGAATCTATCTCCTTGAAGTAAGAACTTCGAGAACCGTCATATCATGTATCTGAGTGTCTTATTCACCTCATGGATTCAATTCTGGCACTTTTACTCCAATATTAAGCACTACATGTATGAAATTCCTATTGCTGTAGAATCTATGTCCTTGAGTACAGGAAGCTGAAAATTGATACAACATGTGACATAGCATCTTTACTACCTGTTTCATTGACTAAGCTTGAAAATTGTTCATTCTACAGCCGTTTTCTCTGAGATCGCCAAAATGGTGCACTTAACAATGCATATCCATGTTGTCTGCAAAATCTAGAACTTTAGGGTTTGAACTTCAAAAAGCCTCACCACATGTATCTGAGTGTCGTATTCACCTCACAGATTCAATTTTAGAGGTTAGAACTTCAAAAAGCCTCACCACATGTATCTGAGTGCCGTATTCACCTCACAGATTCAATTTCGGCACCCTTACTATAATAGTACACACTGTTCTATGTTACATGCAAAAAATTCCTTTCGCTGTAGAATTGGTTTCCTTGAGGTCAGGAATATGAAATGGCTATGACGTGTAGCTCAGCGTCTTCTAACTACTGGTTACTTTGATTTCATTGACCTACCATCAAAACTGTTTATTCTGCAACCATTTTATTTAGAATCGACGAAATACGGCACTTAACGAAGCATATTTACGTTGGCTACAGGAACTATCTCCTTGAAGTTAGAACTTCAAAATCTGTCACAACATGTATCTGAGTGTCTCATTCACCTCATGGATTCAATTCCGGTGCCCTCATTCCAATTTTAAGCAGTATTCTATTGTAGATGTAAGAAATTCCTTTCGCCGTAGAATCTGTGTCCTTGAGGTCAGGAATCTGAAAATGGTTACAACATGTAGCTCAGCATCTTAACTACCGGTTTCTTTGATTTCATTGACTAAGCTTCAAAATTGTTCATTCTACAGCCGTTTTCTTTGAGATCGACAAAATGGTGCACTTGACAATGCATATCCATGTTGTCTGTAAAATCTAGAACCTTAGGGTTAGAACTTCAAAAAGCCTCACAACATGTATCTGATTGCCTTATTTACCTCACAGATTCAATTTCTGCACCCTTACTCCAATAGTACACACTGTTCTATGTTACATGCAAAAAGTTCCTTTCGCTGTAGAATCTGTTTCCTTGAGGTCAGGAATCTGAAATGGCTATGCCATGTAGCTAAGTGTCTTAACTACCCGTTACCTTGATTTCATTGACCTAGCATCAAAACTGTTTCTTCTGCAACAATTTTATTGAGAGACATCGAATTGCGGCACTTAGCAAAGCATATTTACGGTGGCTTCAGAATCTATCTCCTTGAAGTAAGAACTTCGAAAACCGTCACAACATGTATCTGAGTGTCTTATTCACCTCATGGATTCAATTCCGGCAGTCTCACTCCAATATTAGGCACTATTCTATTGTACATGTACAAAATTCCTATCGCTGTAGAATCTGTTTCCTTGAAGTCACTTTCTGAAAGTGGTAACAACATGTACCTCAGTGCCTAAACAACCAGTTACTTTGATTTCATCGACTAAGCTTCAAAATTGTTCATTCTACAGCCGTTTTCTTTGAGATCGACAAAATGACGCACTTAACAATGCATATCCATGTTGTCTGCAAAATCTATAACCTTAGGGTTAGAACTTCAAAAAGCCTCATAACATGTATCTGAGTGCCTTATTTACCTCACAGATTCAATTTCTGCACCCTTACTCCAATATTACACACTATTCTATGTTACATGCAAAAAATTCCTTTCGCTGTAGAATCTGTTTCCTTGAGGTCAGGAATATGAAATGGCTATGCCATGTAGCTTAGTGTCTAAACTACCCGTCCCTTTGATTTATGCTCCCTTATGCTCAGCATCTTAACTACCTGTTACCTTGATTTCATTGACTAAGCTTCAAAATTGTTCATTCTACAGCCGTCTTCTTTGAGATCGACAAAATGGTGCACTTAACAATGCATATCCATGTTGTCTGCAAAATCTTGAACTTTAGGGTTTGAACTTCAAAAAGCCTCACCACATGTATCTGAGTGACTTATTTACCTCACAGATTCAATTTCTGCACCCTTCCTCCAATAGTACACACTGTTCTATGTTACATCCAAAAAGTTCCTTTCCCTGTAGAATCTGTTTCCTTGATGTCAGGAATATGAAATGGCTCTGACGTGTAGCTCAGTGTCTTAACTTCTGGTTACTTTGATTTCATTGACCTACCATCAAAACTGTATATTCTGCACCCATTTTATTTAGAATCGACGAAATACGGCACTTAACGAAGCATATTTACGTTGGCTGTAGGAACTATCTCCTTGAAGTTAGAACTTCGAAAACCGTCACAACATGTATCTGAGTGTCTTATTCACCTCATGGATTCAATTCCGGTACTCTCATTCCAATATTAAGCAGTATTCTATTGTAGATGTAAGAAATTCCTTTCGCCGTCGAATCTGTGTCCTTGAGGTCAGGAATCTGAAAATGGTTACAACATGTAGCTCAGCATCTTAACTACCGGTTTCTTTGATTTTATTGACTAAGCTTCAAAATTGTTCATTCTACAGCCGTTTTCTTTGAGATCGACAAAATGGTGCACTTAACAATGCATATCCATGTTGTCTGCAAAATCTAGAACCTTAGGGTTAGAACTTGAAAAAGCCTCACAACATATATCTGAGTGCCTTATTTACCTCACAGATTCAATTTCTGCACCCTTACTCCAATAGTACACACTGTTCTATGTTACATGCAAAAAGTTCCTTTCGCCGTAGAATCTGTTTCCTTGAGGTCAGGAATCTGAAATGGCTATGCCATGTAGCTTAGTGTCTTAACTACCCGTTACTTTGATTTCATTGACCTAGCATCAAAACTGTTTCTTCTGCAACAATTTTATTGAGAGACATCGATTTGCGGCACTTAGCAAAGCATATTTACGGTGGCTTCAGAATCTATCTCCTTGAAGTAAGAACTTCGAAAACCGTCACAACATGTATCTGAGTGTCTTATTTACCTCATGGATCCAATTCTGGCACTCTCACTCCATCATTAAGCACTACATGTAAGAAATTCCTATCGCTGTAGAATCTATGTCCTTGAGTTCAGGAAGCTGAAAATGGTTACAACATGTAGCTCAGCATCTTTACTACCTATTTCTTTTGTTTCATTGACTAAGCTTCAAAATTGTTCATTCTACAGCCGTTTTCTCTGAGATCGCCAAAATGGTGCACTTAACAATGCATATCCATTTTGTCTGCAAAATCTAGAACTTTAGGGTTTGAACTTCAAAAAGCCTCACCACATGTATCTGAGTGCCGTATTCACCTCACAGATTCAATTTCGGCACCCTTACTCCAATAGTACACACTGTTCTATGTTACATGCAAAAAATTCCTTTCGCTGTAGAATTGGTTTCCTTGAGGTCAGGAATATGAAACGGCTATGACGTGTAGCTCAATGTCTTAACTACTGGTTACTTTGATTTCATTGACCTACCATCAAAACTGTTTATTCTGCAACCATTTTATTTAGAATCGACGAAATACGGCACTTAACGAAAAATATTTACGTTGGCTGCAGGAACTATCTCCTTGAAGTTAGAACTTCGAAAACCGTCACAACATGTATTTGAGTGTCTTTTTCACCTAATGGATTCAATTCCGGTACTCTCATTCCAATATTAAGCAGTATTCTATTATAGATGTAAGAAATTTCTTTCGCTTTAGAATCTGTTTCCTTGAGGTCAGGAATCTGAAATGGCTATGCCATATAGCTTCGTGTCTTAACTACCCGTTACTTTGATTTCATTGACCTAGCATCAAAACTGTTTCTTCTGCAACAATTTTATTGAGAGACATCGAATTCAGGCACTTAACGAAGCATATTTACGGTGGCTTCAGAATCTATCTCCTTGAAGTAAGAACTTCGAAAACCGTCACAACATGTATCTGAGTGTCTTATTCACCTCATGGATTCAATTCTGGCACTCTCACTCCAATATTAAGCACTACATGTATGAAATTCCTATTGCTGTAGAATCTATGTCCTTGAGTACAGGAAGCTGAAAATTGATACAACATGTGACATAGCATCTTTACTACCTGTTTCATTGACTAAGCTTCAAAATTGTTCATTCTACAGCCGTTTTCTCTGAGATCGCCAAAATGGTGCACTTAACAATGCATATCCATGTTGTCTGCAAAATCTAGAACTTTAGGGTTTGAACTTCAAAAAGCCTCATAACATGTATCTGAGTGCCTTATTTACCTCACAGATTCAATTTCTGCACCCTTACTCCAATATTACACACTATTCTATGTTACATGCAAAAAATTCCTTTCGCTGTAGAATCTGTTTCCTTGATGTCAGGAATATGAAATGGCTATGACGTGTAGCTCAGTGTCTTAACTTCTGGTTACTTTGATTTCATTGACCTACCATCAAAACTGTATATTCTGCACCCATTTTATTTAGAATCAACGAAATACGGCACTTAACGAAGCATATTTACGTTGGCTGTAGGAACTATCTCCTTGAAGCTAGAACTTCGAAAACCGTCACAACATGTATCTGAGTGTCTTATTCACCTCATGGATTCAATTCCGGTACTCTCATTCCAATATTAAGCAGTATTCTATTGTAGATGTGAGAAATTCCTTTTGCCCTAGAATCTGTGTCCTTGAGGTCAGGAATCTGAAAATGGTTACAACATGTAGCTCATCATCTTAACTACTGGTTTCTTTGATTTCATTGACAAAGCTTCAAAATTGTTCATTCTACAGCCGTTTTCTTTGAGATCGACAAAATGGTGCACTTAACAATGCATATCCATTTTGTCTGCAAAATCTAGAACCTTAGGGTTAGAACTTGAAAAAGCCTCACAACATGTATCTGAGTGCCTTATTTACCTCACAGATTCAATTTCTGCACCCTTACTCCAATAGTACACACTGTTCTATGTTACATGCAAAAAGTTCCTTTCGCTGTAGAATTGGTTTCCTTGAGGTCAGGAATATGAAATGGCTATGACGTGTAGCTCAGCGTCTTCTAACTACTGGTAACTTTGATTTCATTGACCTACCATCAAAACTGTTTATTCTGCAACCATTTTCTTTAGAATCGACGAAATACGGCACTTAACGAAGCATATTTACGTTGGCTGCAGGAACTATCTCCTTGAAGTTAGAACTTCGAAAACCGTCACAACATGTATCTGTGTGTCTTATTCACCTCATGGATTCAATTCCGGTACTCTCATTCCAATATTAAGCAGTATTCTATTATAGATGTAAAAAAAATTCCTTTCGCTGTAGAATCTGTTTCCTTGAGGTCAGGAATCTGAAAAGGCTATGCCATGTAGCTTAGTGTCTTAACTACCCGTTACTTTGATTTCATTGACCTAGCATCAATACTGTTTCTTCTGCAACAATTTTATTGAGAGACATCGAATTGCGGCACTTAACGAAGCATATTTACGGGTGCTTCAGAATCTATCTCCTTGAAGTTAGAACTTCAAAAACCGTCACAAGATGTATCTGAGTGTCTTATACACCTCATGGATTCAATTCGGGCACTCTCACTCCAATATTAAGCACTACATGTATGAAATTCCTATTGCTGTAGAATCTATGTCCTTGAGTACAGGAAGTTAAAAATGGATACAACATGTAGCATAGCATCTTTACTACCTGTTTCTTTTGTTTCATTGACTAAGCTTCAAAATTGTTCATTCTACAGCCGTTTTCTCTGAGATCGCCAAAATGGTGCACTTAACAATGCATATCCATTTTGTCTGCAAAATCTAGAACTTTAGGGTTTGAACTTCAAAAAGCCTCACCACATGTATCTGAGTGCCGTATTCACCTCACAGATTCAATTTCGGCACCCTTACTCCAATAGTACACACTGTTCTATGTTACATGCAAAAAATTCCTTTCGCTGTAGAATTGGTTTCCTTGAGGTCAGGAATATGAAACGGCTATGACGTGTAGCTCAATGTCTTAACTACTGGTTACTTTGATTTCATTGACCTACCATAAAAACTGTTTATTCTGCAACCATTTTATTTAGAATCGACGAAATACGGCACTTAACGAAAAATATTTACGTTGGCTGCAGGAACTATCTCCTTGAAGTTAGAACTTCGAAAACCGTCACAACATGTATCTGAGTGTCTCATTCACCTCATGGATTCAATTCCGGTGCTCTCATTCCAATATTAAGCAGTATTCTATTGTAGATGTAAAAGATTCCTTTTGCCCTAGAATCTGTGTCCTTGAGGTCAGGAATCTGAAAATGGTTACAACATGTAGCTCAGCATCTGAACTACCTGTTACTTTGATTTCATTGACTAAGCTTGAAAATTGTTCATTCTACAGCCGTTTTCTTTGAGATCGACAAAATGGTGCACTTAACAATGCATATCCATGTTGTCTGCAAAATCTAGAACCTTAGGGTTAGAACTTGAAAAAGCCTCACAACATGTATTTGAGTGCCTTATTTACCTCACAGATTCAATTTCTGCACCCTTACTCCAATAGTACACACTGTTCTATGTTACATGCAAAAAGTTCCTTTCGCTGTAGAATCTGTTTCCTTGATGTCAGGAATATGAAACGGCTATGACGTGTAGCTCAATGTCTTAACTACCCGTTACTTTGATTTCATTGACCTAGCATCAAAACTGTTTCTTCTGCAACAATTTTATTGAGAGACATCGAATTCCGGCACTTAACGAAGCATATTTACGGTGGCTTCAGAATCTATCTCCTTGAAGTTAGAACTTCGAGAACCGTCATATCATGTATCTGAGTGTCTTATTCACCTCATGGATTCAATTCTGGCACTTTTACTCCAATATTAAGCACTACATGTATGAAATTCCTATTGCTGTAGAATCTATGTCCTTGAGTACAGGAAGCTGAAAATTGATACAACATGTGACATAGCATCTTTACTACCTGTTTCATTGACTAAGCTTGAAAATTGTTCATTCTACAGCCGTTTTCTCTGAGATCGCCAAAATGGTGCACTTAACAATGCATATCCATGTTGTCTGCAAAATCTAGAACTTTAGGGTTTGAACTTCAAAAAGCCTCACCACATGTATCTGAGTGTCGTATTCACCTCACAGATTCAATTTTAGAGGTTAGAACTTCAAAAAGCCTCACCACATGTATCTGAGTGCCGTATTCACCTCACAGATTCAATTTCGGCACCCTTACTATAATAGTACACACTGTTCTATGTTACATGCAAAAAATTCCTTTCGCTGTAGAATTGGTTTCCTTGAGGTCAGGAATATGAAATGGCTATGACGTGTAGCTCAGCGTCTTCTAACTACTGGTTACTTTGATTTCATTGACCTACCATCAAAACTGTTTATTCTGCAACCTTTTATTTAGAATCGACGAAATACGGCACTTAACGAAGCATATTTACGTTGGCTACAGGAACTATCTCCTTGAAGTTAGAACTTCAAAAACTGTCACAACATGTATCTGAGTGTCTCATTCACCTCATGGATTCAATTCCGGTGCCCTCATTCCAATTTTAAGCAGTATTCTATTGTAGATGTAAGAAATTCCTTTCGCAGTAGAATCTGTGTCCTTGAGGTCAGGAATCTGAAAATGGTTACAACATGTAGCTCAGCATCTTAACTACCGGTTACTTTGATTTCATTGACTAAGCTTCAAAATTGTTCATTCTACAGCCGTTTTCTTTGAGATCGACAAAATGGTGCACTTGACAATGCATATCCATGTTGTCTGTAAAATCTAGAACCTTAGGGTTAGAACTTCAAAAAGCCTCACAACATGTATCTGAGTGCCTTATTTACCTCACAGATTCAATTTCTGCACCCTTACTCCAATAGTACACACTGTTCTATGTTACATGCAAAAAGTTCCTTTCGCTGTAGAATCTGTTTCCTTGAGGTCAGGAATATAAAATGGTTATGACATGTAGCTTAGTGTCTTAACTACCCGTTACTTTGATTTCATTGACCTAGCATCAAAACTGTTTCTTCTGCAACAATTTTATTGAGAGACATCGAATTGCGGCACTTAGCAAAGCATATTTACGGTGGCTTCAGAATCTATCTCCTTGAAGTAAGAACTTCGAAAACCGTCACAACATGTATCTGAGTGTCTTATTCACCTCATGGATTCAATTCCGGCAGTCTCACTCCAATATTAGGCACTATTCTATTGTACATGTACAAAATTCCTATCGCTGTAGAATCTGTTTCCTTGAAGTCACTTTCTGAAAGTGGTAACAACATGTACCTCAGTGCCTAAACAACCAGTTACTTTGATTTCATCGACTAAGCTTCAAAATTGTTCATTCTACAGCCGTTTTCTTTGAGATCGACAAAATGACGCACTTAACAATGCATATCCATGTTGTCTGCAAAATCTATAACCTTAGGGTTAGAACTTCAAAAAGCCTCATAACATGTATCTGAGTGCCTTATTTACCTCACAGATTCAATTTCTGCACCCTTACTCCAATATTACACACTATTCTATGTTACATGCAAAAAATTCCTTTCGCTGTAGAATCTGTTTCCTTGAGGTCAGGAATATGAAATGGCTATGCCATGTAGCTTAGTGTCTAAACTACCCGTCCCTTTGATTTATGCTCCCTTATGCTCAGCATCTTAACTACCTGTTACCTTGATTTCATTGACTAAGCTTCAAAATTGTTCATTCTACAACCGTCTTCTTTGAGATCGACAAAATGGTGCACTTAACAATGCATATCCATGTTGTCTGCAAAATCTTGAACTTTAGGGTTTGAACTTCAAAAAGCCTCACCACATGTATCTGAGTGACTTATTTACCTCACAGATTCAATTTCTGCACCCTTACTCCAATAGTACACACTGTTCTATGTTACATCCAAAAAGTTCCTTTCACTGTAGAATCTGTTTCCTTGATGTCAGGAATATGAAATGGCTATGACGTGTAGCTCAGTGTCTTAACTTCTGGTTACTTTGATTTCATTGACCTATCATCAAAACTGTATATTCTGCACCCATTTTATTTAGAATCGACGAAATACGGCACTTAACGAAGCATATTTACGTTGGCTGTAGGAACTATCTCCTTGAAGTTAGAACTTCGAAAACCGTCACAACATGTATCTGAGTGTCTTATTCACCTCATGGATTCAATTCCGGTACTCTCATTCCAATATTAAGCAGTATTTTATTGTAGATGTAAGAAATTCCTTTCGCTGTAGAATCTGTTTCCTTGAGGTCAGGAATCTGAAAAGGCTATGCCATGTAGCTTAGTGTCTTAACTACCCGTTACTTCGATTTCATTGACCTAGCATCAATACTGTTTCTTCTGCAACAATTTTATTGAGAGACATCGAATTGCGGCACTTAACGAAGCATATTTACGGTGGCTTCAGAATCTATCTCCTTGAAGTTAGAACTTCAAAAACCGTCACAAGATTTATCTGAGTGTCTTATACACCTCATGGATTCAATTCGGGCACTCTCACTCCAATATTAAGCACTACATGTATGAAATTCCTATTGCTGTAGAATCTATGTCCTTGAGTACAGGAAGCCGAAAATGGATACAACATGTAGCATAGCATCTTTACTACCTGTTTCTTTTGTTTCATTGACTAAGCTTCAAAATTGTTCATTCTACAGCCGTTTTCTCTGAGATCGCCAAAATGGTGCACTTAACAATGCATATCCATGTTGTCTGCAAAATCTTGAACTTTAGGGTTTGAACTTCAAAAAGCCTCACCACATGTATCTGAGTGCCGTATTCACCTCACAGATTCAATTTCGGCACCCTTACTCCAATAGTACACACTGTTCTATGTTACATGCAAAAAATTCCTTTCGCTGTAGAATTGGTTTCCTTGAGGTAAGGAATATGAAATGGCTATGACGTGTAGCTCAGTGTCTTAACTACTGGTTACTTTGATTTCATTGACCTACCATCAAAACTGTTTATTCTGCAACCATTTTATTTAGAATCGACGAAATACGGCACTTAACGAAGCATATTTACGTTGGCTGCAGGAACTATCTCCTTGAAGTTAGAACTTCAAAAACTGTCACAACATGTATCTGAGTGTCTTATTCACCTCATGGATTCAATTCCGGTACTCTAATTCCAATATTGAGCAGTATTCTATAGTAGATGTAAAAAATTCCTTTCGCCGTAGAATCTGTGTCCTTGAGGTCAGGAATCTGAAAATGGTTACAACATGTAGCTCAGCATCTTAACTACCGGTTTCTTTGATTTTATTGACTAAGCTTCAAAATTGTTCATTCTACAGCCGTTTTCTTTGAGATCGACAAAATGGTGCACTTAACAATGCATATCTATGTTGTCTGCAAAATCTAGAACCTTAGGGTTAGAACTTGAAAAAGCCTCACAACATGTATCTGAGTGCCTTATTTACCTCACAGATTCGATTTCTGCACCCTTACTCCAATAGTACACACTGTTCTATGTTACATGCAAAAAGTTCCTTTCGCTGTAGAATCTGTTTCCTTGAGGTCAGGAATCTGAAATGGCTATGCCATGTAGCTTAGTGTCTTAACTACCCGTTACTTTGATTTCATTGACCTAGCATCAAAACTGTTTCTTCTGCAACAATTTTATTGAGAGACATCGAATTGCGGCACTTAGCAAAGCATATTTACGGTGGCTTCAGAATCTATCTCCTTGAAGTAAGAACTTCGAAAACCGTCACAACATGTATCTGAGTGTCTTATTTACCTCATGGATCCAATTCTGGCACTCTCACTCCATCATTAAGCACTAAATGTAAGAAATTCCTATCGCTGTAGAATCTATGTCCTTGAGTTCAGGAAGCTGAAAATGTTTACAACATGTAGCTCAGCTACCTATTTCTTTTGTTTCATTGACTAAGCTTCAAAATTGTTCATTCTACAGCCGTTTTCTCAGAGATCGCCAAAATGGTGCACTTAACAATGCATATCCATTTTGTCTGCAAAATCTAAACCTTTAGGGTTTGAACTTCAAAAAGCCTCACCACATGTATCTGAGTGCCGTATTCACCTCACAGATTCAATTTCGGCACCCTTACTCCAATAGTACACACTGTTCTATGTTACATGCAAAAAATTCCTTTCGCTGTAGAATTGGTTTCCTTGAGGTCAGGAATATGAAACGGCTATGACGTGTAGCTCAATGTCTTAACTACTGGTTACTTTGATTTCATTGACCTACCATCAAAACTGTTTATTCTGCAACCATTTTATTTAGAATCGACGAAATACGGCACTTAACGAAAAATATTTACGTTGGCTGCAGGAACTATCTCCTTGAAGTTAGAACTTCGAAAACCGTCACAACATGTATCTGAGTGTCTCATTCACCTCATGAATTCAATTCCGGTGCTCTCATTCCAATATTAAGCAGTATTCTATTGTAGATGTAAAAGATTCCTTTTGCCCTAGAATCTGTGTCCTTGAGGTCAGGAATCTGAAAATGGTTACAACATGTAGCTCAGCATCTGAACTACCTGTTACTTTGATTTCATTGACTAAGCTTGAAAATTGTTCATTCTACAGCCGTTTTCTTTGAGATCGACAAAATGGTGCACTTAACAATGCATATCCATGTTGTCTGCAAAATCTAGAACCTTAGGGTTAGAACTTGAAAAAGCCTCACAACATGTATTTGAGTGCCTTATTTACCTCACAGATTCAATTTCTGCACCCTTACTCCAATAGTACACACTGTTCTATGTTACATGCAAAAAGTTCCTTTCGCTGTAGAATCTGTTTCCTTGATGTCAGGAATATGAAACGGCTATGACGTGTAGCTCAATGTCTTAACTACTGGTTACTTTGATTTCATTGACTTACCATCAAAACTGTTTATTCTGCAACCATTTTATTTAGAATCGACGAAATACGGCACTTAACGAAAAAAAATTCACGTTGGCTGCAGGAACTATCTCCTTGAAGTTAGAACTTCGAAAACCGTCACAACATGTATTTGAGTGTCTTTTTCACCTAATGGATTCAATTCCGGTACTCTCATTCCAATATTAAGCAGTATTCTATTATAGATGTAAGAAATTTCTTTCGCTTTAGAATCTGTTTCCTTGAGGTCAGGAATCTGAAATGGCTATGCCATATAGCTTCGTGTCTTAACTACCTGTTACTTTGATTTCATTGACCTAGCATCAAAACTGTTTCTTCTGCAACAATTTTATTGAGAGACATCGAATTCCGGCACTTAACGAAGCATATTTACGGTGGCTTCAGAATCTATCTCCTTGAAGTTAGAACTTCGAGAACCGTCATATCATGTATCTGAGTGTCTTATTCACCTCATGGATTCAATTCTGGCACTTTTACTCCAATATTAAGCACTACATGTATGAAATTCCTATTGCTGTAGAATCTATGTCCTTGAGTACAGGAAGCTGAAAATTGATACAACATGTGACATAGCATCTTTACTACCTGTTTCATTGACTAAGCTTGAAAATTGTTCATTCTACAGCCGTTTTCTCTGAGATCGCCAAAATGGTGCACTTAACAATGCATATCCATGTTGTCTGCAAAATCTAGAACTTTAGGGTTTGAACTTCAAAAAGCCTCACCACATGTATCTGAGTGTCGTATTCACCTCACAGATTCAATTTTAGAGGTTAGAACTTCAAAAAGCCTCACCACATGTATCTGAGTGCCGTATTCACCTCACAGATTCAATTTCGGCACCCTTACTATAATAGTACACACTGTTCTATGTTACATGCAAAAAATTCCTTTCGCTGTAGAATTGGTTTCCTTGAGGTCAGGAATATGAAATGGCTATGACGTGTAGCTCAGCGTCTTCTAACTACTGGTTACTTTGATTTCATTGACCTACCATCAAAACTGTTTATTCTGCAACCATTTTATTTAGAATCGACGAAATACGGCACTTAACGAAGCATATTTACGTTGGCTACAGGAACTATCTCCTTGAAGTTAGAACTTCAAAATCTGTCACAACATGTATCTGAGTGTCTCATTCACCTCATGGATTCAATTCCGGTGCCCTCATTCCAATTTTAAGCAGTATTCTATTGTAGATGTAAGAAATTCCTTTCGCCGTAGAATCTGTGTCCTTGAGGTCAGGAATCTGAAAATGGTTACAACATGTAGCTCAGCATCTTAACTACCGGTTTCTTTGATTTCATTGACTAAGCTTCAAAATTGTTCATTCTACAGCCGTTTTCTTTGAGATCGACAAAATGGTGCACTTGACAATGCATATCCATGTTGTCTGTAAAATCTAGAACCTTAGGGTTAGAACTTCAAAAAGCCTCACAACATGTATCTGATTGCCTTATTTACCTCACAGATTCAATTTCTGCACCCTTACTCCAATAGTACACACTGTTCTATGTTACATGCAAAAAGTTCCTTTCGCTGTAGAATCTGTTTCCTTGAGGTCAGGAATCTGAAATGGCTATGCCATGTAGCTAAGTGTCTTAACTACCCGTTACCTTGATTTCATTGACCTAGCATCAAAACTGTTTCTTCTGCAACAATTTTATTGAGAGACATCGAATTGCGGCACTTAGCAAAGCATATTTACGGTGGCTTCAGAATCTATCTCCTTGAAGTAAGAACTTCGAAAACCGTCACAACATGTATCTGAGTGTCTTATTCACCTCATGGATTCAATTCCGGCAGTCTCACTCCAATATTAGGCACTATTCTATTGTACATGTACAAAATTCCTATCGCTGTAGAATCTGTTTCCTTGAAGTCACTTTCTGAAAGTGGTAACAACATGTACCTCAGTGCCTAAACAACCAGTTACTTTGATTTCATCGACTAAGCTTCAAAATTGTTCATTCTACAGCCGTTTTCTTTGAGATCGACAAAATGACGCACTTAACAATGCATATCCATGTTGTCTGCAAAATCTATAACCTTAGGGTTAGAACTTCAAAAAGCCTCATAACATGTATCTGAGTGCCTTATTTACCTCACAGATTCAATTTCTGCACCCTTACTCCAATATTACACACTATTCTATGTTACATGCAAAAAATTCCTTTTGCTGTAGAATCTGTTTCCTTGAGGTCAGGAATATGAAATGGCTATGCCATGTAGCTTAGTGTCTAAACTACCCGTCCTTTTGATTTATGCTCCCTTATGCTCAGCATCTTAACTACCTGTTACCTTGATTTCATTGACTAAGCTTCAAAATTGTTCATTCTACAGCCGTCTTCTTTGAGATTGACAAAATGGTGCACTTAACAATGCATATCCATGTTGTCTGCAAAATCTTGAACTTTAGGGTTTGAACTTCAAAAAGCCTCACCACATGTATCTGAGTGTCGTATTCACCTCACAGATTCAATTTCGGCACCCTTACTCCAATAGTACACACTGTTCTATGTTACATGCAAAAAATTCCTTTCGCTGTAGAATTGGTTTCCTTGAGGTCAGGAATATGAAATGGCTATGACGTGTAGCTCAGTGTCTTCTAACTACTGGTTACTTTGATTTCATTGACCTACCATCAAAACTGTTTATTCTGCAACCATTTTATTTAGAATCGACGAAATACGGCACTTAAAAAAGCATATTTACGTTGGCTGCAGGAACTATCTCCTTGAAGTTAGAACTTCAAAAACTGTCACAACATGTATCCGAGTGTCTCATTCACCTCATGGATTCAATTCCGGAGCTCTCATTCCAATATTAAGCAGTATTCTATTGTAGATGTAAGAAATTCCTTTTGCCCTAGAATCTGTGTCCTTGAGGTCAGGAATCTGAAAATGGTTACAACATGTAGCTCAGCATCATAACTACCGGTTACTTTGATTTCATTGACTAAGCTTCAAAATTGTTCATTCTACAGCCGTTTTCTTTGAGATCGACAAAATGGTGCACTTAACAATGCATATCCATGTTGTCTGCAAAATCTAGAACCTTAGGGTTAGAACTTGAAAAAGCGTCACATCATGTATCTGATTGACTTATTTACCTCACAGATTCAATTTCTGCACCCTTACTCCAATAGTACACACTGTTCTATGTTACATGCAAAAAGTTCCTTTCGCTGTAGAATCTGTTTCCTTGATGTCAGGAATATGAAATGGCTATGACGTGTAGCTCAGTGTCTTAACTTCTGGTTACTTTGATTTCATTGACCTACCATCAAAACTTTTTATTCTGCAACCATTTTATTTAGAATCGACGAAATACGGCACTTAACGAAGCATATTTACGTTGGCTGCAGGAACTATCTCCTTGAAGTTAGAACTTCAAAAACTGTCACAACATGTATCCCAGTGTCTCATTCACCTCATGGATTCAATTCCGGTGCTCTCATTCCAATATTAAGCAGTATTCTATTGTAGATGTAAAAGATTCCTTTTGCCCTAGAATCTGTGTCCCTGAGGTCAGGAATCTGAAAATGGTTACAACATGTAGCTCAGCATCTTAACTACCAGTTACTTTGATTTCATTGACTAAGCTTCAAAATTGTTCATTCTACAGCCGTTTTCTATGAGATCGACAAAATGGTGCACTTAACAATGCATATCCATTTTGTCTGCAAAATCTAGAACCTTAAGGTTAGAACTTCAAAAAGCCTCACCACATGTATCTGAGTGCCGTATTCACCTCACAGATTCAATTTCGGCACCCTTACTCCAATAGTACACACTGTTCTATGTTACATGCAAAAAATTCCTTTCGCTGTAGAATTGGTTTCCTTGAGGTCAGGAATATGAAATGGCTATGACGTGTAGCTCAGCGTCTTCTTACTACTGGTTACTTTGATTTCATTGACCTACCATCAAAACTGTTTATTCTGCAACCTTTTATTTAGAATCGACGAAATACGGCACTTAACGAAGCATATTTACGTTGGCTACAGGAACTATCTCCTTGAAGTTAGAACTTCAAAAACTGTCACAACATGTATCTGAGTGTCTCATTCACCTCATGGATTCAATTCCGGAGCTCTCATTCCAATATTAAGCAGTATTCTATTGTAGATGTAAGAAATTCCTTTTGCCCTAGAATCTGTGTCCCTGAGGTCAGGAATCTGAAAATGGTTACAACATGTAGCTCAGCATCTTAACTACCGGTTACTTTGATTTCATTGACTAAGCTTCAAAATTGTTCATTCTACAGCCGTTTTCTATGAGATCGACAAAATGGTGCACTTAACAATGCATATCCATTTTGTCTGCAAAATCTAGAACCTTAAGGTTAGAACTTCAAAAAGCCTCACCACATGTATCTGAGTGCCGTATTCACCTCACCGATTCAATTTCGGCACCCTTACTCCAATAGTACACACTGTTCTATGTTACATGCAAAAAATTCCTTTCGCTGTAGAATTGGTTTCCTTGAGGTCAGGAATATGAAATGGCTATGACGTGTAGCTCAGCGTCTTCTTACTACTGGTTACTTTGATTTCATTGACCTACCATCAAAACTGTTTATTCTGCAACCTTTTATTTAGAATCGACGAAATACGGCACTTAACGAAGCATATTTACCTTGGCTACAGGAACTATCTCCTTGAAGTTAGAACTTCAAAAACTGTCACAACATGTATCTGAGTGTCTCATTCACCTCATGGATTCAATTCCGAAGCTCTCATTCCAATATTAAGCAGTATTCTATTGTAGATGTAAAAAATTCCTTTTGCCCTAGAATCTGTGTCCTTGAGGTCAGGAATCTGAAAATGGTTACAACATGTAGCTCAGCATCTTAACTACCGGTTACTTTAATTTCATTGACTAAGCTTCAAAATTGTTCATTCTACAGCCGTTTTCTTTGAGATCGACAAAATGGTGCACTTAACAATGCATATCCATGTTGTCTGCAAAATCTAGAACCTTAGGGTTAGAACTTGAAAAAGCCTCACAACATGTATCTGATTGACTTATTTACCTCACAGATTCAATTTCTGCACCCTTACTCCAATAGTACACACTGTTCTATGTTACATGCAAAAAGTTCCTTTCGCTGTAGAATCTGTTTCCTTGATGTCAGGAATATGAAATGGCTATGACGTGTAGCTCAGTGTCTTAACTTCTGGTTACTTTGATTTCATTGACCTACCATCAAAACTTTTTATTCTGCAACCATTTTATTTAGAATCGACGAAATACGGCACTTAACGAAGCATATTTACGTTGGCTGCAGGAACTATCTCCTTGAAGTTAGAACTTCAAAAACTGTCACAACATGTATCTGAGTGTCTCATTCACCTCATGGATTCAATTCCGGTGCTCTCATTCCAATATTAAGCAGTATTCTATTGTAGATGTAAAAGATTCCTTTTGCCCTAGAATCTGTGTCCTTGAGGTCAGGAATCTGAAAATGGTTACAACATGTAGCTCAGCATCTTAACTACCGGTTACTTTGATTTCATTGACTAAGCTTCAAAATTGTTCATTCTACAGCCGTTTTCTATGAGATCGACAAAATGGTGCACTTAACAATGCATATCCATTTTGTCTGCAAAATCTAGAACCTTAAGGTTAGAACTTCAAAAAGCCTCACCACATGTATCTGAGTGCCGTATTCACCTCACAGTTTCAATTTCGGCACCCTTACTCCAATAGTACACACTGTTCTATGTTACATGCAAAAAATTCCTTTCGCTGTAGAATTGGTTTCCTTGAGGTCAGGAATATGAAATGGCTATGACGTGTAGCTCAGCGTCTTCTTACTACTGGTTACTTTGATTTCATTGACCTACCATCAAAACTGTTTATTCTGCAACCTTTTATTTAGAATCGACGAAATACGGCACTTAACGAAGCATATTTACGTTGGCTACAGGAACTATCTCCTTGAAGTTAGAACTTCAAAAACTGTCACAACATGTATCTGAGTGTCTCATTCACCTCATGGATTCAATTCCGGTGCTCTCATTCCAATATTAAGCAGTATTCTATTGTAGATGTAAAAGATTCCTTTTGCCCTAGAATCTGTGTCCTTGAGGTCAGGAATCTGAAAATGGTTACAACATGTAGCTCAGCATCTTAACTACCGGTTACTTTGATTTCATTGACTAAGCTTCAAAATTGTTCATTCTACAGCCGTTTTCTTTGAGATCGACAAAATGGTGCACTTGACAATGCATATCCATGTTGTCTGTAAAATCTAGAACCTTAGGGTTAGAACTTCAAAAAGCCTCACAACATGTATCTGAGTGCCTTATTTACCTCACAGATTCAATTTCTGCACCCTTACTCCAATAGTACACACTGTTCTATGTTACATGCAAAAAGTTCCTTTCGCTGTAGAATCTGTTTCCTTGAGGTCAGGAATCTGAAATGGCTATGCCATGTAGCTAAGTGTCTTAACTACCCGTTACCTTGATTTCATTGACCTAGCATCAAAACCGTTTCTTCTGCAACAATTTTATTGAGAGACATCGAATTGCAGCACTTAGCAAAGCATATTTACGGTGGCTTCAGAATCTATCTTCTTGAAGTAAGAACTTCGAAAACCGTCACAACATGTATCTGAGTGTCTTATTTACCTCATGGATCCGATTCTGGCACTCTCACTCCAACATTAAGCACTACATGTAAAAAATTCCTATCGCTGTAGAATCTATGTCCTTGAGTTCAGGAAGCTCAGCATCTGAACTACCTGTTACTTTGATTTCATTGACTAAGCTTGAAAATTGTTCATTCTACAGCCGTTTTCTTTGAGATCGACAAAATGGTGCACTTAACAATGCATATCCATGTTGTCTGCAAAATCTAGAACCTTAGGGTTAGAACTTGAAAAAGCCTCACAACATGTACCTGATTGCCTTATTTACCGCATGAATTCAATTTCGGCACCCTTACTCCAATATCAAACACTATTCTATGTTATATGCAAAAAATTCCTTTCGCTGTAGAATCTGTTTCCTTGAGGTCAGGAATATAAAATGGTTATGACATGTAGCTTAGTGTCTTAACTACCCGTTACTTTGATTTCATTGACCTAGCATCAAAACTGTTTCTTCTGCAACAATTTTATTGAGAGACACCGAAATTCCGGCACTTAGCAAAGCATATTTACGGTGGCTTCAGAATCTATCTCCTTGAAGTAAGAACTTCGAAAACCGTCACAACATGTATCTGAGTGTCTTATTTACCTCATGGATCCAATTCTGGCACTCTCACTCCATCATTAAGCACTACATGTAAGAAATTCCTATCGCTGTAGAATCTATGTCCTTGAGTTCAGGAAGCTGAAAATGGGTACAACATGTAGCTCAGCATCTTTACTACCTATTTCTTTTGTTTCATTGACTAAGCTTCAAAATTGTTCATTCTACAGCCGTTTTCTCTGAGATCGCCAAAATGGTGCACTTAACAATGCATATCCATTTTGTCTGCAAAATCTAGAACTTTAGGGTTTGAACTTCAATAAGCCTCACCACATGTATCTGAGTGCCGTATTCACCTCACAGATTCAATTTCGGCACCCTTACTCCAATAGTACACACTGTTCTATGTTACATGCAAAAAATTCCTTTCGCTGTAGAATTGGTTTCCTTGAGGTCAGGAATATGAAACGGCTATGACGTGTAGCTCAATGTCTTAACTACTGGTTACTTTGATTTCATTGACCTACCATCAAAACTGTTTATTCTGCAACCATTTTATTTAGAATCGACGAAATACGGCACTTAACGAAAAATATTTACGTTGGCTGCAGGAACTATCTCCTTGAAGTTAGAACTTCGAAAACCGTCACAACATGTATTTGAGTGTCTTTTTCACCTAATGGATTCAATTCCGGTACTCTCATTCCAATATTAAGCAGTATTCTATTATAGATGTAAGAAATTTCTTTCGCTTTAGAATCTGTTTCCTTGAGGTCAGGAATCTGAAATGGCTATGCCATATAGCTTCGTGTCTTAACTACCCGTTACTTTGATTTCATTGACCTAGCATCAAAACTGTTTCTTCTGCAACAATTTTATTGAGAGACATCGAATTGCGGCACTTAACGAAGCATATTTACGGTGGCTTCAGAATCTATCTCCTTGAAGTAAGAACTTCGAAAACCGTCACAACATGTATCTGAGTGTCTTATTCACCTCATGGATTCAATTCTGGCACTCTCACTCCAATATTAAGCACTACATGTATGAAATTCCTATTGCTGTAGAATCTATGTCCTTGAGTACAGGAAGCTGAAAATTGATACAACATGTGACATAGCATCTTTACTACCTGTTTCATTGACTAAGCTTCAAAATTGTTCATTCTACAGCCGTTTTCTCTGAGATCGCCAAAATGGTGCACTTAACAATGCATATCCATGTTGTCTGCAAAATCTAGAACTTTAGGGTTTGAACTTCAAAAAGCCTCATAACATGTATCTGAGTGCCTTATTTACCTCACAGATTCAATTTCTGCACCCTTACTCCAATATTACACACTATTCTATGTTACATGCAAAAAATTCCTTTCGCTGTAGAATCTGTTTCCTTGAGGTCAGGAATATGAAATGGCTATGCCATGTAGCTTAGTGTCTAAACTACCCGTCCCTTTGATTTATGCTCCCTTATGCTCAGCATCTTAACTACCTGTTACCTTGATTTCATTGACTAAGCTTCAAAATTGTTCATTCTACAGCCGTCTTCTTTGAGATCGACAAAATGGTGCACTTAACAATGCATATCCATGTTGTCTGCAAAATCTTGAACTTTAGGGTTTGAACTTCAAAAAGCCTCACCACATGTATCTGAGTGACTTACTTACCTCACAGATTCAATTTCTGCACCCTTACTCCAATAGTACACACTGTTCTATGTTACATCCAAAAAGTTCCTTTCACTGTAGAATCTGTTTCCTTGATGTCAGGAATATGAAATGGCTATGACGTGTAGCTCAGTGTCTTAACTTCTGGTTACTTTGATTTCATTGACCTACCATCAAAACTGTATATTCTGCACCCATTTTATTTAGAATCAACGAAATACGGCACTTAACGAAGCATATTTACGTTGGCTGTAGGAACTATCTCCTTGAAGCTAGAACTTCGAAAACCGTCACAACATGTATCTGAGTGTCTTATTCACCTCATGGATTCAATTCCGGTACTCTCATTCCAATATTAAGCAGTATTCTATTGTAGATGTGAGAAATTCCTTTCGCCGTAGAATCTGTGTCCTTGAGGTCAGGAATCTGAAAATGGTTACAACATGTAGCTCATCATCTTAACTACCGGTTTCTTTGATTTCATTGACAAAGCTTCAAAATTGTTCATTCTACAGCCGTTTTCTTTGAGATCGACAAAATGGTGCACTTAACAATGCATATCCATTTTGTCTGCAAAATCTAGAACCTTAGGGTTAGAACTTGAAAAAGCCTCACAACATGTATCTGAGTGCCTTATTTACCTCACAGATTCAATTTCTGCACCCTTACTCCAATAGTACACACTGTTCTATGTTACATGCAAAAAATTCCTTTCGCTGTAGAATTGGTTTCCTTGAGGTCAGGAATATGAAATGGCTATGACGTGTAGCTCAGCGTCTCCTAACTACTGGTAACTTTGATTTCATTGACCTACCATCAAAACTGTTTATTCTGCAACCATTTTATTTAGAATCGACGAAATACGGCACTTAACGAAGCATATTTACGTTGGCTGCAGGAACTATCTCCTTGAAGTTAGAACTTCGAAAACCGTCACAACATGTATCAGTGTGTCTTATTCACCTCATGGATTCAATTCCGGTACTCTCATTCCAATATTAAGCAGTATTCTATTATAGATGTAAAAAAAATTCCTTTCGCTGTAGAATCTGTTTCCTTGAGGTCAGGAATCTGAAAAGGCTATGCCATGTAGCTTAGTGTCTTAACTACCCGTTACTTTGATTTCATTGACCTAGCATCAATACTGTTTCTTCTGCAACAATTTTATTGAGAGACATCGAATTGCGGCACTTAACGAAGCATATTTACGGTGGCTTCAGAATCTATCTCCTTGAAGTTAGAACTTCAAAAACCGTCACAAGATGTATCTGAGTGTCTTATACACCTCATGGATTCAATTCGGGCACTCTCACTCCAATATTAAGCACTACATGTATGAAATTCCTATTGCTGTAGAATCTATGTCCTTGAGTACAGGAAGTTAAAAATGGATACAACATGTAGCATAGCATCTTTACTACCTGTTTCTTTTGTTTCATTGACTAAGCTTCAAAATTGTTCATTCTACAGCCGTTTTCTCTGAGATCGCCAAAATGGTGCACTTAACAATGCATATCCATGTTGTCTGCAAAATCTTGAACTTTAGGGTTTGAACTTCAAAAAGCCTCACCACATGTATCTGAGTGCCGTATTCACCTCACAGATTCAATTTCGGCACCCTTACTCCAATAGTACACACTGTTCTATGTTACATGCAAAAAATTCCTTTCGCTGTAGAATTGGTTTCCTTGAGGTAAGGAATATGAAATGGCTATGACGTGTAGCTCAGTGTCTTAACTACTGGTTACTTTGATTTCATTGACCTACCATCAAAACTGTTTATTCTGCAACCATTTTATTTAGAATCGACGAAATACGGCACTTAACGAAGCATATTTACGTTGGCTGCAGGAACTATCTCCTTGAAGTTAGAACTTCAAAAACTGTCACAACATGTATCTGAGTGTCTTATTCACCTCATGGATTCAATTCCGGTACTCTAATTCCAATATTCAGCAGTATTCTATAGTAGATGTAAGAAATTCCTTTCGCCGTAGAATCTGTGTCCTTGAGGTCAGGAATCTGAAAATGGTTACAACATGTAGCTCAGCATCTTAACTACCGGTTTCTTTGATTTTATTGACTAAGCTTCAAAATTGTTCATTCTACAGCCGTTTTCTTTGAGATCGACAAAATGGTGCACTTAACAATGCATATCCATGTTGTCTGCAAAATCTAGAACCTTAGGGTTAGAACTTGAAAAAGCCTCACAACATGTATCTGAGTGCCTTATTTACCTCACAGATTCAATTTCTGCACCCTTACTCCAATAGTACACACTGTTCTATGTTACATGCAAAAAGTTCCTTTCGCTGTAGAATCTGTTTCCTTGAGGTCAGGAATCTGAAATGGCTATGCCATGTAGCTTAGTGTCTTAACTACCCGTTACTTTGATTTCATTGACCTAGCATCAAAACTGTTTCTTCTGCAACAATTTTATTGAGAGACATCGAATTGCGGCACTTAGCAAAGCATATTTACGGTGGCTTCAGAATCTATCTCCTTGAAGTAAGAACTTCGAAAACCGTCACAACATGTATCTGAGTGTCTTATTTACCTCATGGATCCAATTCTGGCACTCTCACTCCATCATTAAGCACTACATGTAAGAAATTCCTATCGCTGTAGAATCTATGTCCTTGAGTTCAGGAAGCTGAAAATGGTTACAACATGTAGCTCAGCATCTTTACTACCTATTTCTTTTTTTTCATTGACTAAGCTTCAAAATTGTTCATTCTACAGCCGTTTTCTCTGAGATCGCCAAAATGGTGCACTTAACAATGCATATCCATTTTGTCTGCAAAATCTAGAACTTTAGGGTTTGAACTTCAAAAAGCCTCACCACATGTATCTGAGTGCCGTATTCACCTCACAGATTCAATTTCGGCACCCTTACTCCAATAGTACACACTGTTCTATGTTACATGCAAAAAATTCCTTTCGCTGTAGAATTGGTTTCCTTGAGGTCAGGAATATGAAACGGCTATGACGTGTAGCTCAATGTCTTAACTACTGGTTACTTTGATTTCATTGACCTACCATCAAAACTGTTTATTCTGCAACCATTTTATTTAGAATCGACGAAATACGGCACTTAACGAAGCATATTTACGTTGGCTGCAGGAACTATCTCCTTGAAGTTAGAACTTCGAAAACCGTCACAACATGTATCTGAGTGTCTCATTCACCTCATGGATTCAATTCCGGTGCTCTCATTCCAATATTAAGCAGTATTCTATTGTAGATGTAAAAGATTCCTTTTGCCCTAGAATCTGTGTCCTTGAGGTCAGGAATCTGAAAATGGTTACAACATGTAGCTCAGCATCTGAACTACCTGTTACTTTGATTTCATTGACTAAGCTTGAAAATTGTTCATTCTACAGCCGTTTTCTTTGAGATCGACAAAATGGTGCACTTAACAATGCATATCCATGTTGTCTGCAAAATCTAGAACCTTAGGGTTAGAACTTGAAAAAGCCTCACAACATGTATTTGAGTGCCTTATTTACCTCACAGATTCAATTTATGCACCCTTACTCCAATAGTACACACTGTTCTATGTTACATGCAAAAAGTTCCTTTCGCTGTAGAATCTGTTTCCTTGATGTCAGGAATATGAAACGGCTATGACGTGTAGCTCAATGTCTTAACTACTGGTTACTTTGATTTCATTGACTTACCATCAAAACTGTTTATTCTGCAACCATTTTATTTAGAATCGACGAAATACGGCACTTAACGAAAAATATTCACGTTGGCTGCAGGAACTATCTCCTTGAAGTTAGAACTTCGAAAACCGTCACAACATGTTTTTGAGTGTCTTTTTCACCTAATGGATTCAATTCCGGTACTCTCATTCCAATATTAAGCAGTATTCTATTATAGATGTAAGAAATTTCTTTCGCTTTAGAATCTGTTTCCTTGAGGTCAGGAATCTGAAATGGCTATGCCATATAGCTTCGTGTCTTAACTACCCGTTACTTTGATTTCATTGACCTAGCATCAAAACTGTTTCTTCTGCAACAATTTTATTGAGAGACATCGAATTCCGGCACTTAACGAAGCATATTTACGGTGGCTTCAGAATCTATCTCCTTGAAGTTAGAACTTCGAGAACCGTCATATCATGTATCTGAGTGTCTTATTCACCTCATGGATTCAATTCTGGCACTTTTACTCCAATATTAAGCACTACATGTATGAAATTCCTATTGCTGTAGAATCTATGTCCTTGAGTACAGGAAGCTGAAAATTGATACAACATGTGACATAGCATCTTTACTACCTGTTTCATTGACTAAGCTTCAAAATTGTTCATTCTACAGCCGTTTTCTCTGAGATCGCCAAAATGGTGCACTTAACAATGCATATCCATGTTGTCTGCAAAATCTAGAACTTTAGGGTTTGAACTTCAAAAAGCCTCACCACATGTATCTGAGTGTCGTATTCACCTCACAGATTCAATTTTAGAGGTTAGAACTTCAAAAAGCCTCACCACATGTATCTGAGTGCCGTATTCACCTCACAGATTCAATTTCGGCACCCTTACTATAATAGTACACACTGTTCTATGTTACATGCAAAAAATTCCTTTCGCTGTAGAATTGGTTTCCTTGAGGTCAGGAATATGAAATGGCTATGACGTGTAGCTCAGCGTCTTCTAACTACTGGTTACTTTGATTTCATTGACCTAGCTTCAAAACTGTTTATTCTGCAACCTTTTATTTAGAATCGACGAAATACGGCACTTAACGAAGCATATTTACGTTGGCTACAGGAACTATCTCCTTGAAGTTAGAACTTCAAAAACTGTCACAACATGTATCTGAGTGTCTCATTCACCTCATGGATTCAATTCCGGTGCCCTCATTCCAATTTTAAGCAGTATTCTATTGTAGATGTAAGAAATTCCTTTCGCCGTAGAATCTGTGTCCTTGAGGTCAGGAATCTGAAAATGGTTACAACATGTAGCTCAGCATCTTAACTACCGGTTACTTTGATTTCATTGACTAAGCTTCAAAATTGTTCATTCTACAGCCGTTTTCTTTGAGATCGACAAAATGGTGCACTTGACAATGCATATCCATGTTGTCTGTAAAATCTAGAACCTTAGGGTTAGAACTTGAAAAAGCCTCACAACATGTATCTGAGTGCCTTATTTACCTCACAGATTCAATTTCTGCACCCTTACTCCAATAGTACACACTGTTCTATGTTACATGCAAAAAGTTCCTTTCGCTGTAGAATCTGTTTCCTTGAGGTCAGGAATCTGAAATGGCTATGCCATGTAGCTAAGTGTCTTAACTACCCGTTACCTTGATTTCATTGACCTAGCATCAAAACCGTTTCTTCTGCAACAATTTTATTGAGAGACATCGAATTGCAGCACTTAGCAAAGCATATTTACGGTGGCTTCAGAATCTATCTTCTTGAAGTAAGAACTTCGAAAACCGTCACAACATGTATCTGAGTGTCTTATTTACCTCATGGATCCAATTCTGGCACTCTCACTCCAACATTAAGCACTACATGTAAAAAATTCCTATCGCTGTAGAATCTATGTCCTTGAGTTCAGGAAGCTGAAAATGGTTACAACATGTAGCTCAGCATCTGAACTACCTGTTACTTTGATTTCATTGACTAAGCTTGAAAATTGTTCATTCTACAGCCGTTTTCTCTGAGATCACCAAAATGGTGCACTTGACAATGCATATCCATGTTGTCTGCAAAATCTAGAACCTTAGGTTAGAACTTCAAAAAGCCTCACAACATGTACCTGATTGCCTTATTTACCGCATGGATTCAATTTCGGCACCCTTACTCCAATATCAAACACTATTCTATGTTATATGCAAAAAATTCCTTTCGCTGTAGAATCTGTTTCCTTGAGGTCAGGAATATAAAATGGTTATGACATGTAGCTTAGTGTCTTAACTACCCGTTACTTTGATTTCATTGACCTAGCTTCAAAACTGTTTCTTCTGCAACAATTTTATTGAGAGACATCGAATTGCGGCACTTAGCAAAGCATATTTACGGTGGCTTCAGAATCTATCTCCTTGAAGTAAGAACTTCGAAAACCGTCACAACATGTATCTGAGTGTCTTATTCACCTCATGGATTCAATTCCGGCAGTCTCACTCCAATATTAGGCACTATTCTATTGTACATGTACAAAATTCCTATCGCTGTAGAATCTGTTTCCTTGAAGTCACTTTCTGAAAGTGGTAACAACATGTACCTCAGTGCCTAAACAACCAGTTACTTTGATTTCATCGACTAAGCTTCAAAATTGTTCATTCTACAGCCGTTTTCTTTGAGATCGACAAAATGACGCACTTAACAATGCATATCCATGTTGTCTGCAAAATCTATAACCTTAGGGTTAGAACTTCAAAAAGCCTCATAACATGTATCTGAGTGCCTTATTTACCTCACAGATTCAATTTCTGCACCCTTACTCCAATATTACACACTATTCTATGTTACATGCAAAAAATTCCTTTCGCTGTAGAATCTGTTTCCTTGAGGTCAGGAATATGAAATGGCTATGCCATGTAGCTTAGTGTCTAAACTACCCGTCCCTTTGATTTATGCTCCCTTATGCTCAGCATCTTAACTACCTGTTACCTTGATTTCATTGACTAAGCTTCAAAATGTTCATTCTACAACCGTCTTCTTTGAGATCGACAAAATGGTGCACTTAACAATGCATATCCATGTTGTCTGCAAAATCTAGAACCTTAGGGTTAGAACTTGAAAAAGCCTCACAACATGTATTTGAGTGCCTTATTTACCTCACAGATTCAATTTCTGCACCCTTACTCCAATAGTACACACTGTTCTATGTTACATGCAAAAAGTTCCTTTCGCTGTAGAATCTGTTTCCTTGATGTCAGGAATATGAAACGGCTATGACGTGTAGCTCAATGTCTTAACTACCCGTTACTTTGATTTCATTGACCTAGCATCAAAACTGTTTCTTCTGCAACAATTTTATTGAGAGACATCGAATTCCGGCACTTAACGAAGCATATTTACGGTGGCTTCAGAATCTATCTCCTTGAAGTTAGAACTTCGAGAACCGTCATATCATGTATCTGAGTGTCTTATTCACCTCATGGATTCAATTCTGGCACTTTTACTCCAATATTAAGCACTACATGTATGAAATTCCTATTGCTGTAGAATCTATGTCCTTGAGTACAGGAAGCTGAAAATTGATACAACATGTGACATAGCATCTTTACTACCTGTTTCATTGACTAAGCTTGAAAATTGTTCATTCTACAGCCGTTTTCTCTGAGATCGCCAAAATGGTGCACTTAACAATGCATATCCATGTTGTCTGCAAAATCTAGAACTTTAGGGTTTGAACTTCAAAAAGCCTCACCACATGTATCTGAGTGTCGTATTCACCTCACAGATTCAATTTTAGAGGTTAGAACTTCAAAAAGCCTCACCACATGTATCTGAGTGCCGTATTCACCTCACAGATTCAATTTCGGCACCCTTACTATAATAGTACACACTGTTCTATGTTACATGCAAAAAATTCCTTTCGCTGTAGAATTGGTTTCCTTGAGGTCAGGAATATGAAATGGCTATGACGTGTAGCTCAGCGTCTTCTAACTACTGGTTACTTTGATTTCATTGACCTACCATCAAAACTGTTTATTCTGCAACCTTTTATTTAGAATCGACGAAATACGGCACTTAACGAAGCATATTTACGTTGGCTACAGGAACTATCTCCTTGAAGTTAGAACTTCAAAAACTGTCACAACATGTATCTGAGTGTCTCATTCACCTCATGGATTCAATTCCGGTGCCCTCATTCCAATTTTAAGCAGTATTCTATTGTAGATGTAAGAAATTCCTTTCGCAGTAGAATCTGTGTCCTTGAGGTCAGGAATCTGAAAATGGTTACAACATGTAGCTCAGCATCTTAACTACCGGTTACTTTGATTTCATTGACTAAGCTTCAAAATTGTTCATTCTACAGCCGTTTTCTTTGAGATCGACAAAATGGTGCACTTGACAATGCATATCCATGTTGTCTGTAAAATCTAGAACCTTAGGGTTAGAACTTCAAAAAGCCTCACAACATGTATCTGAGTGCCTTATTTACCTCACAGATTCAATTTCTGCACCCTTACTCCAATATTACACACTATTCTATGTTACATGCAAAAAATTCCTTTCGCTGTAGAATCTGTTTCCTTGAGGTCAGGAATATGAAATGGCTATGCCATGTAGCTTAGTGTCTAAACTACCCGTCCCTTTGATTTATGCTCCCTTATGCTCAGCATCTTAACTACCTGTTACCTTGATTTCATTGACTAAGCTTCAAAATTGTTCATTCTACAACCCTCTTCTTTGAGATCGACAAAATGGTGCACTTAACAATGCATATCCATGTTGTCTGCAAAATCTTGAACTTTAGGGTTTGAACTTCAAAAAGCCTCACCACATGTATCTGAGTGACTTATTTACCTCACAGATTCAATTTCTGCACCCTTACTCCAATAGTACACACTGTTCTATGTTACATCCAAAAAGTTCCTTTCACTGTAGAATCTGTTTCCTTGATGTCAGGAATATGAAATGGCTATGACGTGTAGCTCAGTGTCTTAACTTCTGGTTACTTTGATTTCATTGACCTATCATCAAAACTGTATATTCTGCACCCATTTTATTTAGAATCGACGAAATACGGCACTTAACGAAGCATATTTACGTTGGCTGTAGGAACTATCTCCTTGAAGTTAGAACTTCGAAAACCGTCACAACATGTATCTGAGTGTCTTATTCACCTCATGGATTCAATTCCGGTACTCTCATTCCAATATTAAGCAGTATTTTATTGTAGATGTAAGAAATTCCTTTCGCTGTAGAATCTGTTTCCTTGAGGTCAGGAATCTGAAAAGGCTATGCCATGTAGCTTAGTGTCTTAACTACCCGTTACTTCGATTTCATTGACCTAGCATCAATACTGTTTCTTCTGCAACAATTTTATTGAGAGACATCGAATTGCGGCACTTAACGAAGCATATTTACGGTGGCTTCAGAATCTATCTCCTTGAAGTTAGAACTTCAAAAACCGTCACAAGATTTATCTGAGTGTCTTATACACCTCATGGATTCAATTCGGGCACTCTCACTCCAATATTAAGCACTACATGTATGAAATTCCTATTGCTGTAGAATCTATGTCCTTGAGTACAGGAAGCCGAAAATGGATACAACATGTAGCATAGCATCTTTACTACCTGTTTCTTTTGTTTCATTGACTAAGCTTCAAAATTGTTCATTCTACAGCCGTTTTCTCTGAGATCGCCAAAATGGTGCACTTAACAATGCATATCCATGTTGTCTGCAAAATCTTGAACTTTAGGGTTTGAACTTCAAAAAGCCTCACCACATGTATCTGAGTGCCGTATTCACCTCACAGATTCAATTTCGGCACCCTTACTCCAATAGTACACACTGTTCTATGTTACATGCAAAAAATTCCTTTCGCTGTAGAATTGGTTTCCTTGAGGTAAGGAATATGAAATGGCTATGACGTGTAGCTCAGTGTCTTAACTACTGGTTACTTTGATTTCATTGACCTACCATCAAAACTGTTTATTCTGCAACCATTTTATTTAGAATCGACGAAATACGGCACTTAACGAAGCATATTTACGTTGGCTGCAGGAACTATCTCCTTGAAGTTAGAACTTCAAAAACTGTCACAACATGTATCTGAGTGTCTTATTCACCTCATGGATTCAATTCCGGTACTCTAATTCCAATATTGAGCAGTATTCTATAGTAGATGTAAAAAATTCCTTTCGCCGTAGAATCTGTGTCCTTGAGGTCAGGAATCTGAAAATGGTTACAACATGTAGCTCAGCATCTTAACTACCGGTTTCTTTGATTTTATTGACTAAGCTTCAAAATTGTTCATTCTACAGCCGTTTTCTTTGAGATCGACAAAATGGTGCACTTAACAATGCATATCTATGTTGTCTGCAAAATCTAGAACCTTAGGGTTAGAACTTGAAAAAGCCTCACAACATGTATCTGAGTGCCTTATTTACCTCACAGATTCGATTTCTGCACCCTTACTCCAATAGTACACACTGTTCTATGTTACATGCAAAAAGTTCCTTTCGCTGTAGAATCTGTTTCCTTGAGGTCAGGAATCTGAAATGGCTATGCCATGTAGCTTAGTGTCTTAACTACCCGTTACTTTGATTTCATTGACCTAGCATCAAAACTGTTTCTTCTGCAACAATTTTATTGAGAGACATCGAATTGCGGCACTTAGCAAAGCATATTTACGGTGGCTTCAGAATCTATCTCCTTGAAGTAAGAACTTCGAAAACCGTCACAACATGTATCTGAGTGTCTTATTTACCTCATGGATCCAATTCTGGCACTCTCACTCCATCATTAAGCACTACATGTAAGAAATTCCTATCGCTGTAGAATCTATGTCCTTGAGTTCAGGAAGCTGAAAATGTTTACAACATGTAGCTCAGCTACCTATTTCTTTTGTTTCATTGACTAAGCTTCAAAATTGTTCATTCTACAGCCGTTTTCTCAGAGATCGCCAAAATGGTGCACTTAACAATGCATATCCATTTTGTCTGCAAAATCTAAACCTTTAGGGTTTGAACTTCAAAAAGCCTCACCACATGTATCTGAGTGCCGTATTCACCTCACAGATTCAATTTCGGCACCCTTACTCCAATAGTACACACTGTTCTATGTTACATGCAAAAAATTCCTTTCGCTGTAGAATTGGTTTCCTTGAGGTCAGGAATATGAAACGGCTATGACGTGTAGCTCAATGTCTTAACTACTGGTTACTTTGATTTCATTGACCTACCATCAAAACTGTTTATTCTGCAACCATTTTATTTAGAATCGACGAAATACGGCACTTAACGAAAAATATTTACGTTGGCTGCAGGAACTATCTCCTTGAAGTTAGAACTTCGAAAACCGTCACAACATGTATCTGAGTGTCTCATTCACCTCATGAATTCAATTCCGGTGCTCTCATTCCAATATTAAGCAGTATTCTATTGTAGATGTAAAAGATTCCTTTTGCCCTAGAATCTGTGTCCTTGAGGTCAGGAATCTGAAAATGGTTACAACATGTAGCTCAGCATCTGAACTACCTGTTACTTTGATTTCATTGACTAAGCTTGAAAATTGTTCATTCTACAGCCGTTTTCTTTGAGATCGACAAAATGGTGCACTTAACAATGCATATCCATGTTGTCTGCAAAATCTAGAACCTTAGGGTTAGAACTTGAAAAAGCCTCACAACATGTATTTGAGTGCCTTATTTACCTCACAGATTCAATTTCTGCACCCTTACTCCAATAGTACACACTGTTCTATGTTACATGCAAAAAGTTCCTTTCGCTGTAGAATCTGTTTCCTTGATGTCAGGAATATGAAACGGCTATGACGTGTAGCTCAATGTCTTAACTACTGGTTACTTTGATTTCATTGACTTACCATCAAAACTGTTTATTCTGCAACCATTTTATTTAGAATCGACGAAATACGGCACTTAACGAAAAAAAATTCACGTTGGCTGCAGGAACTATCTCCTTGAAGTTAGAACTTCGAAAACCGTCACAACATGTATTTGAGTGTCTTTTTCACCTAATGGATTCAATTCCGGTACTCTCATTCCAATATTAAGCAGTATTCTATTATAGATGTAAGAAATTTCTTTCGCTTTAGAATCTGTTTCCTTGAGGTCAGGAATCTGAAATGGCTATGCCATATAGCTTCGTGTCTTAACTACCTGTTACTTTGATTTCATTGACCTAGCATCAAAACTGTTTCTTCTGCAACAATTTTATTGAGAGACATCGAATTCTGGCACTTAACGAAGCATATTTACGGTGGCTTCAGAATCTATCTCCTTGAAGTAAGAACTTCGAGAACCGTCATATCATGTATCTGAGTGTCTTATTCACCTCATGGATTCAATTCTGGCACTTTTACTCCAATATTAAGCACTACATGTATGAAATTCCTATTGCTGTAGAATCTATGTCCTTGAGTACAGGAAGCTGAAAATTGATACAACATGTGACATAGCATCTTTACTACCTGTTTCATTGACTAAGCTTGAAAATTGTTCATTCTACAGCCGTTTTCTCTGAGATCGCCAAAATGGTGCACTTAACAATGCATATCCATGTTGTCTGCAAAATCTAGAACTTTAGGGTTTGAACTTCAAAAAGCCTCACCACATGTATCTGAGTGTCGTATTCACCTCACAGATTCAATTTTAGAGGTTAGAACTTCAAAAAGCCTCACCACATGTATCTGAGTGCCGTATTCACCTCACAGATTCAATTTCGGCACCCTTACTATAATAGTACACACTGTTCTATGTTACATGCAAAAAATTCCTTTCGCTGTAGAATTGGTTTCCTTGAGGTCAGGAATCTGAAATGGCTATGACGTGTAGCTCAGCGTCTTCTAACTACTGGTTACTTTGATTTCATTGACCTACCATCAAAACTGTTTATTCTGCAACCATTTTATTTAGAATCGACGAAATACGGCACTTAACGAAGCATATTTACGTTGGCTACAGGAACTATCTCCTTGAAGTTAGAACTTCAAAATCTGTCACAACATGTATCTGAGTGTCTCATTCACCTCATGGATTCAATTCCGGTGCCCTCATTCCAATTTTAAGCAGTATTCTATTGTAGATGTAAGAAATTCCTTTCGCCGTAGAATCTGTGTCCTTGAGGTCAGGAATCTGAAAATGGTTACAACATGTAGCTCAGCATCTTAACTACCGGTTTCTTTGATTTCATTGACTAAGCTTCAAAATTGTTCATTCTACAGCCGTTTTCTTTGAGATCGACAAAATGGTGCACTTGACAATGCATATCCATGTTGTCTGTAAAATCTAGAACCTTAGGGTTAGAACTTCAAAAAGCCTCACAACATGTATCTGATTGCCTTATTTACCTCACAGATTCAATTTCTGCACCCTTACTCCAATAGTACACACTGTTCTATGTTACATGCAAAAAGTTCCTTTCGCTGTAGAATCTGTTTCCTTGAGGTCAGGAATCTGAAATGGCTATGCCATGTAGCTAAGTGTCTTAACTACCCGTTACCTTGATTTCATTGACCTAGCATCAAAACTGTTTCTTCTGCAACAATTTTATTGAGAGACATCGAATTGCGGCACTTAGCAAAGCATATTTACGGTGGCTTCAGAATCTATCTCCTTGAAGTAAGAACTTCGAAAACCGTCACAACATGTATCTGAGTGTCTTATTCACCTCATGGATTCAATTCCGGCAGTCTCACTCCAATATTAGGCACTATTCTATTGTACATGTACAAAATTCCTATCGCTGTAGAATCTGTTTCCTTGAAGTCACTTTCTGAAAGTGGTAACAACATGTACCTCAGTGCCTAAACAACCAGTTACTTTGATTTCATCGACTAAGCTTCAAAATTGTTCATTCTACAGCCGTTTTCTTTGAGATCGACAAAATGACGCACTTAACAATGCATATCCATGTTGTCTGCAAAATCTATAACCTTAGGGTTAGAACTTCAAAAAGCCTCATAACATGTATCTGAGTGCCTTATTTACCTCACAGATTCAATTTCTGCACCCTTACTCCAATATTACACACTATTCTATGTTACATGCAAAAAATTCCTTTCGCTGTAGAATCTGTTTCCTTGAGGTCAGGAATATGAAATGGCTATGCCATGTAGCTTAGTGTCTAAACTACCCGTCCCTTTGATTTATGCTCCCTTATGCTCAGCATCTTAACTACCTGTTACCTTGATTTCATTGACTAAGCTTCAAAATTGTTCATTCTACAGCCGTCTTCTTTGAGATCGACAAAATGGTGCACTTAACAATGCATATCCATGTTGTCTGCAAAATCTTGAACTTTAGGGTTTGAACTTCAAAAAGCCTCACCACATGTATCTGAGTGACTTATTTACCTCACAGATTCAATTTCTGCACCCTTCCTCCAATAGTACACACTGTTCTATGTTACATCCAAAAAGTTCCTTTCCCTGTAGAATCTGTTTCCTTGATGTCAGGAATATGAAATGGCTCTGACGTGTAGCTCAGTGTCTTAACTTCTGGTTACTTTGATTTCATTGACCTACCATCAAAACTGTATATTCTGCACCCATTTTATTTAGAATCGACGAAATACGGCACTTAACGAAGCATATTTACGTTGGCTGTAGGAACTATCTCCTTGAAGTTAGAACTTCGAAAACCGTCACAACATGTATCTGAGTGTCTTATTCACCTCATGGATTCAATTCCGGTACTCTCATTCCAATATTAAGCAGTATTCTATTGTAGATGTAAGAAATTCCTTTCGCCGTCGAATCTGTGTCCTTGAGGTCAGGAATCTGAAAATGGTTACAACATGTAGCTCAGCATCTTAACTACCGGTTTCTTTGATTTTATTGACTAAGCTTCAAAATTGTTCATTCTACAGCCGTTTTCTTTGAGATCGACAAAATGGTGCACTTAACAATGCATATCCATGTTGTCTGCAAAATCTAGAACCTTAGGGTTAGAACTTGAAAAAGCCTCACAACATATATCTGAGTGCCTTATTTACCTCACAGATTCAATTTCTGCACCCTTACTCCAATAGTACACACTGTTCTATGTTACATGCAAAAAGTTCCTTTCGCCGTAGAATCTGTTTCCTTGAGGTCAGGAATCTGAAATGGCTATGCCATGTAGCTTAGTGTCTTAACTACCCGTTACTTTGATTTCATTGACCTAGCATCAAAACTGTTTCTTCTGCAACAATTTTATTGAGAGACATCGATTTGCGGCACTTAGCAAAGCATATTTACGGTGGCTTCAGAATCTATCTCCTTGAAGTAAGAACTTCGAAAACCGTCACAACATGTATCTGAGTGTCTTATTTACCTCATGGATCCAATTCTGGCACTCTCACTCCATCATTAAGCACTACATGTAAGAAATTCCTATCGCTGTAGAATCTATGTCCTTGAGTTCAGGAAGCTGAAAATGGTTACAACATGTAGCTCAGCATCTTTACTACCTATTTCTTTTGTTTCATTGACTAAGCTTCAAAATTGTTCATTCTACAGCCGTTTTCTCTGAGATCGCCAAAATGGTGCACTTAACAATGCATATCCATTTTGTCTGCAAAATCTAGAACTTTAGGGTTTGAACTTCAAAAAGCCTCACCACATGTATCTGAGTGCCGTATTCACCTCACAGATTCAATTTCGGCACCCTTACTCCAATAGTACACACTGTTCTATGTTACATGCAAAAAATTCCTTTCGCTGTAGAATTGGTTTCCTTGAGGTCAGGAATATGAAACGGCTATGACGTGTAGCTCAATGTCTTAACTACTGGTTACTTTGATTTCATTGACCTACCATCAAAACTGTTTATTCTGCAACCATTTTATTTAGAATCGACGAAATACGGCACTTAACGAAAAATATTTACGTTGGCTGCAGGAACTATCTCCTTGAAGTTAGAACTTCGAAAACCGTCACAACATGTATTTGAGTGTCTTTTTCACCTAATGGATTCAATTCCGGTACTCTCATTCCAATATTAAGCAGTATTCTATTATAGATGTAAGAAATTTCTTTCGCTTTAGAATCTGTTTCCTTGAGGTCAGGAATCTGAAATGGCTATGCCATATAGCTTCGTGTCTTAACTACCCGTTACTTTGATTTCATTGACCTAGCATCAAAACTGTTTCTTCTGCAACAATTTTATTGAGAGACATCGAATTCAGGCACTTAACGAAGCATATTTACGGTGGCTTCAGAATCTATCTCCTTGAAGTAAGAACTTCGAAAACCGTCACAACATGTATCTGAGTGTCTTATTCACCTCATGGATTCAATTCTGGCACTCTCACTCCAATATTAAGCACTACATGTATGAAATTCCTATTGCTGTAGAATCTATGTCCTTGAGTACAGGAAGCTGAAAATTGATACAACATGTGACATAGCATCTTTACTACCTGTTTCATTGACTAAGCTTCAAAATTGTTCATTCTACAGCCGTTTTCTCTGAGATCGCCAAAATGGTGCACTTAACAATGCATATCCATGTTGTCTGCAAAATCTAGAACTTTAGGGTTTGAACTTCAAAAAGCCTCATAACATGTATCTGAGTGCCTTATTTACCTCACAGATTCAATTTCTGCACCCTTACTCCAATATTACACACTATTCTATGTTACATGCAAAAAATTCCTTTCGCTGTAGAATCTGTTTCCTTGATGTCAGGAATATGAAATGGCTATGACGTGTAGCTCAGTGTCTTAACTTCTGGTTACTTTGATTTCATTGACCTACCATCAAAACTGTATATTCTGCACCCATTTTATTTAGAATCAACGAAATACGGCACTTAACGAAGCATATTTACGTTGGCTGTAGGAACTATCTCCTTGAAGCTAGAACTTCGAAAACCGTCACAACATGTATCTGAGTGTCTTATTCACCTCATGGATTCAATTCCGGTACTCTCATTCCAATATTAAGCAGTATTCTATTGTAGATGTGAGAAATTCCTTTTGCCCTAGAATCTGTGTCCTTGAGGTCAGGAATCTGAAAATGGTTACAACATGTAGCTCATCATCTTAACTACCGGTTTCTTTGATTTCATTGACAAAGCTTCAAAATTGTTCATTCTACAGCCGTTTTCTTTGAGATCGACAAAATGGTGCACTTAACAATGCATATCCATTTTGTCTGCAAAATCTAGAACCTTAGGGTTAGAACTTGAAAAAGCCTCACAACATGTATCTGAGTGCCTTATTTACCTCACAGATTCAATTTCTGCACCCTTACTCCAATAGTACACACTGTTCTATGTTACATGCAAAAAGTTCCTTTCGCTGTAGAATTGGTTTCCTTGAGGTCAGGAATATGAAATGGCTATGACGTGTAGCTCAGCGTCTTCTAACTACTGGTAACTTTGATTTCATTGACCTACCATCAAAACTGTTTATTCTGCAACCATTTTCTTTAGAATCGACGAAATACGGCACTTAACGAAGCATATTTACGTTGGCTGCAGGAACTATCTCCTTGAAGTTAGAACTTCGAAAACCGTCACAACATGTATCTGTGTGTCTTATTCACCTCATGGATTCAATTCCGGTACTCTCATTCCAATATTAAGCAGTATTCTATTATAGATGTAAAAAAAATTCCTTTCGCTGTAGAATCTGTTTCCTTGAGGTCAGGAATCTGAAAAGGCTATGCCATGTAGCTTAGTGTCTTAACTACCCGTTACTTTGATTTCATTGACCTAGCATCAATACTGTTTCTTCTGCAACAATTTTATTGAGAGACATCGAATTGCGGCACTTAACGAAGCATATTTACGGGTGCTTCAGAATCTATCTCCTTGAAGTTAGAACTTCAAAAACCGTCACAAGATGTATCTGAGTGTCTTATACACCTCATGGATTCAATTCGGGCACTCTCACTCCAATATTAAGCACTACATGTATGAAATTCCTATTGCTGTAGAATCTATGTCCTTGAGTACAGGAAGTTAAAAATGGATACAACATGTAGCATAGCATCTTTACTACCTGTTTCTTTTGTTTCATTGACTAAGCTTCAAAATTGTTCATTCTACAGCCGTTTTCTCTGAGATCGCCAAAATGGTGCACTTAACAATGCATATCCATTTTGTCTGCAAAATCTAGAACTTTAGGGTTTGAACTTCAAAAAGCCTCACCACATGTATCTGAGTGCCGTATTCACCTCACAGATTCAATTTCGGCACCCTTACTCCAATAGTACACACTGTTCTATGTTACATGCAAAAAATTCCTTTCGCTGTAGAATTGGTTTCCTTGAGGTCAGGAATATGAAACGGCTATGACGTGTAGCTCAATGTCTTAACTACTGGTTACTTTGATTTCATTGACCTACCATAAAAACTGTTTATTCTGCAACCATTTTATTTAGAATCGACGAAATACGGCACTTAACGAAAAATATTTACGTTGGCTGCAGGAACTATCTCCTTGAAGTTAGAACTTCGAAAACCGTCACAACATGTATCTGAGTGTCTCATTCACCTCATGGATTCAATTCCGGTGCTCTCATTCCAATATTAAGCAGTATTCTATTGTAGATGTAAAAGATTCCTTTTGCCCTAGAATCTGTGTCCTTGAGGTCAGGAATCTGAAAATGGTTACAACATGTAGCTCAGCATCTGAACTACCTGTTACTTTGATTTCATTGACTAAGCTTGAAAATTGTTCATTCTACAGCCGTTTTCTTTGAGATCGACAAAATGGTGCACTTAACAATGCATATCCATGTTGTCTGCAAAATCTAGAACCTTAGGGTTAGAACTTGAAAAAGCCTCACAACATGTATTTGAGTGCCTTATTTACCTCACAGATTCAATTTCTGCACCCTTACTCCAATAGTACACACTGTTCTATGTTACATGCAAAAAGTTCCTTTCGCTGTAGAATCTGTTTCCTTGATGTCAGGAATATGAAACGGCTATGACGTGTAGCTCAATGTCTTAACTACCCGTTACTTTGATTTCATTGACCTAGCATCAAAACTGTTTCTTCTGCAACAATTTTATTGAGAGACATCGAATTCCGGCACTTAACGAAGCATATTTACGGTGGCTTCAGAATCTATCTCCTTGAAGTTAGAACTTCGAGAACCGTCATATCATGTATCTGAGTGTCTTATTCACCTCATGGATTCAATTCTGGCACTTTTACTCCAATATTAAGCACTACATGTATGAAATTCCTATTGCTGTAGAATCTATGTCCTTGAGTACAGGAAGCTGAAAATTGATACAACATGTGACATAGCATCTTTACTACCTGTTTCATTGACTAAGCTTGAAAATTGTTCATTCTACAGCCGTTTTCTCTGAGATCGCCAAAATGGTGCACTTAACAATGCATATCCATGTTGTCTGCAAAATCTAGAACTTTAGGGTTTGAACTTCAAAAAGCCTCACCACATGTATCTGAGTGTCGTATTCACCTCACAGATTCAATTTTAGAGGTTAGAACTTCAAAAAGCCTCACCACATGTATCTGAGTGCCGTATTCACCTCACAGATTCAATTTCGGCACCCTTACTATAATAGTACACACTGTTCTATGTTACATGCAAAAAATTCCTTTCGCTGTAGAATTGGTTTCCTTGAGGTCAGGAATATGAAATGGCTATGACGTGTAGCTCAGCGTCTTCTAACTACTGGTTACTTTGATTTCATTGACCTACCATCAAAACTGTTTATTCTGCAACCTTTTATTTAGAATCGACGAAATACGGCACTTAACGAAGCATATTTACGTTGGCTACAAGAACTATCTCCTTGAAGTTAGAACTTCAAAAACTGTCACAACATGTATCTGAGTGTCTCATTCACCTCATGGATTCAATTCCGGTGCCCTCATTCCAATTTTAAGCAGTATTCTATTGTAGATGTAAGAAATTCCTTTCGCAGTAGAATCTGTGTCCTTGAGGTCAGGAATCTGAAAATGGTTACAACATGTAGCTCAGCATCTTAACTACCGGTTACTTTGATTTCATTGACTAAGCTTCAAAATTGTTCATTCTACAGCCGTTTTCTTTGAGATCGACAAAATGGTGCACTTGACAATGCATATCCATGTTGTCTGTAAAATCTAGAACCTTAGGGTTAGAACTTCAAAAAGCCTCACAACATGTATCTGAGTGCCTTATTTACCTCACAGATTCAATTTCTGCACCCTTACTCCAATAGTACACACTGTTCTATGTTACATGCAAAAAGTTCCTTTCGCTGTAGAATCTGTTTCCTTGAGGTCAGGAATATAAAATGGTTATGACATGTAGCTTAGTGTCTTAACTACCCGTTACTTTGATTTCATTGACCTAGCATCAAAACTGTTTCTTCTGCAACAATTTTATTGAGAGACATCGAATTGCGGCACTTAGCAAAGCATATTTACGGTGGCTTCAGAATCTATCTCCTTGAAGTAAGAACTTCGAAAACCGTCACAACATGTATCTGAGTGTCTTATTCACCTCATGGATTCAATTCCGGCAGTCTCACTCCAATATTAGGCACTATTCTATTGTACATGTACAAAATTCCTATCGCTGTAGAATCTGTTTCCTTGAAGTCACTTTCTGAAAGTGGTAACAACATGTACCTCAGTGCCTAAACAACCAGTTACTTTGATTTCATCGACTAAGCTTCAAAATTGTTCATTCTACAGCCGTTTTCTTTGAGATCGACAAAATGACGCACTTAACAATGCATATCCATGTTGTCTGCAAAATCTATAACCTTAGGGTTAGAACTTCAAAAAGCCTCATAACATGTATCTGAGTGCCTTATTTACCTCACAGATTCAATTTCTGCACCCTTACTCCAATATTACACACTATTCTATGTTACATGCAAAAAATTCCTTTCGCTGTAGAACCTGTTTCCTTGAGGTCAGGAATATGAAATGGCTATGCCATGTAGCTTAGTGTCTAAACTACCCGTCCCTTTGATTTATGCTCCCTTATGCTCAGCATCTTAACTACCTGTTACCTTGATTTCATTGACTAAGCTTCAAAATTGTTCATTCTACAACCCTCTTCTTTGAGATCGACAAAATGGTGCACTTAACAATGCATATCCATGTTGTCTGCAAAATCTTGAACTTTAGGGTTTGAACTTCAAAAAGCCTCACCACATGTATCTGAGTGACTTATTTACCTCACAGATTCAATTTCTGCACCCTTACTCCAATAGTACACACTGTTCTATGTTACATCCAAAAAGTTCCTTTCACTGTAGAATCTGTTTCCTTGATGTCAGGAATATGAAATGGCTATGACGTGTAGCTCAGTGTCTTAACTTCTGGTTACTTTGATTTCATTGACCTATCATCAAAACTGTATATTCTGCACCCATTTTATTTAGAATCGACGAAATACGGCACTTAACGAAGCATATTTACGTTGGCTGTAGGAACTATCTCCTTGAAGTTAGAACTTCGAAAACCGTCACAACATGTATCTGAGTGTCTTATTCACCTCATGGATTCAATTCCGGTACTCTCATTCCAATATTAAGCAGTATTTTATTGTAGATGTAAGAAATTCCTTTCGCTGTAGAATCTGTTTCCTTGAGGTCAGGAATCTGAAAAGGCTATGCCATGTAGCTTAGTGTCTTAACTACCCGTTACTTCGATTTCATTGACCTAGCATCAATACTGTTTCTTCTGCAACAATTTTATTGAGAGACATCGAATTGCGGCACTTAACGAAGCATATTTACGGTGGCTTCAGAATCTATCTCCTTGAAGTTAGAACTTCAAAAACCGTCACAAGATTTATCTGAGTGTCTTATACACCTCATGGATTCAATTCGGGCACTCTCACTCCAATATTAAGCACTACATGTATGAAATTCCTATTGCTGTAGAATCTATGTCCTTGAGTACAGGAAGCCGAAAATGGATACAACATGTAGCATAGCATCTTTACTACCTGTTTCTTTTGTTTCATTGACTAAGCTTCAAAATTGTTCATTCTACAGCCGTTTTCTCTGAGATCGCCAAAATGGTGCACTTAACAATGCATATCCATGTTGTCTGCAAAATCTTGAACTTTAGGGTTTGAACTTCAAAAAGCCTCACCACATGTATCTGAGTGCCGTATTCACCTCACAGATTCAATTTCGGCACCCTTACTCCAATAGTACACACTGTTCTATGTTACATGCAAAAAATTCCTTTCGCTGTAGAATTGGTTTCCTTGAGGTAAGGAATATGAAATGGCTATGACGTGTAGCTCAGTGTCTTAACTACTGGTTACTTTGATTTCATTGACCTACCATCAAAACTGTTTATTCTGCAACCATTTTATTTAGAATCGACGAAATACGGCACTTAACGAAGCATATTTACGTTGGCTGCAGGAACTATCTCCTTGAAGTTAGAACTTCAAAAACTGTCACAACATGTATCTGAGTGTCTTATTCACCTCATGGATTCAATTCCGGTACTCTAATTCCAATATTGAGCAGTATTCTATAGTAGATGTAAAAAATTCCTTTCGCCGTAGAATCTGTGTCCTTGAGGTCAGGAATCTGAAAATGGTTACAACATGTAGCTCAGCATCTTAACTACCGGTTTCTTTGATTTTATTGACTAAGCTTCAAAATTGTTCATTCTACAGCCGTTTTCTTTGAGATCGACAAAATGGTGCACTTAACAATGCATATCTATGTTGTCTGCAAAATCTAGAACCTTAGGGTTAGAACTTGAAAAAGCCTCACAACATGTATCTGAGTGCCTTATTTACCTCACAGATTCGATTTCTGCACCCTTACTCCAATAGTACACACTGTTCTATGTTACATGCAAAAAGTTCCTTTCGCTGTAGAATCTGTTTCCTTGAGGTCAGGAATCTGAAATGGCTATGCCATGTAGCTTAGTGTCTTAACTACCCGTTACTTTGATTTCATTGACCTAGCATCAAAACTGTTTCTTCTGCAACAATTTTATTGAGAGACATCGAATTGCGGCACTTAGCAAAGCATATTTACGGTGGCTTCAGAATCTATCTCCTTGAAGTAAGAACTTCGAAAACCGTCACAACATGTATCTGAGTGTCTTATTTACCTCATGGATCCAATTCTGGCACTCTCACTCCATCATTAAGCACTAAATGTAAGAAATTCCTATCGCTGTAGAATCTATGTCCTTGAGTTCAGGAAGCTGAAAATGTTTACAACATGTAGCTCAGCTACCTATTTCTTTTGTTTCATTGACTAAGCTTCAAAATTGTTCATTCTACAGCCGTTTTCTCAGAGATCGCCAAAATGGTGCACTTAACAATGCATATCCATTTTGTCTGCAAAATCTAAACCTTTAGGGTTTGAACTTCAAAAAGCCTCACCACATGTATCTGAGTGCCGTATTCACCTCACAGATTCAATTTCGGCACCCTTACTCCAATAGTACACACTGTTCTATGTTACATGCAAAAAATTCCTTTCGCTGTAGAATTGGTTTCCTTGAGGTCAGGAATATGAAACGGCTATGACGTGTAGCTCAATGTCTTAACTACTGGTTACTTTGATTTCATTGACCTACCATCAAAACTGTTTATTCTGCAACCATTTTATTTAGAATCGACGAAATACGGCACTTAACGAAAAATATTTACGTTGGCTGCAGGAACTATCTCCTTGAAGTTAGAACTTCGAAAACCGTCACAACATGTATCTGAGTGTCTCATTCACCTCATGAATTCAATTCCGGTGCTCTCATTCCAATATTAAGCAGTATTCTATTGTAGATGTAAAAGATTCCTTTTGCCCTAGAATCTGTGTCCTTGAGGTCAGGAATCTGAAAATGGTTACAACATGTAGCTCAGCATCTGAACTACCTGTTACTTTGATTTCATTGACTAAGCTTGAAAATTGTTCATTCTACAGCCGTTTTCTTTGAGATCGACAAAATGGTGCACTTAACAATGCATATCCATGTTGTCTGCAAAATCTAGAACCTTAGGGTTAGAACTTGAAAAAGCCTCACAACATGTATTTGAGTGCCTTATTTACCTCACAGATTCAATTTCTGCACCCTTACTCCAATAGTACACACTGTTCTATGTTACATGCAAAAAGTTCCTTTCGCTGTAGAATCTGTTTCCTTGATGTCAGGAATATGAAACGGCTATGACGTGTAGCTCAATGTCTTAACTACTGGTTACTTTGATTTCATTGACTTACCATCAAAACTGTTTATTCTGCAACCATTTTATTTAGAATCGACGAAATACGGCACTTAACGAAAAAAAATTCACGTTGGCTGCAGGAACTATCTCCTTGAAGTTAGAACTTCGAAAACCGTCACAACATGTATTTGAGTGTCTTTTTCACCTAATGGATTCAATTCCGGTACTCTCATTCCAATATTAAGCAGTATTCTATTATAGATGTAAGAAATTTCTTTCGCTTTAGAATCTGTTTCCTTGAGGTCAGGAATCTGAAATGGCTATGCCATATAGCTTCGTGTCTTAACTACCTGTTACTTTGATTTCATTGACCTAGCATCAAAACTGTTTCTTCTGCAACAATTTTATTGAGAGACATCGAATTCCGGCACTTAACGAAGCATATTTACGGTGGCTTCAGAATCTATCTCCTTGAAGTTAGAACTTCGAGAACCGTCATATCATGTATCTGAGTGTCTTATTCACCTCATGGATTCAATTCTGGCACTTTTACTCCAATATTAAGCACTACATGTATGAAATTCCTATTGCTGTAGAATCTATGTCCTTGAGTACAGGAAGCTGAAAATTGATACAACATGTGACATAGCATCTTTACTACCTGTTTCATTGACTAAGCTTGAAAATTGTTCATTCTACAGCCGTTTTCTCTGAGATCGCCAAAATGGTGCACTTAACAATGCATATCCATGTTGTCTGCAAAATCTAGAACTTTAGGGTTTGAACTTCAAAAAGCCTCACCACATGTATCTGAGTGTCGTATTCACCTCACAGATTCAATTTTAGAGGTTAGAACTTCAAAAAGCCTCACCACATGTATCTGAGTGCCGTATTCACCTCACAGATTCAATTTCGGCACCCTTACTATAATAGTACACACTGTTCTATGTTACATGCAAAAAATTCCTTTCGCTGTAGAATTGGTTTCCTTGAGGTCAGGAATATGAAATGGCTATGACGTGTAGCTCAGCGTCTTCTAACTACTGGTTACTTTGATTTCATTGACCTACCATCAAAACTGTTTATTCTGCAACCATTTTATTTAGAATCGACGAAATACGGCACTTAACGAAGCATATTTACGTTGGCTACAGGAACTATCTCCTTGAAGTTAGAACTTCAAAATCTGTCACAACATGTATCTGAGTGTCTCATTCACCTCATGGATTCAATTCCGGTGCCCTCATTCCAATTTTAAGCAGTATTCTATTGTAGATGTAAGAAATTCCTTTCGCCGTAGAATCTGTGTCCTTGAGGTCAGGAATCTGAAAATGGTTACAACATGTAGCTCAGCATCTTAACTACCGGTTTCTTTGATTTCATTGACTAAGCTTCAAAATTGTTCATTCTACAGCCGTTTTCTTTGAGATCGACAAAATGGTGCACTTGACAATGCATATCCATGTTGTCTGTAAAATCTAGAACCTTAGGGTTAGAACTTCAAAAAGCCTCACAACATGTATCTGATTGCCTTATTTACCTCACAGATTCAATTTCTGCACCCTTACTCCAATAGTACACACTGTTCTATGTTACATGCAAAAAGTTCCTTTCGCTGTAGAATCTGTTTCCTTGAGGTCAGGAATCTGAAATGGCTATGCCATGTAGCTAAGTGTCTTAACTACCCGTTACCTTGATTTCATTGACCTAGCATCAAAACTGTTTCTTCTGCAACAATTTTATTGAGAGACATCGAATTGCGGCACTTAGCAAAGCATATTTACGGTGGCTTCAGAATCTATCTCCTTGAAGTAAGAACTTCGAAAACCGTCACAACATGTATCTGAGTGTCTTATTCACCTCATGGATTCAATTCCGGCAGTCTCACTCCAATATTAGGCACTATTCTATTGTACATGTACAAAATTCCTATCGCTGTAGAATCTGTTTCCTTGAAGTCACTTTCTGAAAGTGGTAACAACATGTACCTCAGTGCCTAAACAACCAGTTACTTTGATTTCATCGACTAAGCTTCAAAATTGTTCATTCTACAGCCGTTTTCTTTGAGATCGACAAAATGACGCACTTAACAATGCATATCCATGTTGTCTGCAAAATCTATAACCTTAGGGTTAGAACTTCAAAAAGCCTCATAACATGTATCTGAGTGCCTTATTTACCTCACAGATTCAATTTCTGCACCCTTACTCCAATATTACACACTATTCTATGTTACATGCAAAAAATTCCTTTCGCTGTAGAATCTGTTTCCTTGAGGTCAGGAATATGAAATGGCTATGCCATGTAGCTTAGTGTCTAAACTACCCGTCCCTTTGATTTATGCTCCCTTATGCTCAGCATCTTAACTACCTGTTACCTTGATTTCATTGACTAAGCTTCAAAATTGTTCATTCTACAGCCGTCTTCTTTGAGATCGACAAAATGGTGCACTTAACAATGCATATCCATGTTGTCTGCAAAATCTTGAACTTTAGGGTTTGAACTTCAAAAAGCCTCACCACATGTATCTGAGTGACTTATTTACCTCACAGATTCAATTTCTGCACCCTTCCTCCAATAGTACACACTGTTCTATGTTACATCCAAAAAGTTCCTTTCCCTGTAGAATCTGTTTCCTTGATGTCAGGAATATGAAATGGCTCTGACGTGTAGCTCAGTGTCTTAACTTCTGGTTACTTTGATTTCATTGACCTACCATCAAAACTGTATATTCTGCACCCATTTTATTTAGAATCGACGAAATACGGCACTTAACGAAGCATATTTACGTTGGCTGTAGGAACTATCTCCTTGAAGTTAGAACTTCGAAAACCGTCACAACATGTATCTGAGTGTCTTATTCACCTCATGGATTCAATTCCGGTACTCTCATTCCAATATTAAGCAGTATTCTATTGTAGATGTAAGAAATTCCTTTCGCCGTCGAATCTGTGTCCTTGAGGTCAGGAATCTGAAAATGGTTACAACATGTAGCTCAGCATCTTAACTACCGGTTTCTTTGATTTTATTGACTAAGCTTCAAAATTGTTCATTCTACAGCCGTTTTCTTTGAGATCGACAAAATGGTGCACTTAACAATGCATATCCATGTTGTCTGCAAAATCTAGAACCTTAGGGTTAGAACTTGAAAAAGCCTCACAACATGTATCTGAGTGCCTTATTTACCTCACAGATTCAATTTCTGCACCCTTACTCCAATAGTACACACTGTTCTATGTTACATGCAAAAAGTTCCTTTCGCCGTAGAATCTGTTTCCTTGAGGTCAGGAATCTGAAATGGCTATGCCATGTAGCTTAGTGTCTTAACTACCCGTTACTTTGATTTCATTGACCTAGCATCAAAACTGTTTCTTCTGCAACAATTTTATTGAGAGACATCGATTTGCGGCACTTAGCAAAGCATATTTACGGTGGCTTCAGAATCTATCTCCTTGAAGTAAGAACTTCGAAAACCGTCACAACATGTATCTGAGTGTCTTATTTACCTCATGGATCCAATTCTGGCACTCTCACTCCATCATTAAGCACTACATGTAAGAAATTCCTATCGCTGTAGAATCTATGTCCTTGAGTTCAGGAAGCTGAAAATGGTTACAACATGTAGCTCAGCATCTTTACTACCTATTTCTTTTGTTTCATTGACTAAGCTTCAAAATTGTTCATTCTACAGCCGTTTTCTCTGAGATCGCCAAAATGGTGCACTTAACAATGCATATCCATGTTGTCTGCAAAATCTAGAACTTTAGGGTTTGAACTTCAAAAAGCCTCATAACATGTATCTGAGTGCCTTATTTACCTCACAGATTCAATTTCTGCACCCTTACTCCAATATTACACACTATTCTATGTTACATGCAAAAAATTCCTTTCGCTGTAGAATCTGTTTCCTTGAGGTCAGGAATATGAAATGGCTATGCCATGTAGCTTAGTGTCTAAACTACCCGTCCCTTTGATTTATGCTCCCTTATGCTCAGCATCTTAACTACCTGTTACCTTGATTTCATTGACTAAGCTTCAAAATTGTTCATTCTACAGCCGTCTTCTTTGAGATCGACAAAATGGTGCACTTAACAATGCATATCCATGTTGTCTGCAAAATCTTGAACTTTAGGGTTTGAACTTCAAAAAGCCTCACCACATGTATCTGAGTGACTTATTTACCTCACAGATTCAATTTCTGCACCCTTACTCCAATAGTACACACTGTTCTATGTTACATCCAAAAAGTTCCTTTCACTGTAGAATCTGTTTCCTTGATGTCAGGAATATGAAATGGCTATGCCATGTAGCTTAGTGTCTTAACTACCCGTTACTTTGATTTCATTCACCTAGCATCAAAACTGTTTCTTCTGCAACAATTTTATTTAGAATCAACGAAATACGGCACTTAACGAAGCATATTTACGTTGGCTGTAGGAACTATCTCCTTGAAGCTAGAACTTCGAAAACCGTCACAACATGTATCTGAGTGTCTTATTCACCTCATGGATTCAATTCCGGTACTCTCATTCCAATATTAAGCAGTATTCTATTGTAGATGTGAGAAATTCCTTTCGCCGTAGAATCTGTGTCCTTGAGGTCAGGAATCTGAAAATGGTTACAACATGTAGCTCATCATCTTAACTACCGGTTTCTTTGATTTCATTGACAAAGCTTCAAAATTGTTCATTCTACAGCCGTTTTCTTTGAGATCGACAAAATGGTGCACTTAACAATGCATATCCATTTTGTCTGCAAAATCTAGAACCTTAGGGTTAGAACTTGAAAAAGCCTCAAAACATGTATCTGAGTGCCTTATTTACCTCACAGATTCAATTTCTGCACCCTTACTCCAATAGTACACACTGTTCTATGTTACATGCAAAAAATTCCTTTCGCTGTAGAATTGGTTTCCTTGAGGTCAGGAATATGAAATGGCTATGACGTGTAGCTCAGCGTCTTCTAACTACTGGTAACTTTGATTTCATTGACCTACCATCAAAACTGTTTATTCTGCAACCATTTTATTTAGAATCGACGAAATACGGCACTTAACGAAGCATATTTACGTTGGCTGCAGGAACTATCTCCTTAAAGTTAGAACTTCGAAAACCGTCACAACATGTATCTGTGTGTCTTATTCACCTCATGGATTCAATTCCGGTACTCTCATTCCAATATTAAGCAGTATTCTATTATAGATGTAAAAAAAATTCCTTTCGCTGTAGAATCTGTTTCCTTGAGGTCAGGAATCTGAAAAGGCTATGCCATGTAGCTTAGTGTCTTAACTACCCGTTACTTTGATTTCATTGACCTAGCATCAATACTGTTTCTTCTGCAACAATTTTATTGAGAGACATCGAATTGCGGCACTTAACGAAGCATATTTACGGTGGCTTCAGAATCTATCTCTTTGAAGTTAGAACTTCGAGAACCGTCATATCATGTATCTGAGTGTCTTATTCACCTCATGGATTCAATTCTGGCACTTTTACTCCAATATTAAGCACTACATGTATGAAATTCCTATTGCTGTAGAATCTATGTCCTTGAGTACAGGAAGTTAAAAATGGATACAACATGTAGCATAGCATCTTTACAACCTGTTTCTTTTGTTTCATTGACTAAGCTTCAAAATTGTTCATTCTACAGCCGTTTTCTCTGAGATCGCCAAAATGGTGCACTTAACAATGCATATCCATGTTGTCTGCAAAATCTTGAACTTTAGGGTTTGAACTTCAAAAAGCCTCACCACATGTATCTGAGTGCCGTATTCACCTCACAGATTCAATTTCGGCACCCTTACTCCAATAGTACACACTGTTCTATGTTACATGCAAAAAATTCCTTTCGCTGTAGAATTGGTTTCCTTGAGGTAAGGAATATGAAATGGCTATGACGTGTAGCTCAGTGTCTTAACTACTGGTTACTTTGATTTCATTGACCTACCATCAAAACTGTTTATTCTGCAACCATTTTATTTAGAATCGACGAAATACGGCACTTAACGAAGCATATTTACGTTGGCTGCAGGAACTATCTCCTTGAAGTTAGAACTTCAAAAACTGTCACAACATGTATCTGAGTGTCTTATTCACCTCATGGATTCAATTCCGGTACTCTAATTCCAATATTCAGCAGTATTCTATAGTAGATGTAAAAAATTCCTTTCGCCGTAGAATCTGTGTCCTTGAGGTCAGGAATCTGAAAATGGTTACAACATGTAGCTCAGCATCTTAACTACCGGTTTCTTTGATTTTATTGACTAAGCTTCAAAATTGTTCATTCTACAGCCGTTTTCTTTGAGATCGACAAAATGGTGCACTTAACAATGCATATCCATGTTGTCTGCAAAATCTAGAACCTTAGGGTTAGAACTTGAAAAAGCCTCACAACATGTATCTGAGTGCCTTATTTACCTCACAGATTCAATTTCTGCACCCTTACTCCAATAGTACACACTGTTCTATGTTACATGCAAAAAGTTCCTTTCGCTGTAGAATCTGTTTCCTTGAGGTCAGGAATCTGAAATGGCTATGCCATGTAGCTTAGTGTCTTAACTACCCGTTACTTTGATTTCATTGACCTAGCATCAAAACTGTTTCTTCTGCAACAATTTTATTGAGAGACATCGAATTGCGGCACTTAGCAAAGCATATTTACCGTGGCTTCAGAATCTATCTCCTTGAAGTAAGAACTTCGAAAACCGTCACAACATGTATCTGAGTGTCTTATTTACCTCATGGATCCAATTCTGGCACTCTCACTCCATCATTAAGCACTACATGTAAGAAATTCCTATCGCTGTAGAATCTATGTCCTTGAGTTCAGGAAGCTGAAAATGGTTACAACATGTAGCTCAGCTACCTATTTCTTTTGTTTCATTGACTAAGCTTCAAAATTGTTCATTCTACAGCCGTTTTCTCTGAGATCGCCAAAATGGTGCACTTAACAATGCATATCCATTTTGTCTGCAAAATCTAGAACTTTAGGGTTTGAACTTCAAAAAGCCTCACCACATGTATCTGAGTGCCGTATTCACCTCACAGATTCAATTTCGGCACCCTTACTCCAATAGTACACACTGTTCTATGTTACATGCAAAAAATTCCTTTCGCTGTAGAATTGGTTTCCTTGAGGTCAGGAATATGAAACGGCTATGACGTATAGCTCAATGTCTTAACTACTGGTTACTTTGATTTCATTGACCTACCATCAAAACTGTTTATTCTGCAACCATTTTATTTAGAATCGACGAAATACGGCACTTAACGAAAAATATTTACGTTGGCTGCAGGAACTATCTCCTTGAAGTTAGAACTTCAAAAACTGTCACAACATGTATCTGAGTGTCTCATTCACCTCATGGATTCAATTCCGGTGCCCTCATTCCAATTTTAAGCAGTATTCTATTGTAGATGTAAGAAATTCCTTTCGCCGTAGAATCTGTTTCCTTGAGGTCAGGAATCTGAAATGGCTATGCCATATAGCTTCGTGTCTTAACTACCCGTTACTTTGATTTCATTGACCTAGCATCAAAACTGTTTCTTCTGCAACAATTTTATTGAGAGACATCGAATTCCGGCACTTAACGAAGCATATTTACGGTGGCTTCAGAATCTATCTCTTTGAAGTTAGAACTTCGAGAACCGTCATATCATGTATCTGAGTGTCTTATTCACCTCATGGATTCAATTCTGGCACTTTTACTCCAATATTAAGCACTACATGTATGAAATTCCTATTGCTGTAGAATCTATGTCCTTGAGTACAGGAAGCTGAAAATTGATACAACATGTGACATAGCATCTTTACTACCTGTTTCATTGACTAAGCTTCAAAATTGTTCATTCTACAGCCGTTTTCTCTGAGATCGCCAAAATGGTGCACTTAACAATGCATATCCATGTTGTCTGCAAAATCTAGAACTTTAGGGTTTGAACTTCAAAAAGCCTCACCACATGTATCTGAGTGTCGTATTCACCTCACAGATTCAATTTTAGAGGTTAGAACTTCAAAAAGCCTCACCACATGTATCTGAGTGCCGTATTCACCTCACAGTTTTAATTTCTGCACCCATACTCCAATAGTACACACTGTTCTATGTTACATGCAAAAAATTCCTTTCGCTGTAGAATTGGTTTCCTTGAGGTCAGGAATATGAAATGGCTATGACGTGTAGCTCAGCGTCTTCTTACTACTGGTTACTTTGATTTCATTGACCTACCATCAAAACTGTTTATTCTGCAACCTTTTATTTAGAATCGACGAAATACGGCACTTAACGAAGCATATTTACGTTGGCTACAGGAACTATCTCCTTGAAGTTAGAACTTCAAAAACTGTCACAACATGTATCTGAGTGTCTCATTCACCTCATGGATTCAATTCCGGTGCCCTCATTCCAATTTTAAGCAGTATTCTATTGTAGATGTAAGAAATTCCTTTCGCCGTAGAATCTGTGTCCTTGAGGTCAGGAATCTAAAAATGGTTACAACATGTAGCTCAGCATCTTAACTACCGGTTACTTTGATTTCATTGACTAAGCTTCAAAATTGTTCATTCTACAGCCGTTTTCTTTGAGATCGACAAAATGGTGCACTTGATAATGCATATCCATGTTGTCTGTAAAATCTAGAACCTTAGGGTTAGAACTTCAAAAAGCCTCACAACATGTATCTGAGTGCCTTATTTACCTCACAGATTCAATTTCTGCACCCTTACTCCAATAGTACACACTGTTCTATGTTACATGCAAAAAGTTCCTTTCGCTGTAGAATCTGTTTCCTTGAGGTCAGGAATCTGAAATGGCTATGCCTTGTAGCTAAGTGTCTTAACCAACGGTTACCTTGATTTCATTGACCTAGCATCAAAACCGTTTCTTCTGCAACAATTTTATTGAGAGACATCGAATTGCAGCACTTAGCAAAGCATATTTACGGTGGCTTCAGAATCTATCTTCTTGAAGTAAGAACTTCGAAAACCGTCACAACATGTATCTGAGTGTCTTATTTACCTCATGGATCCGATTCTGGCACTCTCACTCAAACATTAAGCACTACATGTAAAAAATTCCTATCGCTGTAGAATCTATGTCCTTGAGTTCAGGAAGCTGAAAATGGTTACAACATGTAGCTCAGCATCTGAACTACCTGTTACTTTGATTTCATTGACTAAGCTTGAAAATTGTTCATTCTACAGCCGTTTTCTCTGAGATCACCAAAATGGTGCACTTGACAATGCATATCCATGTTGTCTGCAAAATCTAGAACCTTAGGTTAGAACTTCAAAAAGCCTCACAACATGTACCTGATTGCCTTATTTACCGCATGGATTCAATTTCGGCACCCTTACTCCAATATCAAACACTATTCTATGTTATATGCAAAAAATTCCTTTCGCTGTAGAATCTGTTTCCTTGAGGTCAGGAATATAAAATGGTTATGACATGTAGCTTAGTGTCTTAACTACCCGTTACTTCGATTTCATTGACCTAGCATCAAAACTGTTTCTTCTGCAACAATTTTATTGAGAGACATCGAATTGCGGCACTTAGCAAAGCATATTTACGGTGGCTTCAGAATCTATCTCCTTGAAGTAAGAACTTCGAAAACCGTCACAACATGTATCTGAGTGTCTTATTTACCTCATGGATCCAATTCTGGCACTCTCACTCCATCATTAAGCACTACATGTAAGAAATTCCTATCGCTGTAGAATCTATGTCCTTGAGTTCAGGAAGCTGAAAATGGTTACAACATGTAGCTCAGCATCTTTACTACCTATTTCTTTTGTTTCATTGACTAAGCTTCAAAATTGTTCATTCTACAGCCGTTTTCTCTGAGATCGCCAAAATGGTGCACTTAACAATGCATATCCATTTTGTCTGCAAAATCTAGAACTTTAGGGTTTGAACTTCAAAAAGCCTCACCACATGTATCTGAGTGCCGTATTCACCTCACAGATTCAATTTCGGCACCCTTACTCCAATAGTACACACTGTTCTATGTTACATGCAAAAAATTCCTTTCGCTGTAGAATTGGTTTCCTTGAGGTCAGGAATATGAAACGGCTATGACGTGTAGCTCAATGTCTTAACTACTGGTTACTTTGATTTCATTGACCTACCATCAAAACTGTTTATTCTGCAACCATTTTATTTAGAATCGACGAAATACGGCACTTAACGAAAAATATTTACGTTGGCTGCAGGAACTATCTCCTTGAAGTTAGAACTTCGAAAACCGTCACAACATGTATTTGAGTGTCTTTTTCACCTAATGGATTCAATTCCGGTACTCTCATTCCAATATTAAGCAGTATTCTATTATAGATGTAAGAAATTTCTTTCGCTTTAGAATCTGTTTCCTTGAGGTCAGGAATCTGAAATGGCTATGCCATATAGCTTCGTGTCTTAACTACCCGTTACTTTGATTTCATTGACCTAGCATCAAAACTGTTTCTTCTGCAACAATTTTATTGAGAGACATCGAATTCCGGCACTTAACGAAGCATATTTACGGTGGCTTCAGAATCTATCTCCTTGAAGTAAGAACTTCGAAAACCGTCACAACATGTATCTGAGTGTCTTATTCACCTCATGGATTCAATTCTGGCACTCTCACTCCAATATTAAGCACTACATGTATGAAATTCCTATTGCTGTAGAATCTATGTCCTTGAGTACAGGAAGCTGAAAATTGATACAACATGTGACATAGCATCTTTACTACCTGTTTCATTGACTAAGCTTCAAAATTGTTCATTCTACAGCCGTTTTCTCTGAGATCGCCAAAATGGTGCACTTAACAATGCATATCCATGTTGTCTGCAAAATCTAGAACTTTAGGGTTTGAACTTCAAAAAGCCTCATAACATGTATCTGAGTGCCTTATTTACCTCACAGATTCAATTTCTGCACCCTTACTCCAATATTACACACTATTCTATGTTACATGCAAAAAATTCCTTTCGCTGTAGAATCTGTTTCCTTGAGGTCAGGAATATGAAATGGCTATGCCATGTAGCTTAGTGTCTAAACTACCCGTCCCTTTGATTTATGCTCCCTTATGCTCAGCATCTTAACTACCTGTTACCTTGATTTCATTGACTAAGCTTCAAAATTGTTCATTCTACAGCCGTCTTCTTTGAGATCGACAAAATGGTGCACTTAACAATGCATATCCATGTTGTCTGCAAAATCTTGAACTTTAGGGTTTGAACTTCAAAAAGCCTCACCACATGTATCTGAGTGACTTATTTACCTCACAGATTCAATTTCTGCACCCTTACTCCAATAGTACACACTGTTCTATGTTACATCCAAAAAGTTCCTTTCCCTGTAGAATCTGTTTCCTTGATGTCAGGAATATGAAATGGCTCTGACGTGTAGCTCAGTGTCTTAACTTCTGGTTACTTTGATTTCATTGACCTACCATCAAAACTGTATATTCTGCACCCATTTTATTTAGAATCGACGAAATACGGCACTTAACGAAGCATATTTACGTTGGCTGTAGGAACTATCTCCTTGAAGTTAGAACTTCGAAAACCGTCACAACATGTATCTGAGTGTCTTATTCACCTCATGGATTCAATTCCGGTACTCTCATTCCAATATTAAGCAGTATTCTATTGTAGATGTAAGAAATTCCTTTCGCCGTAGAATCTGTGTCCTTGAGGTCAGGAATCTGAAAATGGTTACAACATGTAGCTCAGCATCTTAACTACCGGTTTCTTTGATTTTATTGACTAAGCTTCAAAATTGTTCATTCTACAGCCGTTTTCTTTGAGATCGACAAAATGGTGCACTTAACAATGCATATCCATGTTGTCTGCAAAATCTAGAACCTTAGGGTTAGAACTTGAAAAAGCCTCACAACATGTATCTGAGTGCCTTATTTACCTCACAGATTCAATTTCTGCACCCTTACTCCAATAGTACACACTGTTCTATGTTACATGCAAAAAGTTCCTTTCGCTGTAGAATCTGTTTCCTTGATGTCAGGAATATGAAACGGCTATGACGTGTAGCTCAATGTCTTAACTACTGGTTACTTTGATTTCATTGACTTACCATCAAAACTGTTTATTCTGCAACCATTTTATTTAGAATCGACGAAATACGGCACTTAACGAAAAAAAATTCACGTTGGCTGCAGGAACTATCTCCTTGAAGTTAGAACTTCGAAAACCGTCACAACATGTATTTGAGTGTCTTTTTCACCTAATGGATTCAATTCCGGTACTCTCATTCCAATATTAAGCAGTATTCTATTATAGATGTAAGAAATTTCTTTCGCTTTAGAATCTGTTTCCTTGAGGTCAGGAATCTGAAATGGCTATGCCATATAGCTTCGTGTCTTAACTACCTGTTACTTTGATTTCATTGACCTAGCATCAAAACTGTTTCTTCTGCAACAATTTTATTGAGAGACATCGAATTCCGGCACTTAACGAAGCATATTTACGGTGGCTTCAGAATCTATCTCCTTGAAGTTAGAACTTCGAGAACCGTCATATCATGTATCTGAGTGTCTTATTCACCTCATGGATTCAATTCTGGCACTTTTACTCCAATATTAAGCACTACATGTATGAAATTCCTATTGCTGTAGAATCTATGTCCTTGAGTACAGGAAGCTGAAAATTGATACAACATGTGACATAGCATCTTTACTACCTGTTTCATTGACTAAGCTTGAAAATTGTTCATTCTACAGCCGTTTTCTCTGAGATCGCCAAAATGGTGCACTTAACAATGCATATCCATGTTGTCTGCAAAATCTAGAACTTTAGGGTTTGAACTTCAAAAAGCCTCACCACATGTATCTGAGTGTCGTATTCACCTCACAGATTCAATTTTAGAGGTTAGAACTTCAAAAAGCCTCACCACATGTATCTGAGTGCCGTATTCACCTCACAGATTCAATTTCGGCACCCTTACTATAATAGTACACACTGTTCTATGTTACATGCAAAAAATTCCTTTCGCTGTAGAATTGGTTTCCTTGAGGTCAGGAATATGAAATGGCTATGACGTGTAGCTCAGCGTCTTCTAACTACTGGTTACTTTGATTTCATTGACCTACCATCAAAACTGTTTATTCTGCAACCATTTTATTTAGAATCGACGAAATACGGCACTTAACGAAGCATATTTACGTTGGCTACAGGAACTATCTCCTTGAAGTTAGAACTTCAAAATCTGTCACAACATGTATCTGAGTGTCTCATTCACCTCATGGATTCAATTCCGGTGCCCTCATTCCAATTTTAAGCAGTATTCTATTGTAGATGTAAGAAATTCCTTTCGCCGTAGAATCTGTGTCCTTGAGGTCAGGAATCTGAAAATGGTTACAACATGTAGCTCAGCATCTTAACTACCGGTTTCTTTGATTTCATTGACTAAGCTTCAAAATTGTTCATTCTACAGCCGTTTTCTTTGAGATCGACAAAATGGTGCACTTGACAATGCATATCCATGTTGTCTGTAAAATCTAGAACCTTAGGGTTAGAACTTCAAAAAGCCTCACAACATGTATCTGATTGCCTTATTTACCTCACAGATTCAATTTCTGCACCCTTACTCCAATAGTACACACTGTTCTATGTTACATGCAAAAAGTTCCTTTCGCTGTAGAATCTGTTTCCTTGAGGTCAGGAATCTGAAATGGCTATGCCATGTAGCTAAGTGTCTTAACTACCCGTTACCTTGATTTCATTGACCTAGCATCAAAACTGTTTCTTCTGCAACAATTTTATTGAGAGACATCGAATTGCGGCACTTAGCAAAGCATATTTACGGTGGCTTCAGAATCTATCTCCTTGAAGTAAGAACTTCGAAAACCGTCACAACATGTATCTGAGTGTCTTATTCACCTCATGGATTCAATTCCGGCAGTCTCACTCCAATATTAGGCACTATTCTATTGTACATGTACAAAATTCCTATCGCTGTAGAATCTGTTTCCTTGAAGTCACTTTCTGAAAGTGGTAACAACATGTACCTCAGTGCCTAAACAACCAGTTACTTTGATTTCATCGACTAAGCTTCAAAATTGTTCATTCTACAGCCGTTTTCTTTGAGATCGACAAAATGACGCACTTAACAATGCATATCCATGTTGTCTGCAAAATCTATAACCTTAGGGTTAGAACTTCAAAAAGCCTCATAACATGTATCTGAGTGCCTTATTTACCTCACAGATTCAATTTCTGCACCCTTACTCCAATATTACACACTATTCTATGTTACATGCAAAAAATTCCTTTCGCTGTAGAATCTGTTTCCTTGAGGTCAGGAATATGAAATGGCTATGCCATGTAGCTTAGTGTCTAAACTACCCGTCCCTTTGATTTATGCTCCCTTATGCTCAGCATCTTAACTACCTGTTACCTTGATTTCATTGACTAAGCTTCAAAATTGTTCATTCTACAGCCGTCTTCTTTGAGATCGACAAAATGGTGCACTTAACAATGCATATCCATGTTGTCTGCAAAATCTTGAACTTTAGGGTTTGAACTTCAAAAAGCCTCACCACATGTATCTGAGTGACTTATTTACCTCACAGATTCAATTTCTGCACCCTTCCTCCAATAGTACACACTGTTCTATGTTACATCCAAAAAGTTCCTTTCCCTGTAGAATCTGTTTCCTTGATGTCAGGAATATGAAATGGCTCTGACGTGTAGCTCAGTGTCTTAACTTCTGGTTACTTTGATTTCATTGACCTACCATCAAAACTGTATATTCTGCACCCATTTTATTTAGAATCGACGAAATACGGCACTTAACGAAGCATATTTACGTTGGCTGTAGGAACTATCTCCTTGAAGTTAGAACTTCGAAAACCGTCACAACATGTATCTGAGTGTCTTATTCACCTCATGGATTCAATTCCGGTACTCTCATTCCAATATTAAGCAGTATTCTATTGTAGATGTAAGAAATTCCTTTCGCCGTCGAATCTGTGTCCTTGAGGTCAGGAATCTGAAAATGGTTACAACATGTAGCTCAGCATCTTAACTACCGGTTTCTTTGATTTTATTGACTAAGCTTCAAAATTGTTCATTCTACAGCCGTTTTCTTTGAGATCGACAAAATGGTGCACTTAACAATGCATATCCATGTTGTCTGCAAAATCTAGAACCTTAGGGTTAGAACTTGAAAAAGCCTCACAACATGTATCTGAGTGCCTTATTTACCTCACAGATTCAATTTCTGCACCCTTACTCCAATAGTACACACTGTTCTATGTTACATGCAAAAAGTTCCTTTCGCTGTAGAATCTGTTTCCTTGAGGTCAGGAATCTGAAATGGCTATGCCATGTAGCTTAGTGTCTTAACTACCCGTTACTTTGATTTCATTGACCTAGCATCAAAACTGTTTCTTCTGCAACAATTTTATTGAGAGACATCGATTTGCGGCACTTAGCAAAGCATATTTACGGTGGCTTCAGAATCTATCTCCTTGAAGTAAGAACTTCGAAAACCGTCACAACATGTATCTGAGTGTCTTATTTACCTCATGGATCCAATTCTGGCACTCTCACTCCATCATTAAGCACTACATGTAAGAAATTCCTATCGCTGTAGAATCTATGTCCTTGAGTTCAGGAAGCTGAAAATGGTTACAACATGTAGCTCAGCATCTTTACTACCTATTTCTTTTGTTTCATTGACTAAGCTTCAAAATTGTTCATTCTACAGCCGTTTTCTCTGAGATCGCCAAAATGGTGCACTTAACAATGCATATCCATGTTGTCTGCAAAATCTAGAACTTTAGGGTTTGAACTTCAAAAAGCCTCATAACATGTATCTGAGTGCCTTATTTACCTCACAGATTCAATTTCTGCACCCTTACTCCAATATTACACACTATTCTATGTTACATGCAAAAAATTCCTTTCGCTGTAGAATCTGTTTCCTTGAGGTCAGGAATATGAAATGGCTATGCCATGTAGCTTAGTGTCTAAACTACCCGTCCCTTTGATTTATGCTCCCTTATGCTCAGCATCTTAACTACCTGTTACCTTGATTTCATTGACTAAGCTTCAAAATTGTTCATTCTACAGCCGTCTTCTTTGAGATCGACAAAATGGTGCACTTAACAATGCATATCCATGTTGTCTGCAAAATCTTGAACTTTAGGGTTTGAACTTCAAAAAGCCTCACCACATGTATCTGAGTGACTTATTTACCTCACAGATTCAATTTCTGCACCCTTACTCCAATAGTACACACTTCTATGTTACATCCAAAAAGTTCCTTTCACTGTAGAATCTGTTTCCTTGATGTCAGGAATATGAAATGGCTATGCCATGTAGCTTAGTGTCTTAACTACCCGTTACTTTGATTTCATTCACCTAGCATCAAAACTGTTTCTTCTGCAACAATTTTATTTAGAATCAACGAAATACGGCACTTAACGAAGCATATTTACGTTGGCTGTAGGAACTATCTCCTTGAAGCTAGAACTTCGAAAACCGTCACAACATGTATCTGAGTGTCTTATTCACCTCATGGATTCAATTCCGGTACTCTCATTCCAATATTAAGCAGTATTCTATTGTAGATGTGAGAAATTCCTTTCGCCGTAGAATCTGTGTCCTTGAGGTCAGGAATCTGAAAATGGTTACAACATGTAGCTCATCATCTTAACTACCGGTTTCTTTGATTTCATTGACAAAGCTTCAAAATTGTTCATTCTACAGCCGTTTTCTTTGAGATCGACAAAATGGTGCACTTAACAATGCATATCCATTTTGTCTGCAAAATCTAGAACCTTAGGGTTAGAACTTGAAAAAGCCTCAAAACATGTATCTGAGTGCCTTATTTACCTCACAGATTCAATTTCTGCACCCTTACTCCAATAGTACACACTGTTCTATGTTACATGCAAAAAATTCCTTTCGCTGTAGAATTGGTTTCCTTGAGGTCAGGAATATGAAATGGCTATGACGTGTAGCTCAGCGTCTTCTAACTACTGGTAACTTTGATTTCATTGACCTACCATCAAAACTGTTTATTCTGCAACCATTTTATTTAGAATCGACGAAATACGGCACTTAACGAAGCATATTTACGTTGGCTGCAGGAACTATCTCCTTAAAGTTAGAACTTCGAAAACCGTCACAACATGTATCTGTGTGTCTTATTCACCTCATGGATTCAATTCCGGTACTCTCATTCCAATATTAAGCAGTATTCTATTATAGATGTAAAAAAAATTCCTTTCGCTGTAGAATCTGTTTCCTTGAGGTCAGGAATCTGAAAAGGCTATGCCATGTAGCTTAGTGTCTTAACTACCCGTTACTTTGATTTCATTGACCTAGCATCAATACTGTTTCTTCTGCAACAATTTTATTGAGAGACATCGAATTGCGGCACTTAACGAAGCATATTTACGGTGGCTTCAGAATCTATCTCTTTGAAGTTAGAACTTCGAGAACCGTCATATCATGTATCTGAGTGTCTTATTCACCTCATGGATTCAATTCTGGCACTTTTACTCCAATATTAAGCACTACATGTATGAAATTCCTATTGCTGTAGAATCTATGTCCTTGAGTACAGGAAGTTAAAAATGGATACAACATGTAGCATAGCATCTTTACTACCTGTTTCTTTTGTTTCATTGACTAGGCTTCAAAATTGTTCATTCTACAGCCGTTTTCTCTGAGATCGCCAAAATGGTGCACTTAACAATGCATATCCATGTTGTCTGCAAAATCTTGAACTTTAGGGTTTGAACTTCAAAAAGCCTCACCACATGTATCTGAGTGCCGTATTCACCTCACAGATTCAATTTCGGCACCCTTACTCCAATAGTACACACTGTTCTATGTTACATGCAAAAAATTCCTTTCGCTGTAGAATTGGTTTCCTTGAGGTAAGGAATATGAAATGGCTATGACGTGTAGCTCAGTGTCTTAACTACTGGTTACTTTGATTTCATTGACCTACCATCAAAACTGTTTATTCTGCAACCATTTTATTTAGAATCGACGAAATACGGCACTTAACGAAGCATATTTACGTTGGCTGCAGGAACTATCTCCTTGAAGTTAGAACTTCAAAAACTGTCACAACATGTATCTGAGTGTCTTATTCACCTCATGGATTCAATTCCGGTACTCTAATTCCAATATTCAGCAGTATTCTATAGTAGATGTAAAAAATTCCTTTCGCCGTAGAATCTGTGTCCTTGAGGTCAGGAATCTGAAAATGGTTACAACATGTAGCTCAGCATCTTAACTACCGGTTTCTTTGATTTTATTGACTAAGCTTCAAAATTGTTCATTCTACAGCCGTTTTCTTTGAGATCGACAAAATGGTGCACTTAACAATGCATATCCATGTTGTCTGCAAAATCTAGAACCTTAGGGTTAGAACTTGAAAAAGCCTCACAACATGTATCTGAGTGCCTTATTTACCTCACAGATTCAATTTCTGCACCCTTACTCCAATAGTACACACTGTTCTATGTTACATGCAAAAAGTTCCTTTCGCTGTAGAATCTGTTTCCTTGAGGTCAGGAATCTGAAATGGCTATGCCATGTAGCTTAGTGTCTTAACTACCCGTTACTTTGATTTCATTGACCTAGCATCAAAACTGTTTCTTCTGCAACAATTTTATTGAGAGACATCGAATTGCGGCACTTAGCAAAGCATATTTACCGTGGCTTCAGAATCTATCTCCTTGAAGTAAGAACTTCGAAAACCGTCACAACATGTATCTGAGTGTCTTATTTACCTCATGGATCCAATTCTGGCACTCTCACTCCATCATTAAGCACTACATGTAAGAAATTCCTATCGCTGTAGAATCTATGTCCTTGAGTTCAGGAAGCTGAAAATGGTTACAACATGTAGCTCAGCATCTGAACTACCTGTTACTTTGATTTCATTGACTAAGCTTGAAAATTGTTCTTTCTACAGCCGTTTTCTCTGAGATCACCAAAATGGTGCACTTGACAATGCATATCCATGTTGTCTGCAAAATCTAGAACCTTAGGTTAGAACTTCAAAAAGCCTCACAACATGTACCTGATTGCCTTATTTACCGCATGGATTCAATTTCGGCACCCTTACTCCAATATCAAACACTATTCTATGTTATATGCAAAAAATTCCTTTCGCTGTAGAATCTGTTTCCTTGAGGTCAGGAATATAAAATGGTTATGACATGTAGCTTAGTGTCTTAACTACCCGTTACTTTGATTTCATTGACCTAGCATCAAAACTGTTTCTTCTGCAACAATTTTATTGAGAGACATCGAATTGCGGCACTTAGCAAAGCATATTTACGGTGGCTTCAGAATCTATCTCCTTGAAGTAAGAACTTCGAAAACCGTCACAACATGTATCTGAGTGTCTTATTCACCTCATGGATTCAATTCCGGCAGTCTCACTCCAATATTAGGCACTATTCTATTGTACATGTACAAAATTCCTATCGCTGTAGAATCTGTTTCCTTGAAGTCACTTTCTGAAAGTGGTAACAACATGTACCTCAGTGCCTAAACAACCAGTTACTTTGATTTCATCGACTAAGCTTCAAAATTGTTCATTCTACAGCCGTTTTCTTTGAGATCGACAAAATGACGCACTTAACAATGCATATCCATGTTGTCTGCAAAATCTATAACCTTAGGGTTAGAACTTCAAAAAGCCTCATAACATGTATCTGAGTGCCTTATTTACCTCACAGATTCAATTTCTGCACCCTTACTCCAATATTACACACTATTCTATGTTACATGCAAAAAATTCCTTTCGCTGTAGAATCTGTTTCCTTGAGGTCAGGAATATGAAATGGCTATGCCATGTAGCTTAGTGTCTAAACTACCCGTCCCTTTGATTTATGCTCCCTTATGCTCAGCATCTTAACTACCTGTTACCTTGATTTCATTGACTAAGCTTCAAAATTGTTCATTCTACAACCGTCTTCTTTGAGATCGACAAAATGGTGCACTTAACAATGCATATCCATGTTGCTGCAAAATCTTGAACTTTAGGGTTTGAACTTCAAAAAGCCTCACCACATGTATCAGAGTGACTTATTTACCTCACAGATTCAATTTCTGCACCCTTACTCCAATAGTACACACTGTTCTATGTTACATCCAAAAAGTTCCTTTCACTGTAGAATCTGTTTCCTTGATGTCAGGAATATGAAATGGCTATGACGTGTAGCTCAGTGTCTTAACTTCTTGTTACTTTGATTTCATTGACCTATCATCAAAACTGTATATTCTGCACCCATTTTATTTAGAATCGACGAAATACGGCACTTAACGAAGCATATTTACGTTGGCTGTAGGAACTATCTCCTTGAAGTAAGAACTTCGAAAACCGTCACAACATGTATCTGAGTGTCTTATTCACCTCATGGATTCAATTCCGGTACTCTCATTCCAATATTAAGCAGTATTTTATTGTAGATGTAAGAAATTCCTTTCGCTGTAGAATCTGTTTCCTTGAGGTCAGGAATCTGAAAAGGCTATGCCATGTAGCTTAGTGTCTTAACTACCCGTTACTTCGATTTCATTGACCTAGCATCAATACTGTTTCTTCTGCAACAATTTTATTGAGAGACATCGAATTGCGGCACTTAACGAAGCATATTTACGGTGGCTTCAGAATCTATCTCCTTGAAGTTAGAACTTCAAAAACCGTCACAAGATTTATCTGAGTGTCTTATACACCTCATGGATTCAATTCGGGCACTCTCACTCCAATATTAAGCACTACATGTATGAAATTCCTATTGCTGTAGAATCTATGTCCTTGAGTACAGGAAGCCGAAAATGGATACAACATGTAGCATAGCATCTTTACTACCTGTTTCTTTTGTTTCATTGACTAAGCTTCAAAATTGTTCATTCTACAGCCGTTTTCTCTGAGATCGCCAAAATGGTGCACTTAACAATGCATATCCATGTTGTCTGCAAAATCTAGAACTTTAGGGTTTGAACTTCAAAAAGCCTCACCACATGTATCTGAGTGTCGTATTCACCTCACAGATTCAATTTCGGCACCCTTACTCCAATAGTACACACTGTTCTATGTTACATGCAAAAAATTCCTTTCGCTGTAGAATTGGTTTCCTTGAGGTCAGGAATATGAAATGGCTATGACGTGTAGCTCAGTGTCTTCTAACTACTGGTTACTTTGATTTCATTGACCTACCATCAAAACTGTTTATTCTGCAACCATTTTATTTAGAATCGACGAAATACGGCACTTAAAAAAGCATATTTACGTTGGCTGCAGGAACTATCTCCTTGAAGTTAGAACTTCAAAAACTGTCACAACATGTATCCGAGTGTCTCATTCACCTCATGGATTCAATTCCGGAGCTCTCATTCCAATATTAAGCAGTATTCTATTGTAGATGTAAGAAATTCCTTTTGCCCTAACATCTGTGTCCTTGAGGTCAGGAATCTGAAAATGGTTACAACATGTAGCTCAGCATCATAACTACCGGTTACTTTGATTTCATTGACTAAGCTTCAAAATTGTTCATTCTACAGCCGTTTTCTTTGAGATCGACAAAATGGTGCACTTAACAATGCATATCCATGTTGTCTGCAAAATCTAGAACCTTAGGGTTAGAACTTGAAAAAGCCTCACAACATGTATCTGATTGACTTATTTACCTCACAGATTCAATTTCTGCACCCTTACTCCAATAGTACACACTGTTCTATGTTACATGCAAAAAGTTCCTTTTGCTGTAGAATCTGTTTCCTTGATGTCAGGAATATGAAATGGCTATGACGTGTAGCTCAGTGTCTTAACTTCTGGTTACTTTGATTTCATTGACCTACCATCAAAACTTTTTATTCTGCAACCATTTTATTTAGAATCGACGAAATACGGCACTTAACGAAGCATATTTACGTTGGCTGCAGGAACTATCTCCTTGAAGTTAGAACTTCAAAAACTGTCATAACATGTATCCCAGTGTCTCATTCACCTCATGGATTCAATTCCGGTGCTCTCATTCCAATATTAAGCAGTATTCTATTGTAGATGTAAAAGATTCCTTTTGCCCTAGAATCTGTGTCCTTGAGGTCAGGAATCTGAAAATGGTTACAACATGTAGCTCAGCATCTTAACTACCGGTTACTTTGATTTCATTGACTAAGCTTCAAAATTGTTCATTCTACAGCCGTTTTCTATGAGATCGACAAAATGGTGCACTTAACAATGCATATCCATTTTGTCTGCAAAATCTAGAACCTTAAGGTTAGAACTTCAAAAAGCCTCACCACATGTATCTGAGTGCCGTATTCACCTCACAGTTTCAATTTCGGCACCCTTACTCCAATAGTACACACTGTTCTATGTTACATGCAAAAAATTCCTTTCGCTGTAGAATTGGTTTCCTTGAGGTCAGGAATATGAAATGGCTATGACGTGTAGCTCAGCGTCTTCTTACTACTGGTTACTTTGATTTCATTGACCTGCCATCAAAACTGTTTATTCTGCAACCTTTTATTTAGAATCGACGAAATACGGCACTTAACGAAGCATATTTACGTTGGCTACAGGAACTATCTCCTTGAAGTTAGAACTTCAAAAACTGTCACAACATGTATCTGAGTGTCTCATTCACCTCATGGATTCAATTCCGGTGCTCTCATTCCAATATTAAGCAGTATTCTATTGTAGATGTAAAAGATTCCTTTTGCCCTAGAATCTGTGTCCTTGAGGTCAGGAATCTGAAAATGGTTACAACATGTAGCTCAGCATCTTAACTACCGGTTACTTTGATTTCATTGACTAAGCTTCAAAATTGTTCATTCTACAGCCGTTTTCTTTGAGATCGACAAAATGGTGCACTTGACAATGCATATCCATGTTGTCTGTAAAATCTAGAACCTTAGGGTTAGAACTTCAAAAAGCCTCACAACATGTATCTGAGTGCCTTATTTACCTCACAGATTCAATTTCTGCACCCTTACTCCAATAGTACACACTGTTCTATGTTACATGCAAAAAGTTCCTTTCGCTGTAGAATCTGTTTCCTTGATGTCAGGAATATGAAATGGCTATGACGTGTAGCTCAGTGTCTTAACTTCTGGTTACTTTGATTTCATTGACCTACCATCAAAACTTTTTATTCTGCAACCATTTTATTTAGAATCGACGAAATACGGCACTTAACGAAGCATATTTACGTTGGCTGCAGGAACTATCTCCTTGAAGTTAGAACTTCAAAAACTGTCACAACATGTATCCCAGATTCTCATTCACCTCATGGATTCAATTCCGGTGCTCTCATTCCAATATTAAGCAGTATTCTATTGTAGATGTAAAAGATTCCTTTTGCCCTAGAATCTGTGTCCTTGAGGTCAGGAATCTGAAAATGGTTACAACATGTAGCTCAGCATCTTAACTACCGGTTACTTTGATTTCATTGACTAAGCTTCAAAATTGTTCATTCTACAGCCGTTTTCTATGAGATCGACAAAATGGTGCACTTAACAATGCATATCCATTTTGTCTGCAAAATCTAGAACCTTAAGGTTAGAACTTCAAAAAGCCTCACCACATGTATCTGAGTGCCGTATTCACCTCACAGTTTCAATTTCGGCACCCTTACTCCAATAGTACACACTGTTCTATGTTACATGCAAAAAATTCCTTTCACTGTAGAATCTGTTTCCTTGAGGTCAGGAATATGAAATGGCTATGACGTGTAGCTCAGCGTCTTCTTACTACTGGTTACTTTGATTTCATTGACCTACCATCAAAACTGTTTATTCTGCAACCTTTTATTTAGAATCGACGAAATACGGCACTTAACGAAGCATATTTACGTTGGCTACAGGAACTATCTCCTTGAAGTTAGAACTTCAAAAACTGTCACAACATGTATCTGAGTGTCTCATTCACCTCATGGATTCAATTCCGGTGCTCTCATTCCAATATTAAGCAGTATTCTATTGTAGATGTAAAAGATTCCTTTTGCCCTAGAATCTGTGTCCTTGAGGTCAGGAATCTGAAAATGGTTACAACATGTAGCTCAGCATCTTAACTACCGGTTACTTTGATTTCATTGACTAAGCTTCAAAATTGTTCATTCTACAGCCGTTTTCTTTGAGATCGACAAAATGGTGCACTTGACAATGCATATCCATGTTGTCTGTAAAATCTAGAACCTTAGGGTTAGAACTTCAAAAAGCCTCACAACATGTATCTGAGTGCCTTATTTACCTCACAGATTCAATTTCTGCACCCTTACTCCAATAGTACACACTGTTCTATGTTACATGCAAAAAGTTCCTTTCGCTGTAGAATCTGTTTCCTTGAGGTCAGGAATCTGAAATGGCTATGCCATGTAGCTAAGTGTCTTAACTACCCGTTACCTTGATTTCATTGACCTAGCATCAAAACCGTTTCTTCTGCAACAATTTTATTGAGAGACATCGAATTGCAGCACTTAGCAAAGCATATTTACGGTGGCTTCAGAATCTATCTTCTTGAAGTAAGAACTTCGAAAACCGTCACAACATGTATCTGAGTGTCTTATTTACCTCATGGATCCGATTCTGGCACTCTCACTCCAACATTAAGCACTACATGTAAAAAATTCCTATCGCTGTAGAATCTATGTCCTTGAGTTCAGGAAGCTCAGCATCTGAACTACCTGTTACTTTGATTTCATTGACTAAGCTTGAAAATTGTTCATTCTACAGCCGTTTTCTTTGAGATCGACAAAATGGTGCACTTAACAATGCATATCCATGTTGTCTGCAAAATCTAGAACCTTAGGGTTAGAACTTGAAAAGGCCTCACAACATGTATTTGAGTGCCTTATTTACCTCACAGATTCAATTTCTGCACCCTTACTCCAATAGTACACACTGTTCTATGTTACATGCAAAAAGTTCCTTTCGCTGTAGAATCTGTTTCCTTGATGTCAGGAATATGAAACGGCTATGACGTGTAGCTCAATGTCTTAACTACTGGTTACTTTGATTTCATTGACTTACCATCAAAACTGTTTATTCTGCAACCATTTTATTTAGAATCGACGAAATACGGCACTTAACGAAAAATATTCACGTTGGCTGCAGGAACTATCTCCTTGAAGTTAGAACTTCGAAAACCGTCACAACATGTATTTGAGTGTCTTTTTCACCTAATGGATTCAATTCCGGTACTCTCATTCCAATATTAAGCAGTATTCTATTATAGATGTAAGAAATTTCTTTCGCTTTAGAATCTGTTTCCTTGAGGTCAGGAATCTGAAATGGCTATGCCATATAGCTTCGTGTCTTAACTACCTGTTACTTTGATTTCATTGACCTAGCATCAAAACTGTTTCTTCTGCAACAATTTTATTGAGAGACATCGAATTCCGGCACTTAACGAAGCATATTTACGGTGGCTTCAGAATCTATCTCTTTGAAGTTAGAACTTCGAGAACCGTCATATCATGTATCTGAGTGTCTTATTCACCTCATGGATTCAATTCTGGCACTTTTACTCCAATATTAAGCACTACATGTATGAAATTCCTATTGCTGTAGAATCTATGTCCTTGAGTACAGGAAGCTGAAAATTGATACAACATGTGACATAGCATCTTTACTACCTGTTTCATTGACTAAGCTTCAAAATTGTTCATTCTACAGCCGTTTTCTCTGAGATCGCCAAAATGGTGCACTTAACAATGCATATCCATGTTGTCTGCAAAATCTAGAACTTTAGGGTTTGAACTTCAAAAAGCCTCACCACATGTATCTGAGTGTCGTATTCACCTCACAGATTCAATTTTAGAGGTTAGAACTTCAAAAAGCCTCACCACATGTATCTGAGTGCCGTATTCACCTCACAGATTCAATTTCGGCACCCTTACTCCAATAGTACACACTGTTCTATGTTACATGCAAAAAATTCCTTTCGCTGTAGAATCTGTTTCCTTGAGGTCAGGAATATGAAATGGCTATGACGTGTAGCTCAGCGTCTTCTTACTACTGGTTACTTTGATTTCATTGACCTACCATCAAAACTGTTTATTCTGCAACCTTTTATTTAGAATCGACGAAATACGGCACTTAACGAAGCATATTTACGTTGGCTACAGGAACTATCTCCTTGAAGTTAGAACTTCAAAAACTGTCACAACATGTATCTGAGTGTCTCATTCACCTCATGGATTCAATTCCGGTGCTCTCATTCCAATATTAAGCAGTATTCTATTGTAGATGTAAAAGATTCCTTTTGCCCTAGAATCTGTGTCCTTGAGGTCAGGAATCTGAAAATGGTTACAACATGTAGCTCAGCATCTTAACTACCGGTTACTTTGATTTCATTGACTAAGCTTCAAAATTGTTCATTCTACAGCCGTTTTCTTTGAGATCGACAAAATGGTGCACTTGACAATGCATATCCATGTTGTCTGTAAAATCTAGAACCTTAGGGTTAGAACTTCAAAAAGCCTCACAACATGTATCTGAGTGCCTTATTTACCTCACAGATTCAATTTCTGCACCCTTACTCCAATAGTACACACTGTTCTATGTTACATGCAAAAAGTTCCTTTCGCTGTAGAATCTGTTTCCTTGAGGTCAGGAATCTGAAATGGCTATGCCATGTAGCTAAGTGTCTTAACTACCCGTTACCTTGATTTCATTGACCTAGCATCAAAACCGTTTCTTCTGCAACAATTTTATTGAGAGACATCGAATTGCAGCACTTAGCAAAGCATATTTACGGTGGCTTCAGAATCTATCTTCTTGAAGTAAGAACTTCGAAAACCGTCACAACATGTATCTGAGTGTCTTATTTACCTCATGGATCCGATTCTGGCACTCTCACTCCAACATTAAGCACTACATGTAAAAAATTCCTATCGCTGTAGAATCTATGTCCTTGAGTTCAGGAAGCTCAGCATCTGAACTACCTGTTACTTTGATTTCATTGACTAAGCTTGAAAATTGTTCATTCTACAGCCGTTTTCTTTGAGATCGAAAAAATGGTGCACTTAACAATGCATATCCATGTTGTCTGCAAAATCTAGAACCTTAGGGTTAGAACTTGAAAAGGCCTCACAACATGTATTTGAGTGCCTTATTTACCTCACAGATTCAATTTCTGCACCCTTACTCCAATAGTACACACTGTTCTATGTTACATGCAAAAAGTTCCTTTCGCTGTAGAATCTGTTTCCTTGATGTCAGGAATATGAAACGGCTATGACGTGTAGCTCAATGTCTTAACTACTGGTTACTTTGATTTCATTGACTTACCATCAAAACTGTTTATTCTGCAACCATTTTATTTAGAATCGACGAAATACGGCACTTAACGAAAAATATTCACGTTGGCTGCAGGAACTATCTCCTTGAAGTTAGAACTTCGAAAACCGTCACAACATGTATTTGAGTGTCTTTTTCACCTAATGGATTCAATTCCGGTACTCTCATTCCAATATTAAGCAGTATTCTATTATAGATGTAAGAAATTTCTTTCGCTTTAGAATCTGTTTCCTTGAGGTCAGGAATCTGAAATGGCTATGCCATATAGCTTCGTGTCTTAACTACCCGTTACTTTGATTTCATTGACCTAGCATCAAAACTGTTTCTTCTGCAACAATTTTATTGAGAGACATCGAATTCCGGCACTTAACGAAGCATATTTACGGTGGCTTCAGAATCTATCTCTTTGAAGTTAGAACTTCGAGAACCGTCATATCATGTATCTGAGTGTCTTATTCACCTCATGGATTCAATTCTGGCACTTTTACTCCAATATTAAGCACTACATGTATGAAATTCCTATTGCTGTAGAATCTATGTCCTTGAGTACAGGAAGCTGAAAATTGATACAACATGTGACATAGCATCTTTACTACCTGTTTCATTGACTAAGCTTCAAAATTGTTCATTCTACAGCCGTTTTCTCTGAGATCGCCAAAATGGTGCACTTAACAATGCATATCCATGTTGTCTGCAAAATCTAGAACTTTAGGGTTTGAACTTCAAAAAGCCTCACCACATGTATCTGAGTGTCGTATTCACCTCACAGATTCAATTTTAGAGGTTAGAACTTCAAAAAGCCTCACCACATGTATCTGAGTGCCGTATTCACCTCACAGTTTTAATTTCTGCACCCTTACTCCAATAGTACACACTGTTCTATGTTACATGCAAAAAATTCCTTTCGCTGTAGAATTGGTTTCCTTGAGGTCAGGAATATGAAATGGCTATGACGTGTAGCTCAGCGTCTTCTTACTACTGGTTACTTTGATTTCATTGACCTACCATCAAAGCTGTTTATTCTGCAACCTTTTATTTAGAATCGACGAAATACGGCACTTAACGAAGCATATTTACGTTGGCTACAGGAACTATCTCCTTGAAGTTAGAACTTCAAAAACTGTCACAACATGTATCTGAGTGTCTCATTCACCTCATGGATTCAATTCCGGTGCCCTCATTCCAATTTTAAGCAGTATTCTATTGTAGATGTAAGAAATTCCTTTCGCCGTAGAATCTGTGTCCTTGAGGTCAGGAATCTAAAAATGGTTACAACATGTAGCTCAGCATCTTAACTACCGGTTACTTTGATTTCATTGACTAAGCTTCAAAATTGTTCATTCTACAGCCGTTTTCTTTGAGATCGACAAAATGGTGCACTTGATAATGCATATCCATGTTGTCTGTAAAATCTAGAACCTTAGGGTTAGAACTTCAAAAAGCCTCACAACATGTATCTGAGTGCCTTATTTACCTCACAGATTCAATTTCTGCACCCTTACTCCAATAGTACACACTGTTCTATGTTACATGCAAAAAGTTCCTTTCGCTGTAGAATCTGTTTCCTTGAGGTCAGGAATCTGAAATGGCTATGCCTTGTAGCTAAGTGTCTTAACCAACGGTTACCTTGATTTCATTGACCTAGCATCAAAACCGTTTCTTCTGCAACAATTTTATTGAGAGACATCGAATTGCAGCACTTAGCAAAGCATATTTACGGTGGCTTCAGAATCTATCTTCTTGAAGTAAGAACTTCGAAAACCGTCACAACATGTATCTGAGTGTCTTATTTACCTCATGGATCCGATTCTGGCACTCTCACTCAAACATTAAGCACTACATGTAAAAAATTCCTATCGCTGTAGAATCTATGTCCTTGAGTTCAGGAAGCTGAAAATGGTTACAACATGTAGCTCAGCATCTGAACTACCTGTTACTTTGATTTCATTGACTAAGCTTGAAAATTGTTCATTCTACAGCCGTTTTCTCTGAGATCACCAAAATGGTGCACTTGACAATGCATATCCATGTTGTCTGCAAAATCTAGAACCTTAGGTTAGAACTTCAAAAAGCCTCACAACATGTACCTGATTGCCTTATTTACCGCATGGATTCAATTTCGGCACCCTTACTCCAATATCAAACACTATTCTATGTTATATGCAAAAAATTCCTTTCGCTGTAGAATCTGTTTCCTTGAGGTCAGGAATATAAAATGGTTATGACATGTAGCTTAGTGTCTTAACTACCCGTTACTTCGATTTCATTGACCTAGCATCAAAACTGTTTCTTCTGCAACAATTTTATTGAGAGACATCGAATTGCGGCACTTAGCAAAGCATATTTACGGTGGCTTCAGAATCTATCTCCTTGAAGTAAGAACTTCGAAAACCGTCACAACATGTATCTGAGTGTCTTATTCACCTCATGGATTTAATTCCGGCAGTCTCACTCCAATATTAGGCACTATTCTATTGTACATGTACAAAATTCCTATCGCTGTAGAATCTGTTTCCTTGAAGTCACTTTCTGAAAGTGGTAACAACATGTACCTCAGTGCCTAAACAACCAGTTACTTTGATTTCATCGACTAAGCTTCAAAATTGTTCATTCTACAGCCGTTTTCTTTGAGATCGACAAAATGACGCACTTAACAATGCATATCCATGTTGTTTTTAAAATCTATAACCTTAGGGTTAGAACTTCAAAAAGCCTCATAACATGTATCTGAGTGCCTTATTTACCTCACAGATTCAATTTCTGCACCCTTACTCCAATATTACACACTATTCTATGTTACATGCAAAAAATTCCTTTCGCTGTAGAATCTGTTTCCTTGAGGTCAGGAATATGAAATGGCTATGCCATGTAGCTTAGTGTCTAAACTACCCGTCCTTTTGATTTATGCTCCCTTATGCTCAGCATCTTAACTACCTGTTACCTTGATTTCATTGACTAAGCTTCAAAATTGTTCATTCTACAGCCGTCTTCTTTGAGATCGACAAAATGGTGCACTTAACAATGCATATCCATGTTGTCTGCAAAATCTTGAACTTTAGGGTTTGAACTTCAAAAAGCCTCACCACATGTATCTGAGTGACTTATTTACCTCACAGATTCAATTTCTGCACCCTTACTCCAATAGTACACACTGTTCTATGTTACATCCAAAAAGTTCCTTTCACTGTAGAATCTGTTTCCTTGATGTCAGGAATATGAAATGGCTATGACGTGTAGCTCAGTGTCTTAACTTCTGGTTACTTTGATTTCATTGACCTACCATCAAAACTGTATATTCTGCACCCATTTTATTTAGAATCGACGAAATACGGCACTTAACGAAGCATATTTACGTTGGCTGCAGGAACTATCTCCTTGAAGTTAGAACTTCGAAAACCATCACAACATGTATCTGAGTGTCTTATTCACCTGATGGATTCAATTCCGGTACTCTCATTCCAATATTAAGCAGTATTTTATTATAGATGTAAGAAATTCCTTTCGCTGTAGAATCTGTTTCCTTGAGGTCAGGAATCTGAAAAGGCTATGCCATGTAGCTTAGTGTCTTAACTACCCGTTACTTCGATTTCATTGACCTAGCATCAATACTGTTTCTTCTGCAACAATTTTATTGAGAGACATCGAATTGCGGCACTTAACGAAGCATATTTACGGTGGCTTCAGAATCTATCTCCTTGAAGTTAGAACTTCAAAAACCGTCACAAGATTTATCTGAGTGTCTTTTACACCTCATGGATTCAATTCGGGCACTCTCACTCCAATATTAAGCACTACATGTATGAAATTCCTATTGCTGTAGAATCTATGTCCTTGAGTACAGGAAGCCGAAAATGGATACAACATGTAGCATAGCATCTTTACTACCTGTTTCTTTTGTTTCATTGACTAAGCTTCAAAATTGTTCATTCTACAGCCGTTTTCTCTGAGATCGCCAAAATGGTGCACTTAACAATGCATATCCATGTTGTCTGCAAAATCTAGAACTTTAGGGTTTGAACTTCAAAAAGCCTCACCACATGTATCTGAGTGTCGTATTCACCTCACAGATTCAATTTCGGCACCCTTACTCCAATAGTACACACTGTTCTATGTTACATGCAAAAAATTCCTTTCGCTGTAGAATTGGTTTCCTTGAGGTCAGGAATATGAAATGGCTATGACGTGTAGCTCAGTGTCTTCTAACTACTGGTTACTTTGATTTCATTGACCTACCATCAAAACTGTTTATTCTGCAACCATTTTATTTAGAATCGACGAAATACGGCACTTAAAAAAGCATATTTACGTTGGCTGCAGGAACTATCTCCTTGAAGTTAGAACTTCAAAAACTGTCACAACATGTATCCGAGTGTCTCATTCACCTCATGGATTCAATTCCGGAGCTCTCATTCCAATATTAAGCAGTATTCTATTGTAGATGTAAGAAATTCCTTTTGCCCTAGAATCTGTGTCCTTGAGGTCAGGAATCTGAAAATGGTTACAACATGTAGCTCAGCATCATAACTACCGGTTACTTTGATTTCATTGACTAAGCTTCAAAATTGTTCATTCTACAGCCGTTTTCTTTGAGATCGACAAAATGGTGCACTTAACAATGCATATCCATGTTGTCTGCAAAATCTAGAACCTTAGGGTTAGAACTTGAAAAAGCGTCACATCATGTATCTGATTGACTTATTTACCTCACAGATTCAATTTCTGCACCCTTACTCCAATAGTACACACTGTTCTATGTTACATGCAAAAAGTTCCTTTCGCTGTAGAATCTGTTTCCTTGATGTCAGGAATATGAAATGGCTATGACGTGTAGCTCAGTGTCTTAACTTCTGGTTACTTTGATTTCATTGACCTACCATCAAAACTTTTTATTCTGCAACCATTTTATTTAGAATCGACGAAATACGGCACTTAACGAAGCATATTTACGTTGGCTGCAGGAACTATCTCCTTGAAGTTAGAACTTCAAAAACTGTCACAACATGTATCCCAGTGTCTCATTCACCTCATGGATTCAATTCCGGTGCTCTCATTCCAATATTAAGCAGTATTCTATTGTAGATGTAAAAGATTCCTTTTGCCCTAGAATCTGTGTCCTTGAGGTCAGGAATCTGAAAATGGTTACAACATGTAGCTCAGCATCTTAACTACCAGTTACTTTGATTTCATTGACTAAGCTTCAAAATTGTTCATTCTACAGCCGTTTTCTATGAGATCGACAAAATGGTGCACTTAACAATGCATATCCATTTTGTCTGCAAAATCTAGAACCTTAAGGTTAGAACTTCAAAAAGCCTCACCACATGTATCTGAGTGCCGTATTCACCTCACAGATTCAATTTCGGCACCCTTACTCCAATAGTACACACTGTTCTATGTTACATGCAAAAAATTCCTTTCGCTGTAGAATTGGTTTCCTTGAGGTCAGGAATATGAAATGGCTATGACGTGTAGCTCAGCGTCTTCTTACTACTGGTTACTTTGATTTCATTGACCTACCATCAAAACTGTTTATTCTGCAACCTTTTATTTAGAATCGACGAAATACGGCACTTAACGAAGCATATTTACGTTGGCTACAGGAACTATCTCCTTGAAGTTAGAACTTCAAAAACTGTCACAACATGTATCTGAGTGTCTCATTCACCTCATGGATTTAATTCCGGAGCTCTCATTCCAATATTAAGCAGTATTCTATTGTAGATGTAAGAAATTCCTTTTGCCCTAGAATCTGTGTCCCTGAGGTCAGGAATCTGAAAATGGTTACAACATGTAGCTCAGCATCTTAACTACCGGTTACTTTGATTTCATTGACTAAGCTTCAAAATTGTTCATTCTACAGCCGTTTTCTATGAGATCGACAAAATGGTGCACTTAACAATGCATATCCATTTTGTCTGCAAAATCTAGAACCTTAAGGTTAGAACTTCAAAAAGCCTCACCACATGTATCTGAGTGCCGTATTCACCTCACCGATTCAATTTCGGCACCCTTACTCCAATAGTACACACTGTTCTATGTTACATGCAAAAAATTCCTTTCGCTGTAGAATTGGTTTCCTTGAGGTCAGGAATATGAAATGGCTATGACGTGTAGCTCAGCGTCTTCTTACTACTGGTTACTTTGATTTCATTGACCTACCATGAAAACTGTTTATTCTGCAACCTTTTATTTAGAATCGACGAAATACGGCACTTAACGAAGCATATTTACCTTGGCTACAGGAACTATCTCCTTGAAGTTAGAACTTCAAAAACTGTCACAACATGTATCTGAGTGTCTCATTCACCTCATGGATTCAATTCCGAAGCTCTCATTCCAATATTAAGCAGTATTCTATTGTAGATGTAAAAAATTCCTTTTGCCCTAGAATCTGTGTCCTTGAGGTCAGGAATCTGAAAATGGTTACAACATGTAGCTCAGCATCTTAACTACCGGTTACTTTGATTTCATTGACTAAGCTTCAAAATTGTTCATTCTACAGCCGTTTTCTTTGAGATCGACAAAATGGTGCACTTAACAATGCATATCCATGTTGTCTGCAAAATCTAGAACCTTAGGGTTAGAACTTGAAAAAGCCTCACAACATGTATCTGATTGACTTATTTACCTCACAGATTCAATTTCTGCACCCTTACTCCAATAGTACACACTGTTCTATGTTACATGCAAAAAGTTCCTTTCGCTGTAGAATCTGTTTCCTTGATGTCAGGAATATGAAATGGCTATGACGTGTAGCTCAGTGTCTTAACTTCTGGTTACTTTGATTTCATTGACCTACCATCAAAACTTTTTATTCTGCAACCATTTTATTTAGAATCGACGAAATACGGCACTTAACGAAGCATATTTACGTTGGCTGCAGGAACTATCTCCTTGAAGTTAGAACTTCAAAAACTGTCACAACATGTATCTGAGTGTCTCATTCACCTCATGGATTCAATTCCGGTGCTCTCATTCCAATATTAAGCAGTATTCTATTGTAGATGTAAAAGATTCCTTTTGCCCTAGAATCTGTGTCCTTGAGGTCAGGAATCTGAAAATGGTTACAACATGTAGCTCAGCATCTTAACTACCGGTTACTTTGATTTCATTGACTAAGCTTCAAAATTGTTCATTCTACAGCCGTTTTCTATGAGATCGACAAAATGGTGCACTTAACAATGCATATCCATTTTGTCTGCAAAATCTAGAACCTTAAGGTTAGAACTTCAAAAAGCCTCACCACATGTATCTGAGTGCCGTATTCACCTCACAGTTTCAATTTCGGCACCCTTACTCCAATAGTACACACTGTTCTATGTTACATGCAAAAAATTCCTTTCGCTGTAGAATTGGTTTCCTTGAGGTCAGGAATATGAAATGGCTATGACGTGTAGCTCAGCGTCTTCTTACTACTGGTTACTTTGATTTCATTGACCTACCATCAAAACTGTTTATTCTGCAACCTTTTATTTAGAATCGACGAAATACGGCACTTAACGAAGCATATTTACGTTGGCTACAGGAACTATCTCCTTGAAGTTAGAACTTCAAAAACTGTCACAACATGTATCTGAGTGTCTCATTCACCTCATGGATTCAATTCCGGTGCCCTCATTCCAATTTTAAGCAGTATTCTATTGTAGATGTAAGAAATTCCTTTCGCCGTAGAATCTGTGTCCTTGAGGTCAGGAATCTAAAAATGGTTACAACATGTAGCTCAGCATCTTAACTACCGGTTACTTTGATTTCATTGACTAAGCTTCAAAATTGTTCATTCTACAGCCGTTTTCTTTGAGATCGACAAAATGGTGCACTTGACAATGCATATCCATGTTGTCTGTAAAATCTAGAACATTAGGGTTAGAACTTCAAAAAGCCTCACAACATGTATCTGAGTGCCTTATTTACCTCACAGATTCAATTTCTGCACCTTTACTCCAATAGTACACACTGTTCTATGTTACATGCAAAAAGTTCCTTTCGCTGTAGAATCTGTTTCCTTGAGGTCAGGAATCTGAAATGGCTATGCCTTGTAGCTAAGTGTCTTAACCAACGGTTACCTTGATTTCATTGACCTAGCATCAAAACCGTTTCTTCTGCAACAATTTTATTGAGAGACATCGAATTGCAGCACTTAGCAAAGCATATTTACGGTGGCTTCAGAATCTATCTTCTTGAAGTAAGAACTTCGAAAACCGTCACAACATGTATCTGAGTGTCTTATTTACCTCATGGATCCGATTCTGGCACTCTCACTCCAACATTAAGCACTACATGTAAAAAATTCCTATCGCTGTAGAATCTATGTCCTTGAGTTCAGGAAGCTGAAAATGGTTACAACATGTAGCTCAGCATCTGAACTACCTGTTACTTTGATTTCATTGACTAAGCTTGAAAATTGTTCATTCTACAGCCGTTTTCTCTGAGATCACCAAAATGGTGCACTTGACAATGCATATCCATGTTGTCTGCAAAATCTAGAACCTTAGGTTAGAACTTCAAAAAGCCTCACAACATGTACCTGATTGCCTTATTTACCGCATGGATTCAATTTTGGCACCCTTACTCCAATATCAAACACTATTCTATGTTATATGCAAAAAATTCCTTTCGCTGTAGAATCTGTTTCCTTGAGGTCAGGAATATAAAATGGTTATGACATGTAGCTTAGTGTCTTAACTACCCGTTACTTCGATTTCATTGACCTAGCATCAAAACTGTTTCTTCTGCAACAATTTAATTGAGAGACATCGAATTGCGGCACTTAGCAAAGCATATTTACGGTGGCTTCAGAATCTATCTCCTTGAAGTAAGAACTTCGAAAACCGTCACAACATGTATCTGAGTGTCTTATTCACCTCATGGATTTAATTCCGGCAGTCTCACTCCAATATTAGGCACTATTCTATTGTACATGTACAAAATTCCTATCGCTGTAGAATCTGTTTCCTTGAAGTCACTTTCTGAAAGTGGTAACAACATGGGTGACCCATGGCCGTTGGTCAGGGGTGGTCATTGCTCCCCCTGGTGTTCCCCCCTCTCGCGCGACACGAGCGCCCCTCCTGCCCCCTAGCGGGTCTCACACGTACTGCGCAGTCACGAGCGCGGCCAAGCCACCGGTCCCGGTCTCACTTCTTCTCCAGCTGTACTGCAGTACACACCTACTCCAGTCTTTCTCGTCTTTTTGGCCACGTGCTCGCAGCCTCATACTCCACGAGTACGGGCCGGCACGTCCATTCAATCACGAGGAACATGCATCACGAGTGAGGAGAAGAGTTCAACATGGGTCCCCCGAATACGCGAAGTAATCCCGTCGCTGGACCGTCCCAAGGACCAGACATCGAAGGTACGGTCTCAGACTCCAGACAGACAGGCACGGACCACGTGGCGTCGGTCTCCGACAACGGGTCGACCGTTAAGTCCTCGAGGATGACCGCCCTGGAGAACAAGATGGATACCATGATGGAGGCAATCAACAGAATGTCTCGCCAACGATCCTCGTCCCGGGCTTCGAGGTCGAGGCCGCCGACGGAACCGACGGCCGTGGAGGCCCGGACCAGGGAATGGGCGCACGAGCAGACCGCACGGCTACCACCCCCGAGGCAGCTGCGGGAGCAGTACATGCCGGAGGATCTGCTACAAAGGGAGCTCGACCGTGAGGCCCTACGACATGAGAGAACGGCTGGTAAGTTGGCCTCAGATTTGACCACCTCTCGATTGATTTCCAAGCCGTTCATGTTTGTGGACCGTGAGGGCATATATACCCTCAGTCAGAAACTCGAGGTCAGGGGTACGCTGGGCCCCCTCGAGTACATCAGTGCTTTCCTGGCACTCATGGAGGACGACCGTGCTACCCAGGAGTGTGACCGTAAGGACATGTATCGTCACCTCCACCAGGTCTCCGTGGACGCGCAGGCACGGCCGTGGGCCGGCGTGCGCCGTTGGTCCAACTTCATTTTTGACCAGGTGGAGGCGGGGCGTATTTATTGGTCGGATCATGTACGAATCCAGGATGAACGGGTTCGTCTGGCCATGACGCCTACGGCTGGGAACGGTGCGAGTCAAGGAGGAGACAAGTCCGGAGGGCATGAGCTCCCATGCCGGGCATACAACTCGGAGAGAGGGTGTCGGCAGCGAAACGGCCACCAGGAGCGGGGAATTAAATGGTTACATGTGTGCTCCTTCTGCGACTCGGTCGGCAGGATGTGCACACACTCCATCCACGCCTGTAACCGCAAGCTGTCGTACGGCGTGGGGTACGACAGTACTGTGCCCACACCGACACCCACACCACACCGGATGCACCACGCCGGACACTCGGCTCGCGCGGCCGACACCAAAGCACTCCCACAACAGAGTTCAAAAAACGGACCGGACGCGCCCCGCGAGTGAGCGAGGCGCGTCGCTCGCCCCCCCCGCCCAGTACGTGCGCACCACAGCGGAAGGGGGGCTTAACGATCAAAGGGTGCGGCAGGGGTGACGCAACACCCCACGTGTCAACAACACCTCCCGCCGGGCACGTGGCCAACACAAAGGACGCTTACGACACGCACACTGAATCCACTCCCAGTATTATCGGTGATAGCGTGTACAGCGAGCAATTGCCTCGGCAATTGCCCCGGGAGGATATGGACACAACCGCTTCACCAGACTTCTCGGCCATTAGGGAGGTCTGCGAGACCGGTGTCCCCTCCCCCGGCCTCCGGACGGACCCCGGGGCGTTCGCGGACCACAGGCGGGCCCACTGGCCGGACTTCGCCGGGCCCGGGCCGCCGGGACACGCCTACATCTACTCGGAGGTGCGGCGAACCGGGCTCCCAAACGCGCTGGGGGCACGGATAGAGCTCCCCTCCGATCTCAACGTACCGGCCTGGGTACGTTACCTCGGGGACGCACCGGAGGGGAGGGAGCTACTGGACTTCGTGCGCTACGGGTTCCCTCTGGGGTACATCGGCCCGACCAGCGACACCCGAGGGGTACCCAACCACCCCAGTGCCACGGGGTACCCAGAGCAGATCAGAAAGTTCATCCAGAAAGAAGGCGGGCACAGTAACCTACTGGGGCCATTCCAGGAACCCCCGTTCTCACCCTGGTGCCACGTGTCGCCGTTAATGACACGCGAAAAACGGGCCTCCAACGACCGTCGTGTCATTACGGATATGACGTACCCTAAGGAGCAAAGTGTGAATGGGTACATCATAAAAAACTCAGTCTACGGGCAGGAGCGCGACCACTGCCTCCCGACCGTCGACAGCTTCGTCGGCCGCCTGGTGGCCTCCGGGCCCGGTAGCTATATGTCCACCATCGACATCGCCAGGGCATATAAGAATTTCAGGTGCGACCCCCTCGACTGGCCGTTGTTATGCTTTGCATGGGAGGACGGGTACTTCTGTGACACGGCCATGCCGTTTGGTGCCCGTGCCTCCTCGTACCACATGCAGTGCGTGGCAGACTGCATCGTGGGTATCCTCGGCCGGAAGGGGGTCGAGGCATGTATGTACCTGGACGACCTGATCATCCTGTCCCCGAGCCGGGCCAAGGCGACCGACGACTTTAACATTGCCCGTGCGCTTTTCAAAGAACTCGGGCTCCCGGAGGCACGAGAGAAGGCACAGACCCCGGCGCCGGTCGTTACGTGGCTGGGCATCGTCATCAATGCCCCGGAGATGTCGCTCACCATCCCCGAGGACAAGCTGCTGGACGTACGGGCGCACGTTAGGGCGGTCGCCGCTAAACGATCACTGACGAAACGCCAACTCCAGTCGGTCCTCGGCAAAATACTTCACGTGTCGAAGTGCATACGGCCGGCCCGGCCGTTCGTGAGTAAATTGCTCGAGGCCCTACGGAGGATGTCCGGCTTCTACGTCAATATCAACGCCGAGATGCGGCAGGACTTGCAGTGGTTCCTCCGCTTCGCTGAGGGCTGGAACGGCCACGCCCTCATACCTCGCGGCCCGCCTACCAAGTGTATCATCGTCGATGCGTGCCTCTCGGGCATCGGAGGTACAGACGGGAAGTACTCGTACTCCGGGCAGGTGTGCCCTGTCAGCGACCCCGTCGACTGTATCGCCGAGCTCGAGGCACTCAACACCATATTCGCGATGAATACCTTCCTCACCGACCGGGATCGAGGCACGCGGGTAGAAGTCTTCTGTGACAACCTGGGCACCGTCCAGGCACTCACATCCGGACGGGCAAGGAACTCAGTCCTTGCGGAGTGTGCCCGTCAGGCCTGGATGGTACAGGCAAAATTGCAGATCGATTTCATATACACTCACGTGCCGGGGGTACTTAACACCGTGGCGGATGCCCTCAGCCGTGCTCACCTGACCTCGAGGGAATTTGACAAAGCGGCCACCTTCACCAAATTTCATTCCCTCACTAAAGTTACCCCCTGTACTCACGCGACCTTTATTCCTGTATTACGTCTCGTGTGCAGATCCGGCGCTACGCTGTCTCCAGACGAGGGCATCTGCTCGCCAATCCGAGGCACGTGCCCCCGGAACGGTCGCGAACCAGCGGAGCGCCGTCGCGACCTACCTCGCGTTCTGCCGGCGGATGGGGGCCGACCCGCAGAGGCCCACGGTGAGCTTTACCACGGCGTACCTCGAATACGTCGCGGACCACGCCCCCTCGCCGGCCACGGTCGCGAATCACCTCTCACACGTGCGGTCGCACCTGCGACTGACGGGAGGGGATGTCGCACCCACGGAGGACTTCAGGATCAGGCGGGCCCTCGAGGCGATGCGGCGGAACAAGACGTATCAGCCCAACGTGAAACCTCCAGTGCCGTTGGCCGTGATCCGAGCCGTCCTCGCGGCCCTTACGGACTCACCAATTCACCTCGCTCTACGGGCCGCTATCTTGATCATCTACTACGCGGCTCTGAGGCAGAGCGAAGTAGCGCCCCCGACGGCCTCGAGGTACGACGCGGCACGACACCTGTCGCGCCGGGATGTGGTCGTTGGCCGTCGACACGTGACCGTCCGGGTGAAGGCCGCCAAAAACATGCAGCACGTGGGGGAGGAGAAAACGGTCACGCTGCAGGAGTCACCCGATCCACGGTTCTGCCCAGTACGTGCTACACGCCAGATGCTGGTGGCGTCCCCTACGGCCAGCCCCGAGGACCCGTTCCTCCAGCACGTACACGGGGCGACCGTTACGACCAGGATCCTCACTAAAGAGTGGAAAGCCCTCCTACATGTAGCCCAACAGCCGCCTACCTTTACGCTGCATGGACTTCGCAAGGCCGCAGCGACACAGGCATACCACGCCGGTATGCCGGAACTCTCCATCCAGAGGTATGGCGGCTGGAGGTCCAACGCCCATAGGACGTACATTACGAACAATGACGCCGAATCTGTCAACCGGGCGTTGGTACTATCACTACTCAACAAAAACTCTTAAATTACTCCCTCCCACCCTCTCCTTGTTTAATGGACCTTTGGCATTTTTATTTACAATATACAATTTGTCATGTATTGTATCACGTACAATTTACATTTATATTGTATACCATTTTCTTATCATAATTGACTATTACTCCATTTGTCAATTAACCATATTTTCTTATCATAATTGACTATTACTCCATTTGTCAATTACATTTACCTTATTACTCATATTAATATCATATTCATATGTCGTCCAATAAGGTCGGCATAAAATTTTACACATATAAAATTCAATAAAATTTTATGTTCCCAAGCCCCTGCTTCTCTCCTTCTATCCAGGGTAGGGGTAATGGGTGACCCATGGCCGTTGGTCAGGGGTGGTCATTGCTCCCCCTGGTGTTCCCCCCTCTCGCGCGACACGAGCGCCCCTCCTGCCCCCTAGCGGGTCTCACACGTACTGCGCAGTCACGAGCGCGGCCAAGCCACCGGTCCCGGTCTCACTTCTTCTCCAGCTGTACTGCAGTACACACCTACTCCAGTCTTTCTCGTCCCACCCACCCTCAACCTCACTACTTTTTCCTACTCACGTAGGCCCCCCCCCTTTTCATACTTCTCCTACTCACGTAGGCCATTTTTATTTACAATATACAATTTGTCATGTATTGTATCACGTACAATTTACATTTATATTGTATACCATTTTCTTATCATAATTGACTATTACTCCATTTGTCAATTAACCATATTTTCTTATCATAATTGACTATTACTCCATTTGTCAATTACATTTACCTTATTACTCATATTAATATCATATTCATATGTCGTCCAATAAGGTCGGCATAAAATTTTACACATATAAAATTCAATAAAATTTTATGTTCCCAAGCCCCTGCTTCTCTCCTTCTATCCAGGGTAGGGGTAATGTACCTCAGTGCCTAAACAACCAGTTACTTTGATTTCATCGACTAAGCTTCAAAATTGTTCATTCTACAGCCGTTTTCTTTGAGATCGACAAAATGACGCACTTAACAATGCATATCCATGTTGTCTGCAAAATCTATAACCTTAGGGTTAGAACTTCAAAAAGCCTCATAACATGTATCTGAGTGCCTTATTTACCTCACAGATTCAATTTCTGCACCCTTACTCCAATATTACACACTATTCTATGTTACATGCAAAAAATTCCTTTTGCTGTAGAATCTGTTTCCTTGAGGTCAGGAATATGAAATGGCTATGCCATGTAGCTTAGTGTCTAAACTACCCGTCCTTTTGATTTATGCTCCCTTATGCTCAGCATCTTAACTACCTGTTACCTTGATTTCATTGACTAAGCTTCAAAATTGTTCATTCTACAGCCGTCTTCTTTGAGATCGACAAAATGGTGCACTTAACAATGCATATCCATGTTGTCTGCAAAATCTTGAACTTTAGGGTTTGAACTTCAAAAAGCCTCACCACATGTATCTGAGTGTCGTATTCACCTCACAGATTCAATTTCGGCACCCTTACTCCAATAGTACACACTGTTCTATGTTACATGCAAAAAATTCCTTTCGCTGTAGAATTGGTTTCCTTGAGGTCAGGAATATGAAATGGCTATGACGTGTAGCTCAGTGTCTTCTAACTACTGGTTACTTTGATTTCATTGACCTACCATCAAAACTGTTTATTCTGCAACCATTTTATTTAGAATCGACGAAATACGGCACTTAAAAAAGCATATTTACGTTGGCTGCAGGAACTATCTCCTTGAAGTTAGAACTTCAAAAACTGTCACAACATGTATCCGAGTGTCTCATTCACCTCATGGATTCAATTCCGGAGCTCTCATTCCAATATTAAGCAGTATTCTATTGTAGATGTAAGAAATTCCTTTTGCCCTAGAATCTGTGTCCTTGAGGTCAGGAATCTGAAAATGGTTACAACATGTAGCTCAGCATCATAACTACCGGTTACTTTGATTTCATTGACTAAGCTTCAAAATTGTTCATTCTACAGCCGTTTTCTTTGAGATCGACAAAATGGTGCACTTAACAATGCATATCCATGTTGTCTGCAAAATCTAGAACCTTAGGGTTAGAACTTGAAAAAGCGTCACATCATGTATCTGATTGACTTATTTACCTCACAGATTCAATTTCTGCACCCTTACTCCAATAGTACACACTGTTCTATGTTACATGCAAAAAGTTCCTTTCGCTGTAGAATCTGTTTCCTTGATGTCAGGAATATGAAATGGCTATGACGTGTAGCTCAGTGTCTTAACTTCTGGTTACTTTGATTTCATTGACCTACCATCAAAACTTTTTATTCTGCAACCATTTTATTTAGAATCGACGAAATACGGCACTTAACGAAGCATATTTACGTTGGCTGCAGGAACTATCTCCTTGAAGTTAGAACTTCAAAAACTGTCACAACATGTATCCCAGTGTCTCATTCACCTCATGGATTCAATTCCGGTGCTCTCATTCCAATATTAAGCAGTATTCTATTGTAGATGTAAAAGATTCCTTTTGCCCTAGAATCTGTGTCCCTGAGGTCAGGAATCTGAAAATGGTTACAACATGTAGCTCAGCATCTTAACTACCAGTTACTTTGATTTCATTGACTAAGCTTCAAAATTGTTCATTCTACAGCCGTTTTCTATGAGATCGACAAAATGGTGCACTTAACAATGCATATCCATTTTGTCTGCAAAATCTAGAACCTTAAGGTTAGAACTTCAAAAAGCCTCACCACATGTATCTGAGTGCCGTATTCACCTCACAGATTCAATTTCGGCACCCTTACTCCAATAGTACACACTGTTCTATGTTACATGCAAAAAATTCCTTTCGCTGTAGAATTGGTTTCCTTGAGGTCAGGAATATGAAATGGCTATGACGTGTAGCTCAGCGTCTTCTTACTACTGGTTACTTTGATTTCATTGACCTACCATCAAAACTGTTTATTCTGCAACCTTTTATTTAGAATCGACGAAATACGGCACTTAACGAAGCATATTTACGTTGGCTACAGGAACTATCTCCTTGAAGTTAGAACTTCAAAAACTGTCACAACATGTATCTGAGTGTCTCATTCACCTCATGGATTCAATTCCGGAGCTCTCATTCCAATATTAAGCAGTATTCTATTGTAGATGTAAGAAATTCCTTTTGCCCTAGAATCTGTGTCCCTGAGGTCAGGAATCTGAAAATGGTTACAACATGTAGCTCAGCATCTTAACTACCGGTTACTTTGATTTCATTGACTAAGCTTCAAAATTGTTCATTCTACAGCCGTTTTCTATGAGATCGACAAAATGGTGCACTTAACAATGCATATCCATTTTGTCTGCAAAATCTAGAACCTTAAGGTTAGAACTTCAAAAAGCCTCACCACATGTATCTGAGTGCCGTATTCACCTCACCGATTCAATTTCGGCACCCTTACTCCAATAGTACACACTGTTCTATGTTACATGCAAAAAATTCCTTTCGCTGTAGAATTGGTTTCCTTGAGGTCAGGAATATGAAATGGCTATGACGTGTAGCTCAGCGTCTTCTTACTACTGGTTACTTTGATTTCATTGACCTACCATCAAAACTGTTTATTCTGCAACCTTTTATTTAGAATCGACGAAATACGGCACTTAACGAAGCATATTTACCTTGGCTACAGGAACTATCTCCTTGAAGTTAGAACTTCAAAAACTGTCACAACATGTATCTGAGTGTCTCATTCACCTCATGGATTCAATTCCGAAGCTCTCATTCCAATATTAAGCAGTATTCTATTGTAGATGTAAAAAATTCCTTTTGCCCTAGAATCTGTGTCCTTGAGGTCAGGAATCTGAAAATGGTTACAACATGTAGCTCAGCATCTTAACTACCGGTTACTTTAATTTCATTGACTAAGCTTCAAAATTGTTCATTCTACAGCCGTTTTCTTTGAGATCGACAAAATGGTGCACTTAACAATGCATATCCATGTTGTCTGCAAAATCTAGAACCTTAGGGTTAGAACTTGAAAAAGCCTCACAACATGTATCTGATTGACTTATTTACCTCACAGATTCAATTTCTGCACCCTTACTCCAATAGTACACACTGTTCTATGTTACATGCAAAAAGTTCCTTTCGCTGTAGAATCTGTTTCCTTGATGTCAGGAATATGAAATGGCTATGACGTGTAGCTCAGTGTCTTAACTTCTGGTTACTTTGATTTCATTGACCTACCATCAAAACTTTTTATTCTGCAACCATTTTATTTAGAATCGACGAAATACGGCACTTAACGAAGCATATTTACGTTGGCTGCAGGAACTATCTCCTTGAAGTTAGAACTTCAAAAACTGTCACAACATGTATCTGAGTGTCTCATTCACCTCATGGATTCAATTCCGGTGCTCTCATTCCAATATTAAGCAGTATTCTATTGTAGATGTAAAAGATTCCTTTTGCCCTAGAATCTGTGTCCTTGAGGTCAGGAATCTGAAAATGGTTACAACATGTAGCTCAGCATCTTAACTACCGGTTACTTTGATTTCATTGACTAAGCTTCAAAATTGTTCATTCTACAGCCGTTTTCTATGAGATCGACAAAATGGTGCACTTAACAATGCATATCCATTTTGTCTGCAAAATCTAGAACCTTAAGGTTAGAACTTCAAAAAGCCTCACAACATGTATCTGAGTGCCGTATTCACCTCACAGTTTCAATTTCGGCACCCTTACTCCAATAGTACACACTGTTCTATGTTACATGCAAAAAATTCCTTTCGCTGTAGAATTGGTTTCCTTGAGGTCAGGAATATGAAATGGCTATGACGTGTAGCTCAGCGTCTTCTTACTACTGGTTACTTTGATTTCATTGACCTACCATCAAAACTGTTTATTCTGCAACCTTTTATTTAGAATCGACGAAATACGGCACTTAACGAAGCATATTTACGTTGGCTACAGGAACTATCTCCTTGAAGTTAGAACTTCAAAAACTGTCACAACATGTATCTGAGTGTCTCATTCACCTCATGGATTCAATTCCGGTGCTCTCATTCCAATATTAAGCAGTATTCTATTGTAGATGTAAAAGATTCCTTTTGCCCTAGAATCTGTGTCCTTGAGGTCAGGAATCTGAAAATGGTTACAACATGTAGCTCAGCATCTTAACTACCGGTTACTTTGATTTCATTGACTAAGCTTCAAAATTGTTCATTCTACAGCCGTTTTCTTTGAGATCGACAAAATGGTGCACTTGACAATGCATATCCATGTTGTCTGTAAAATCTAGAACCTTAGGGTTAGAACTTCAAAAAGCCTCACAACATGTATCTGAGTGCCTTATTTACCTCACAGATTCAATTTCTGCACCCTTACTCCAATAGTACACACTGTTCTATGTTACATGCAAAAAGTTCCTTTCGCTGTAGAATCTGTTTCCTTGAGGTCAGGAATCTGAAATGGCTATGCCATGTAGCTAAGTGTCTTAACTACCCGTTACCTTGATTTCATTGACCTAGCATCAAAACCGTTTCTTCTGCAACAATTTTATTGAGAGACATCGAATTGCAGCACTTAGCAAAGCATATTTACGGTGGCTTCAGAATCTATCTTCTTGAAGTAAGAACTTCGAAAACCGTCACAACATGTATCTGAGTGTCTTATTTACCTCATGGATCCGATTCTGGCACTCTCACTCCAACATTAAGCACTACATGTAAAAAATTCCTATCGCTGTAGAATCTATGTCCTTGAGTTCAGGAAGCTCAGCATCTGAACTACCTGTTACTTTGATTTCATTGACTAAGCTTGAAAATTGTTCATTCTACAGCCGTTTTCTTTGAGATCGACAAAATGGTGCACTTAACAATGCATATCCATGTTGTCTGCAAAATCTAGAACCTTAGGGTTAGAACTTGAAAAAGCCTCACAACATGTACCTGATTGCCTTATTTACCGCATGAATTCAATTTCGGCACCCTTACTCCAATATCAAACACTATTCTATGTTATATGCAAAAAATTCCTTTCGCTGTAGAATCTGTTTCCTTGAGGTCAGGAATATAAAATGGTTATGACATGTAGCTTAGTGTCTTAACTACCCGTTACTTTGATTTCATTGACCTAGCATCAAAACTGTTTCTTCTGCAACAATTTTATTGAGAGACACCGAAATTCCGGCACTTAGCAAAGCATATTTACCGTGGCTTCAGAATCTATCTCCTTGAAGTAAGAACTTCGAAAACCGTCACAACATGTATCTGAGTGTCTTATTTACCTCATGGATCCAATTCTGGCACTCTCACTCCATCATTAAGCACTACATGTAAGAAATTCCTATCGCTGTAGAATCTATGTCCTTGAGTTCAGGAAGCTGAAAATGGTTACAACATGTAGCTCAGCATCTTTACTACCTATTTCTTTTGTTTCATTGACTAAGCTTCAAAATTGTTCATTCTACAGCCGTTTTCTCTGAGATCGCCAAAATGGTGCACTTAACAATGCATATCCATTTTGTCTGCAAAATCTAGAACTTTAGGGTTTGAACTTCAATAAGCCTCACCACATGTATCTGAGTGCCGTATTCACCTCACAGATTCAATTTCGGCACCCTTACTCCAATAGTACACACTGTTCTATGTTACATGCAAAAAATTCCTTTCGCTGTAGAATTGGTTTCCTTGAGGTCAGGAATATGAAACGGCTATGACGTGTAGCTCAATGTCTTAACTACTGGTTACTTTGATTTCATTGACCTACCATCAAAACTGTTTATTCTGCAACCATTTTATTTAGAATCGACGAAATACGGCACTTAACGAAAAATATTTACGTTGGCTGCAGGAACTATCTCCTTGAAGTTAGAACTTCGAAAACCGTCACAACATGTATTTGAGTGTCTTTTTCACCTAATGGATTCAATTCCGGTACTCTCATTCCAATATTAAGCAGTATTCTATTATAGATGTAAGAAATTTCTTTCGCTTTAGAATCTGTTTCCTTGAGGTCAGGAATCTGAAATGGCTATGCCATATAGCTTCGTGTCTTAACTACCCGTTACTTTGATTTCATTGACCTAGCATCAAAACTGTTTCTTCTGCAACAATTTTATTGAGAGACATCGAATTCCGGCACTTAACGAAGCATATTTACGGTGGCTTCAGAATCTATCTCCTTGAAGTAAGAACTTCGAAAACCGTCACAACATGTATCTGAGTGTCTTATTCACCTCATGGATTCAATTCTGGCACTCTCACTCCAATATTAAGCACTACATGTATGAAATTCCTATTGCTGTAGAATCTATGTCCTTGAGTACAGGAAGCTGAAAATTGATACAACATGTGACATAGCATCTTTACTACCTGTTTCATTGACTAAGCTTCAAAATTGTTCATTCTACAGCCGTTTTCTCTGAGATCGCCAAAATGGTGCACTTAACAATGCATATCCATGTTGTCTGCAAAATCTAGAACTTTAGGGTTTGAACTTCAAAAAGCCTCATAACATGTATCTGAGTGCCTTATTTACCTCACAGATTCAATTTCTGCACCCTTACTCCAATATTACACACTATTCTATGTTACATGCAAAAAATTCCTTTCGCTGTAGAATCTGTTTCCTTGAGGTCAGGAATATGAAATGGCTATGCCATGTAGCTTAGTGTCTAAACTACCCGTCCCTTTGATTTATGCTCCCTTATGCTCAGCATCTTAACTACCTGTTACCTTGATTTCATTGACTAAGCTTCAAAATTGTTCATTCTACAGCCGTCTTCTTTGAGATCGACAAAATGGTGCACTTAACAATGCATATCCATGTTGTCTGCAAAATCTTGAACTTTAGGGTTTGAACTTCAAAAAGCCTCACCACATGTATCTGAGTGACTTACTTACCTCACAGATTCAATTTCTGCACCCTTACTCCAATAGTACACACTGTTCTATGTTACATCCAAAAAGTTCCTTTCACTGTAGAATCTGTTTCCTTGATGTCAGGAATATGAAATGGCTATGACGTGTAGCTCAGTGTCTTAACTTCTGGTTACTTTGATTTCATTGACCTACCATCAAAACTGTATATTCTGCACCCATTTTATTTAGAATCAACGAAATACGGCACTTAACGAAGCATATTTACGTTGGCTGTAGGAACTATCTCCTTGAAGCTAGAACTTCGAAAACCGTCACAACATGTATCTGAGTGTCTTATTCACCTCATGGATTCAATTCCGGTACTCTCATTCCAATATTAAGCAGTATTCTATTGTAGATGTGAGAAATTCCTTTCGCCGTAGAATCTGTGTCCTTGAGGTCAGGAATCTGAAAATGGTTACAACATGTAGCTCATCATCTTAACTACCGGTTTCTTTGATTTCATTGACAAAGCTTCAAAATTGTTCATTCTACAGCCGTTTTCTTTGAGATCGACAAAATGGTGCACTTAACAATGCATATCCATTTTGTCTGCAAAATCTAGAACCTTAGGGTTAGAACTTGAAAAAGCCTCACAACATGTATCTGAGTGCCTTATTTACCTCACAGATTCAATTTCTGCACCCTTACTCCAATAGTACACACTGTTCTATGTTACATGCAAAAAATTCCTTTCGCTGTAGAATTGGTTTCCTTGAGGTCAGGAATATGAAATGGCTATGACGTGTAGCTCAGCGTCTCCTAACTACTGGTAACTTTGATTTCATTGACCTACCATCAAAACTGTTTATTCTGCAACCATTTTATTTAGAATCGACGAAATACGGCACTTAACGAAGCATATTTACGTTGGCTGCAGGAACTATCTCCTTGAAGTTAGAACTTCGAAAACCGTCACAACATGTATCAGTGTGTCTTATTCACCTCATGGATTCAATTCCGGTACTCTCATTCCAATATTAAGCAGTATTCTATTATAGATGTAAAAAAAATTCCTTTCGCTGTAGAATCTGTTTCCTTGAGGTCAGGAATCTGAAAAGGCTATGCCATGTAGCTTAGTGTCTTAACTACCCGTTACTTTGATTTCATTGACCTAGCATCAATACTGTTTCTTCTGCAACAATTTTATTGAGAGACATCGAATTGCGGCACTTAACGAAGCATATTTACGGTGGCTTCAGAATCTATCTCCTTGAAGTTAGAACTTCAAAAACCGTCACAAGATGTATCTGAGTGTCTTATACACCTCATGGATTCAATTCGGGCACTCTCACTCCAATATTAAGCACTACATGTATGAAATTCCTATTGCTGTAGAATCTATGTCCTTGAGTACAGGAAGTTAAAAATGGATACAACATGTAGCATAGCATCTTTACTACCTGTTTCTTTTGTTTCATTGACTAAGCTTCAAAATTGTTCATTCTACAGCCGTTTTCTCTGAGATCGCCAAAATGGTGCACTTAACAATGCATATCCATGTTGTCTGCAAAATCTTGAACTTTAGGGTTTGAACTTCAAAAAGCCTCACCACATGTATCTGAGTGCCGTATTCACCTCACAGATTCAATTTCGGCACCCTTACTCCAATAGTACACACTGTTCTATGTTACATGCAAAAAATTCCTTTCGCTGTAGAATTGGTTTCCTTGAGGTAAGGAATATGAAATGGCTATGACGTGTAGCTCAGTGTCTTAACTACTGGTTACTTTGATTTCATTGACCTACCATCAAAACTGTTTATTCTGCAACCATTTTATTTAGAATCGACGAAATACGGCACTTAACGAAGCATATTTACGTTGGCTGCAGGAACTATCTCCTTGAAGTTAGAACTTCAAAAACTGTCACAACATGTATCTGAGTGTCTTATTCACCTCATGGATTCAATTCCGGTACTCTAATTCCAATATTCAGCAGTATTCTATAGTAGATGTAAGAAATTCCTTTCGCCGTAGAATCTGTGTCCTTGAGGTCAGGAATCTGAAAATGGTTACAACATGTAGCTCAGCATCTTAACTACCGGTTTCTTTGATTTTATTGACTAAGCTTCAAAATTGTTCATTCTACAGCCGTTTTCTTTGAGATCGACAAAATGGTGCACTTAACAATGCATATCCATGTTGTCTGCAAAATCTAGAACCTTAGGGTTAGAACTTGAAAAAGCCTCACAACATGTATCTGAGTGCCTTATTTACCTCACAGATTCAATTTCTGCACCCTTACTCCAATAGTACACACTGTTCTATGTTACATGCAAAAAGTTCCTTTCGCTGTAGAATCTGTTTCCTTGAGGTCAGGAATCTGAAATGGCTATGCCATGTAGCTTAGTGTCTTAACTACCCGTTACTTTGATTTCATTGACCTAGCATCAAAACTGTTTCTTCTGCAACAATTTTATTGAGAGACATCGAATTGCGGCACTTAGCAAAGCATATTTACGGTGGCTTCAGAATCTATCTCCTTGAAGTAAGAACTTCGAAAACCGTCACAACATGTATCTGAGTGTCTTATTTACCTCATGGATCCAATTCTGGCACTCTCACTCCATCATTAAGCACTACATGTAAGAAATTCCTATCGCTGTAGAATCTATGTCCTTGAGTTCAGGAAGCTGAAAATGGTTACAACATGTAGCTCAGCATCTTTACTACCTATTTCTTTTTTTTCATTGACTAAGCTTCAAAATTGTTCATTCTACAGCCGTTTTCTCTGAGATCGCCAAAATGGTGCACTTAACAATGCATATCCATTTTGTCTGCAAAATCTAGAACTTTAGGGTTTGAACTTCAAAAAGCCTCACCACATGTATCTGAGTGCCGTATTCACCTCACAGATTCAATTTCGGCACCCTTACTCCAATAGTACACACTGTTCTATGTTACATGCAAAAAATTCCTTTCGCTGTAGAATTGGTTTCCTTGAGGTCAGGAATATGAAACGGCTATGACGTGTAGCTCAATGTCTTAACTACTGGTTACTTTGATTTCATTGACCTACCATCAAAACTGTTTATTCTGCAACCATTTTATTTAGAATCGACGAAATACGGCACTTAACGAAGCATATTTACGTTGGCTGCAGGAACTATCTCCTTGAAGTTAGAACTTCGAAAACCGTCACAACATGTATCTGAGTGTCTCATTCACCTCATGGATTCAATTCCGGTGCTCTCATTCCAATATTAAGCAGTATTCTATTGTAGATGTAAAAGATTCCTTTTGCCCTAGAATCTGTGTCCTTGAGGTCAGGAATCTGAAAATGGTTACAACATGTAGCTCAGCATCTGAACTACCTGTTACTTTGATTTCATTGACTAAGCTTGAAAATTGTTCATTCTACAGCCGTTTTCTTTGAGATCGACAAAATGGTGCACTTAACAATGCATATCCATGTTGTCTGCAAAATCTAGAACCTTAGGGTTAGAACTTGAAAAAGCCTCACAACATGTATTTGAGTGCCTTATTTACCTCACAGATTCAATTTATGCACCCTTACTCCAATAGTACACACTGTTCTATGTTACATGCAAAAAGTTCCTTTCGCTGTAGAATCTGTTTCCTTGATGTCAGGAATATGAAACGGCTATGACGTGTAGCTCAATGTCTTAACTACTGGTTACTTTGATTTCATTGACTTACCATCAAAACTGTTTATTCTGCAACCATTTTATTTAGAATCGACGAAATACGGCACTTAACGAAAAATATTCACGTTGGCTGCAGGAACTATCTCCTTGAAGTTAGAACTTCGAAAACCGTCACAACATGTTTTTGAGTGTCTTTTTCACCTAATGGATTCAATTCCGGTACTCTCATTCCAATATTAAGCAGTATTCTATTATAGATGTAAGAAATTTCTTTCGCTTTAGAATCTGTTTCCTTGAGGTCAGGAATCTGAAATGGCTATGCCATATAGCTTCGTGTCTTAACTACCCGTTACTTTGATTTCATTGACCTAGCATCAAAACTGTTTCTTCTGCAACAATTTTATTGAGAGACATCGAATTCCGGCACTTAACGAAGCATATTTACGGTGGCTTCAGAATCTATCTCCTTGAAGTTAGAACTTCGAGAACCGTCATATCATGTATCTGAGTGTCTTATTCACCTCATGGATTCAATTCTGGCACTTTTACTCCAATATTAAGCACTACATGTATGAAATTCCTATTGCTGTAGAATCTATGTCCTTGAGTACAGGAAGCTGAAAATTGATACAACATGTGACATAGCATCTTTACTACCTGTTTCATTGACTAAGCTTCAAAATTGTTCATTCTACAGCCGTTTTCTCTGAGATCGCCAAAATGGTGCACTTAACAATGCATATCCATGTTGTCTGCAAAATCTAGAACTTTAGGGTTTGAACTTCAAAAAGCCTCACCACATGTATCTGAGTGTCGTATTCACCTCACAGATTCAATTTTAGAGGTTAGAACTTCAAAAAGCCTCACCACATGTATCTGAGTGCCGTATTCACCTCACAGATTCAATTTCGGCACCCTTACTATAATAGTACACACTGTTCTATGTTACATGCAAAAAATTCCTTTCGCTGTAGAATTGGTTTCCTTGAGGTCAGGAATATGAAATGGCTATGACGTGTAGCTCAGCGTCTTCTAACTACTGGTTACTTTGATTTCATTGACCTACCATCAAAACTGTTTATTCTGCAACCTTTTATTTAGAATCGACGAAATACGGCACTTAACGAAGCATATTTACCTTGGCTACAGGAACTATCTCCTTGAAGTTAGAACTTCAAAAACTGTCACAACATGTATCTGAGTGTCTCATTCACCTCATGGATTCAATTCCGGTGCCCTCATTCCAATTTTAAGCAGTATTCTATTGTAGATGTAAGAAATTCCTTTCGCCGTAGAATCTGTGTCCTTGAGGTCAGGAATCTGAAAATGGTTACAACATGTAGCTCAGCATCTTAACTACCGGTTACTTTGATTTCATTGACTAAGCTTCAAAATTGTTCATTCTACAGCCGTTTTCTTTGAGATCGACAAAATGGTGCACTTGACAATGCATATCCATGTTGTCTGTAAAATCTAGAACCTTAGGGTTAGAACTTCAAAAAGCCTCACAACATGTATCTGAGTGCCTTATTTACCTCACAGATTCAATTTCTGCACCCTTACTCCAATAGTACACACTGTTCTATGTTACATGCAAAAAGTTCCTTTCGCTGTAGAATCTGTTTCCTTGAGGTCAGGAATCTGAAATGGCTATGCCATGTAGCTAAGTGTCTTAACTACCCGTTACCTTGATTTCATTGACCTAGCATCAAAACCGTTTCTTCTGCAACAATTTTATTGAGAGACATCGAATTGCAGCACTTAGCAAAGCATATTTACGGTGGCTTCAGAATCTATCTTCTTGAAGTAAGAACTTCGAAAACCGTCACAACATGTATCTGAGTGTCTTATTTACCTCATGGATCCAATTCTGGCACTCTCACTCCAACATTAAGCACTACATGTAAAAAATTCCTATCGCTGTAGAATCTATGTCCTTGAGTTCAGGAAGCTGAAAATGGTTACAACATGTAGCTCAGCATCTGAACTACCTGTTACTTTGATTTCATTGACTAAGCTTGAAAATTGTTCATTCTACAGCCGTTTTCTCTGAGATCACCAAAATGGTGCACTTGACAATGCATATCCATGTTGTCTGCAAAATCTAGAACCTTAGGTTAGAACTTCAAAAAGCCTCACAACATGTACCTGATTGCCTTATTTACCGCATGGATTCAATTTCGGCACCCTTACTCCAATATCAAACACTATTCTATGTTATATGCAAAAAATTCCTTTCGCTGTAGAATCTGTTTCCTTGAGGTCAGGAATATAAAATGGTTATGACATGTAGCTTAGTGTCTTAACTACCCGTTACTTTGATTTCATTGACCTAGCTTCAAAACTGTTTCTTCTGCAACAATTTTATTGAGAGACATCGAATTGCGGCACTTAGCAAAGCATATTTACGGTGGCTTCAGAATCTATCTCCTTGAAGTAAGAACTTCGAAAACCGTCACAACATGTATCTGAGTGTCTTATTCACCTCATGGATTCAATTCCGGCAGTCTCACTCCAATATTAGGCACTATTCTATTGTACATGTACAAAATTCCTATCGCTGTAGAATCTGTTTCCTTGAAGTCACTTTCTGAAAGTGGTAACAACATGTACCTCAGTGCCTAAACAACCAGTTACTTTGATTTCATCGACTAAGCTTCAAAATTGTTCATTCTACAGCCGTTTTCTTTGAGATCGACAAAATGACGCACTTAACAATGCATATCCATGTTGTCTGCAAAATCTATAACCTTAGGGTTAGAACTTCAAAAAGCCTCATAACATGTATCTGAGTGCCTTATTTACCTCACAGATTCAATTTCTGCACCCTTACTCCAATATTACACACTATTCTATGTTACATGCAAAAAATTCCTTTCGCTGTAGAATCTGTTTCCTTGAGGTCAGGAATATGAAATGGCTATGCCATGTAGCTTAGTGTCTAAACTACCCGTCCCTTTGATTTATGCTCCCTTATGCTCAGCATCTTAACTACCTGTTACCTTGATTTCATTGACTAAGCTTCAAAATGTTCATTCTACAACCGTCTTCTTTGAGATCGACAAAATGGTGCACTTAACAATGCATATCCATGTTGTCTGCAAAATCTTGAACTTTAGGGTTTGAACTTCAAAAAGCCTCACCACATGTATCTGAGTGACTTATTTACCTCACAGATTCAATTTCTGCACCCTTACTCCAATAGTACACACTGTTCTATGTTACATCCAAAAAGTTCCTTTCACTGTAGAATCTGTTTCCTTGATGTCAGGAATATGAAATGGCTATGACGTGTAGCTCAGTGTCTTAACTTCTGGTTACTTTGATTTCATTGACCTATCATCAAAACTGTATATTCTGCACCCATTTTATTTAGAATCGACGAAATACGGCACTTAACGAAGCATATTTACGTTGGCTGTAGGAACTATCTCCTTGAAGTTAGAACTTCGAAAACCGTCACAACATGTATCTGAGTGTCTTATTCACCTCATGGATTCAATTCCGGTACTCTCATTCCAATATTAAGCAGTATTTTATTGTAGATGTAAGAAATTCCTTTCGCTGTAGAATCTGTTTCCTTGAGGTCAGGAATCTGAAAAGGCTATGCCATGTAGCTTAGTGTCTTAACTACCCGTTACTTCGATTTCATTGACCTAGCATCAATACTGTTTCTTCTGCAACAATTTTATTGAGAGACATCGAATTGCGGCACTTAACGAAGCATATTTACGGTGGCTTCAGAATCTATCTCCTTGAAGTTAGAACTTCAAAAACCGTCACAAGATTTATCTGAGTGTCTTATACACCTCATGGATTCAATTCGGGCACTCTCACTCCAATATTAAGCACTACATGTATGAAATTCCTATTGCTGTAGAATCTATGTCCTTGAGTACAGGAAGCCGAAAATGGATACAACATGTAGCATAGCATCTTTACTACCTGTTTCTTTTGTTTCATTGACTAAGCTTCAAAATTGTTCATTCTACAGCCGTTTTCTCTGAGATCGCCAAAATGGTGCACTTAACAATGCATATCCATGTTGTCTGCAAAATCTAGAACTTTAGGGTTTGAACTTCAAAAAGCCTCACCACATGTATCTGAGTGTCGTATTCACCTCACAGATTCAATTTCGGCACCCTTACTCCAATAGTACACACTGTTCTATGTTACATGCAAAAAATTCCTTTCGCTGTAGAATTGGTTTCCTTGAGGTCAGGAATATGAAATGGCTATGACGTGTAGCTCAGTGTCTTCTAACTACTGGTTACTTTGATTTCATTGACCTACCATCAAAACTGTTTATTCTGCAACCATTTTATTTAGAATCGACGAAATACGGCACTTAAAAAAGCATATTTACGTTGGCTGCAGGAACTATCTCCTTGAAGTTAGAACTTCAAAAACTGTCACAACATGTATCCGAGTGTCTCATTCACCTCATGGATTCAATTCCGGAGCTCTCATTCCAATATTAAGCAGTATTCTATTGTAGATGTAAGAAATTCCTTTTGCCCTAGAATCTGTGTCCTTGAGGTCAGGAATCTGAAAATGGTTACAACATGTAGCTCAGCATCATAACTACCGGTTACTTTGATTTCATTGACTAAGCTTCAAAATTGTTCATTCTACAGCCGTTTTCTTTGAGATCGACAAAATGGTGCACTTAACAATGCATATCCATGTTGTCTGCAAAATCTAGAACCTTAGGGTTAGAACTTGAAAAAGCCTCACAACATGTATCTGATTGACTTATTTACCTCACAGATTCAATTTCTGCACCCTTACTCCAATAGTACACACTGTTCTATGTTACATGCAAAAAGTTCCTTTCGCTGTAGAATCTGTTTCCTTGATGTCAGGAATATGAAATGGCTATGACGTGTAGCTCAGTGTCTTAACTTCTGGTTACTTTGATTTCATTGACCTACCATCAAAACTTTTTATTCTGCAACCATTTTATTTAGAATCGACGAAATACGGCACTTAACGAAGCATATTTACGTTGGCTGCAGGAACTATCTCCTTGAAGTTAGAACTTCAAAAACTGTCACAACATGTATCCCAGTGTCTCATTCACCTCATGGATTCAATTCCGGTGCTCTCATTCCAATATTAAGCAGTATTCTATTGTAGATGTAAAAGATTCCTTTTGCCCTAGAATCTGTGTCCCTGAGGTCAGGAATCTGAAAATGGTTACAACATGTAGCTCAGCATCTTAACTACCGGTTACTTTGATTTCATTGACTAAGCTTCAAAATTGTTCATTCTACAGCCGTTTTCTATGAGATCGACAAAATGGTGCACTTAACAATGCATATCCATTTTGTCTGCAAAATCTAGAACCTTAAGGTTAGAACTTCAAAAAGCCTCACCACATGTATCTGAGTGCCGTATTCACCTCACAGATTCAATTTCGGCACCCTTACTCCAATAGTACACACTGTTCTATGTTACATGCAAAAAATTCCTTTCGCTGTAGAATTGGTTTCCTTGAGGTCAGGAATATGAAATGGCTATGACGTGTAGCTCAGCGTCTTCTTACTACTGGTTACTTTGATTTCATTGACCTACCATCAAAACTGTTTATTCTGCAACCTTTTATTTAGAATCGACGAAATACGGCACTTAACGAAGCATATTTACGTTGGCTACAGGAACTATCTCCTTGAAGTTAGAACTTCAAAAACTGTCACAACATGTATCCCAGTGTCTCATTCACCTCATGGATTCAATTCCGGAGCTCTCATTCCAATATTAAGCAGTATTCTATTGTAGATGTAAGAAATTCCTTTTGCCCTAGAATCTGTGTCCTTGAGGTCAGGAATCTGAAAATGGTTACAACATGTAGCTCAGCATCTTAACTACCGGTTACTTTGATTTCATTGACTAAGCTTCAAAATTGTTCATTCTACAGCCGTTTTCTTTGAGATCGACAAAATGGTGCACTTAACAATGCATATCCATGTTGTCTGCAAAATCTAGAACCTTAGGGTTAGAACTTGAAAAAGCCTCACAACATGTATCTGATTGACTTATTTACCTCACAGATTCAATTTCTGCACCCTTACTCCAATAGTACACACTGTTCTATGTTACATGCAAAAAGTTCCTTTCGCTGTAGAATCTGTTTCCTTGATGTCAGGAATATGAAATGGCTATGACGTGTAGCTCAGTGTCTTAACTTCTGGTTACTTTGATTTCATTGACCTACCATCAAAACTGTTTATTCTGCAACCATTTTATTTAGAATCGACGAAATACGGCACTTAACGAAGCATATTTACGTTGGCTGCAGGAACTATCTCCTTGAAGTTAGAACTTCAAAAACTGTCACAACATGTATCCCAGCGTCTCATTCACCTCATGGATTCAATTCCGGTGCTCTCATTCCAATATTAAGCAGTATTCTATTGTAGATGTAAAAGATTCCTTTTGCCCTAGAATCTGTGTCCCTGAGGTCAGGAATCTGAAAATGGTTACAACATGTAGCTCAGCATCTTAACTACCGGTTACTTTGATTTCATTGACTAAGCTTCAAAATTGTTCATTCTACAGCCGTTTTCTATGAGATCGACAAAATGGTGCACTTAACAATGCATATCCATTTTGTCTGCAAAATCTAGAACCTTAAGGTTAGAACTTCAAAAAGCCTCACCACATGTATCTGAGTGCCGTATTCACCTCACAGATTCAATTTCGGCACCCTTACTCCAATAGTACACACTGTTCTATGTTACATGCAAAAAATTCCTTTCGCTGTAGAATTGGTTTCCTTGAGGTCAGGAATATGAAATGGCTATGACGTGTAGCTCAGCGTCTTCTAACTACTGGTTACTTTGATTTCATTGACCTACCATCAAAACTGTTTATTCTGCAACCTTTTATTTAGAATCGACGAAATACGGCACTTAACGAAGCATATTTACGTTGGCTGCAGGAACTATCTCCTTGAAGTTAGAACTTCAAAAACTGTCACAACATGTATCCCAGTGTCTCATTCACCTCATGGATTCAATTCCGGTGCTCTCATTCCAATATTAAGCAGTTTTCTATTGTAGATGTAAAAGATTCCTTTTGCCCTAGAATCTGTGTCCTTGAGGTCAGGAATCTGAAAATGGTTACAACATGTAGCTCAGCATCTTAACTACCGGTTACTTTGATTTCATTGACTAAGCTTCAAAATTCTTCATTCTACAGCCGTTTTCTATGAGATCGACAAAATGGTGCACTTAACAATGCATATCCATTTTGTCTGCAAAATCTAGAACCTTAAGGTTAGAACTTCAAAAAGCCTCACCACATGTATCTGAGTGCCGTATTCACCTCACAGTTTCAATTTCGGCACCCTTACTCCAATAGTACACACTGTTCTATGTTACATGCAAAAAATTCCTTTCGCTGTAGAATTGGTTTCCTTGAGGTCAGGAATATGAAATGGCTATGACGTGTAGCTCAGAGTCTTCTTACTACTGGTTACTTTGATTTCATTGACATACCATCAAAACTGTTTATTCTGCAACCTTTTATTTAGAATCGACGAAATACGGCACTTAACGAAGCATATTTACGTTGGCTACAGGAACTATCTCCTTGAAGTTAGAACTTCAAAAACTGTCACAACATGTATCTGAGTGTCTCATTCACCTCATGGATTCAATTCCGGTGCTCTCATTCCAATATTAAGCAGTATTCTATTGTAGATGTAAAAGATTCCTTTTGCCCTAGAATCTGTGTCCTTGAGGTCAGGAATCTGAAAATGGTTACAACATGTAGCTCAGCATCTTAACTACCGGTTACCTTGATTTCATTGACTAAGCTTCAAAATTGTTCATTCTACAGCCGTTTTCTTTGAGATCGACAAAATGGTGCACTTGACAATGCATATCCATGTTGTCTGTAAAATCTAGAACCTTAGGGTTAGAACTTCAAAAAGCCTCATAACATGTATCTGAGTACCTTATTTACCTCACAGATTCAATTTCTGCACCCTTACTCCAATAGTACACACTGTTCTATGTTACATGCAAAAAGTTCCTTTCGCTGTAGAATCTGTTTCCTTGAGGTCAGGAATCTGAAATGGCTATGCCATGTAGCTAAGTGTCTTAACTACCCGTTACCTTGATTTCATTGACCTAGCATCAAAACCGTTTCTTCTGCAACAATTTTATTGAGAGACATCGAATTGCAGCACTTAGCAAAGCATATTTACGGTGGCTTCAGAATCTATCTTCTTGAAGTAAGAACTTCGAAAACCGTCACAACATGTATCTGAGTGTCTTATTTACCTCATGGATCCGATTCTGGCACTCTCACTCCAACATTAAGCACTACATGTAAAAAATTCCTATCGCTGTAGAATCTATGTCCTTGAGTTCAGGAAGCTGAAAATGGTTACAACATGTAGCTCAGCATCTGAACTACCTGTTACTTTGATTTCATTGACTAAGCTTGAAAATTGTTCATTCTACAGCCGTTTTCTCTGAGATCACCAAAATGGTGCACTTGACAATGCATATCCATGTTGTCGGCAAAATCTAGAACCTTAGGTTAGAACTTCAAAAAGCCTCACAACATGTACCTGATTGCCTTATTTACCGCATGGATTCAATTTCGGCACCCTTACTCCAATATCAAACACTATTCTATGTTATATGCAAAAAATTCCTTTCGCTGTAGAATCTGTTTCCTTGAGGTCAGGAATATAAAATGGTTATGACATGTAGCTTAGTGTCTTAACTACCCGTTACTTTGATTTCATTGACCTAGCATCAAAATTGTTTCTTCTGCAACAATTTTATTGAGAGACATCGAATTGCGGCACTTAGCAAAGCATATTTACGGTGGCTTCAGAATCTATCTCCTTGAAGTAAGAACTTCGAAAACCGTCACAACATGTATCTGAGTGTCTTATTCACCTCATGGATTCAATTCCGGCAGTCTCACTCCAATATTAGGCACTATTCTATTGTACATGTACAAAATTCCTATCGCTGTAGAATCTGTTTCCTTGAAGTCACTTTCTGAAAGTGGTAACAACATGTACCTCAGTGCCTAAACAACCAGTTACTTTGATTTCATCGACTAAGCTTCAAAATTGTTCATTCTACAGCCGTTTTCTTTGAGATCGACAAAATGACGCACTTAACAATGCATATCCATGATGTCTGCAAAATCTATAACCTTAGGGTTTGAACTTCAAAAAGCCTCATAACATGTATCTGAGTGCCTTATTTACCTCACAGATTCAATTTCTGCACCCTTACTCCAATATTACACACTATTCTATGTTACATGCAAAAAATTCCTTTCGCTGTAGAATCTGTTTCCTTGAGGTCAGGAATATGAAATGGCTATGCCATGTAGCTTAGTGTCTAAACTACCCGTCCCTTTGATTTATGCTCCCTTATGCTCAGCATCTTAACTACCTGTTACCTTGATTTCATTGACTAAGCTTCAAAATTGTTCATTCTACAACCGTCTTCTTTGAGATCGACAAAATGGTGCACTTAACAATGCATATCCATGTTGTCTGCAAAATCTTGAACTTTAGGGTTTGAACTTCAAAAAGCCTCACCATGCCATTTTATTTAGAATCGACGAAATACAGCACTTAACGAAGCATATTTACGTTGGCTGTAGGAACTATCTCCTTGAAGTTAGAACTTCGAAAACCGTCACAACATGTATCTGAGTGACTTATTTACCTCACAGATTCAATTTCTGCACCCTTCCTCGAATAGTACACACTGTTCTATGTTACATCCAAAAAGTTCCTTTCACTGTAGAATCTGTTTCCTTGATGTCAGGAATATGAAATGGCTCTGACGTGTAGCTCAGTGTCTTAACTTCTGGTTACTTTGATTTCATTGACCTACCATCAAAACTGTATATTCTGCACCCATTTTATTTAGAATCGACGAAATACAGCACTTAACGAAGCATATTTACGTTGGCTGTAGGAACTATCTCCTTGAAGTTAGAACTTCGAAAACCGTCACAACATGTATCTGAGTGTCTTATTCACCTCATGGATTCAATTCCAGTACTCTCATTCCAATATTAAGCAGTATTCTATTGTAGATGTAAGAAATTCCTTTCGCCGTCGAATCTGTGTCCTTGAGGTCAGGAATCTGAAAATGGTTACAACATGTAGCTCAGCATCTTAACTACCGGTTTCTTTGATTTTATTGACTAAGCTTCAAAATTGTTCATTCTACAGCCGTTTTCTTTGAGATCGACAAAATGGTGCACTTAACAATGCATATCCATGTTGTCTGCAAAATCTAGAACCTTAGGGTTAGAACTTGAAAAAGCCTCACAACATATATCTGAGTGCCTTATTTACCTCACAGATTCAATTTCTGCACCCTTACTCCAATAGTACACACTGTTCTATGTTACATGCAAAAAGTTCCTTTCGCCGTAGAATCTGTTTCCTTGAGGTCAGGAATCTGAAATGGCTATGCCATGTAGCTTAGTGTCTTAACTACCCGTTACTTTGATTTCATTGACCTAGCATCAAAACTGTTTCTTCTGCAACAATTTTATTGAGAGACATCGATTTGCGGCACTTAGCAAAGCATATTTACGGTGGCTTCAGAATCTATCTCCTTGAAGTAAGAACTTCGAAAACCGTCACAACATGTATCTGAGTGTCTTATTTACCTCATGGATCCAATTCTGGCACTCTCACTCCATCATTAAGCACTACATGTAAGAAATTCCTATCGCTGTAGAATCTATGTCCTTGAGTTCAGGAAGCTGAAAATGGTTACAACATGTAGCTCAGCATCTTTACTACCTATTTCTTTTGTTTCATTGACTAAGCTTCAAAATTGTTCATTCTACAGCCGTTTTCTCTGAGATCGCCAAAATGGTGCACTTAACAATGCATATCCATTTTGTCTGCAAAATCTAGAACTTTAGGGTTTGAACTTCAAAAAGCCTCACCACATGTATCTGAGTGCCGTATTCACCTCACAGATTCAATTTCGGCACCCTTACTCCAATAGTACACACTGTTCTATGTTACATGCAAAAAATTCCTTTCGCTGTAGAATTGGTTTCCTTGAGGTCAGGAATATGAAACGGCTATGACGTGTAGCTCAATGTCTTAACTACTGGTTACTTTGATTTCATTGACCTACCATCAAAACTGTTTATTCTGCAACCATTTTATTTAGAATCGACGAAATACGGCACTTAACGAAAAATATTTACGTTGGCTGCAGGAACTATCTCCTTGAAGTTAGAACTTCGAAAACCGTCACAACATGTATTTGAGTGTCTTTTTCACCTAATGGATTCAATTCCGGTACTCTCATTCCAATATTAAGCAGTATTCTATTATAGATGTAAGAAATTTCTTTCGCTTTAGAATCTGTTTCCTTGAGGTCAGGAATCTGAAATGGCTATGCCATATAGCTTCGTGTCTTAACTACCCGTTACTTTGATTTCATTGACCTAGCATCAAAACTGTTTCTTCTGCAACAATTTTATTGAGAGACATCGAATTCAGGCACTTAACGAAGCATATTTACGGTGGCTTCAGAATCTATCTCCTTGAAGTAAGAACTTCGAAAACCGTCACAACATGTATCTGAGTGTCTTATTCACCTCATGGATTCAATTCGGGCACTCTCACTCCAATATTAAGCACTACATGTATGAAATTCCTATTGCTGTAGAATCTATGTCCTTGAGTACAGGAAGCTGAAAATTGATACAACATGTGACATAGCATCTTTACTACCTGTTTCATTGACTAAGCTTCAAAATTGTTCATTCTACAGCCGTTTTCTCTGAGATCGCCAAAATGGTGCACTTAACAATGCATATCCATGTTGTCTGCAAAATCTAGAACTTTAGGGTTTGAACTTCAAAAAGCCTCATAACATGTATCTGAGTGCCTTATTTACCTCACAGATTCAATTTCTGCACCCTTACTCCAATATTACACACTATTCTATGTTACATGCAAAAAATTCCTTTCGCTGTAGAATCTGTTTCCTTGATGTCAGGAATATGAAATGGCTATGACGTGTAGCTCAGTGTCTTAACTTCTGGTTACTTTGATTTCATTGACCTACCATCAAAACTGTATATTCTGCACCCATTTTATTTAGAATCAACGAAATACGGCACTTAACGAAGCATATTTACGTTGGCTGTAGGAACTATCTCCTTGAAGCTAGAACTTCGAAAACCGTCACAACATGTATCTGAGTGTCTTATTCACCTCATGGATTCAATTCCGGTACTCTCATTCCAATATTAAGCAGTATTCTATTGTAGATGTGAGAAATTCCTTTTGCCCTAGAATCTGTGTCCTTGAGGTCAGGAATCTGAAAATGGTTACAACATGTAGCTCATCATCTTAACTACCGGTTTCTTTGATTTCATTGACAAAGCTTCAAAATTGTTCATTCTACAGCCGTTTTCTTTGAGATCGACAAAATGGTGCACTTAACAATGCATATCCATTTTGTCTGCAAAATCTAGAACCTTAGGGTTAGAACTTGAAAAAGCCTCACAACATGTATCTGAGTGCCTTATTTACCTCACAGATTCAATTTCTGCACCCTTACTCCAATAGTACACACTGTTCTATGTTACATGCAAAAAGTTCCTTTCGCTGTAGAATTGGTTTCCTTGAGGTCAGGAATATGAAATGGCTATGACGTGTAGCTCAGCGTCTTCTAACTACTGGTAACTTTGATTTCATTGACCTACCATCAAAACTGTTTATTCTGCAACCATTTTCTTTAGAATCGACGAAATACGGCACTTAACGAAGCATATTTACGTTGGCTGCAGGAACTATCTCCTTGAAGTTAGAACTTCGAAAACCGTCACAACATGTATCTGTGTGTCTTATTCACCTCATGGATTCAATTCCGGTACTCTCATTCCAATATTAAGCAGTATTCTATTATAGATGTAAAAAAAATTCCTTTCGCTGTAGAATCTGTTTCCTTGAGGTCAGGAATCTGAAAAGGCTATGCCATGTAGCTTAGTGTCTTAACTACCCGTTACTTTGATTTCATTGACCTAGCATCAATACTGTTTCTTCTGCAACAATTTTATTGAGAGACATCGAATTGCGGCACTTAACGAAGCATATTTACGGGTGCTTCAGAATCTATCTCCTTGAAGTTAGAACTTCAAAAACCGTCACAAGATGTATCTGAGTGTCTTATACACCTCATGGATTCAATTCGGGCACTCTCACTCCAATATTAAGCACTACATGTATGAAATTCCTATTGCTGTAGAATCTATGTCCTTGAGTACAGGAAGTTAAAAATGGATACAACATGTAGCATAGCATCTTTACTACCTGTTTCTTTTGTTTCATTGACTAAGCTTCAAAATTGTTCATTCTACAGCCGTTTTCTCTGAGATCGCCAAAATGGTGCACTTAACAATGCATATCCATTTTGTCTGCAAAATCTAGAACTTTAGGGTTTGAACTTCAAAAAGCCTCACCACATGTATCTGAGTGCCGTATTCACCTCACAGATTCAATTTCGGCACCCTTACTCCAATAGTACACACTGTTCTATGTTACATGCAAAAAATTCCTTTCGCTGTAGAATTGGTTTCCTTGAGGTCAGGAATATGAAACGGCTATGACGTGTAGCTCAATGTCTTAACTACTGGTTACTTTGATTTCATTGACCTACCATAAAAACTGTTTATTCTGCAACCATTTTATTTAGAATCGACGAAATACGGCACTTAACGAAAAATATTTACGTTGGCTGCAGGAACTATCTCCTTGAAGTTAGAACTTCGAAAACCGTCACAACATGTATCTGAGTGTCTCATTCACCTCATGGATTCAATTCCGGTGCTCTCATTCCAATATTAAGCAGTATTCTATTGTAGATGTAAAAGATTCCTTTTGCCCTAGAATCTGTGTCCTTGAGGTCAGGAATCTGAAAATGGTTACAACATGTAGCTCAGCATCTGAACTACCTGTTACTTTGATTTCATTGACTAAGCTTGAAAATTGTTCATTCTACAGCCGTTTTCTTTGAGATCGACAAAATGGTGCACTTAACAATGCATATCCATGTTGTCTGCAAAATCTAGAACCTTAGGGTTAGAACTTGAAAAAGCCTCACAACATGTATTTGAGTGCCTTATTTACCTCACAGATTCAATTTCTGCACCCTTACTCCAATAGTACACACTGTTCTATGTTACATGCAAAAAGTTCCTTTCGCTGTAGAATCTGTTTCCTTGATGTCAGGAATATGAAACGGCTATGACGTGTAGCTCAATGTCTTAACTACCCGTTACTTTGATTTCATTGACCTAGCATCAAAACTGTTTCTTCTGCAACAATTTTATTGAGAGACATCGAATTCCGGCACTTAACGAAGCATATTTACGGTGGCTTCAGAATCTATCTCCTTGAAGTTAGAACTTCGAGAACCGTCATATCATGTATCTGAGTGTCTTATTCACCTCATGGATTCAATTCTGGCACTTTTACTCCAATATTAAGCACTACATGTATGAAATTCCTATTGCTGTAGAATCTATGTCCTTGAGTACAGGAAGCTGAAAATTGATACAACATGTGACATAGCATCTTTACTACCTGTTTCATTGACTAAGCTTGAAAATTGTTCATTCTACAGCCGTTTTCTCTGAGATCGCCAAAATGGTGCACTTAACAATGCATATCCATGTTGTCTGCAAAATCTAGAACTTTAGGGTTTGAACTTCAAAAAGCCTCACCACATGTATCTGAGTGTCGTATTCACCTCACAGATTCAATTTTAGAGGTTAGAACTTCAAAAAGCCTCACCACATGTATCTGAGTGCCGTATTCACCTCACAGATTCAATTTCGGCACCCTTACTATAATAGTACACACTGTTCTATGTTACATGCAAAAAATTCCTTTCGCTGTAGAATTGGTTTCCTTGAGGTCAGGAATATGAAATGGCTATGACGTGTAGCTCAGCGTCTTCTAACTACTGGTTACTTTGATTTCATTGACCTACCATCAAAACTGTTTATTCTGCAACCTTTTATTTAGAATCGACGAAATACGGCACTTAACGAAGCATATTTACGTTGGCTACAGGAACTATCTCCTTGAAGTTAGAACTTCAAAAACTGTCACAACATGTATCTGAGTGTCTCATTCACCTCATGGATTCAATTCCGGTGCCCTCATTCCAATTTTAAGCAGTATTCTATTGTAGATGTAAGAAATTCCTTTCGCAGTAGAATCTGTGTCCTTGAGGTCAGGAATCTGAAAATGGTTACAACATGTAGCTCAGCATCTTAACTACCGGTTACTTTGATTTCATTGACTAAGCTTCAAAATTGTTCATTCTACAGCCGTTTTCTTTGAGATCGACAAAATGGTGCACTTGACAATGCATATCCATGTTGTCTGTAAAATCTAGAACCTTAGGGTTAGAACTTCAAAAAGCCTCACAACATGTATCTGAGTGCCTTATTTACCTCACAGATTCAATTTCTGCACCCTTACTCCAATAGTACACACTGTTCTATGTTACATGCAAAAAGTTCCTTTCGCTGTAGAATCTGTTTCCTTGAGGTCAGGAATATAAAATGGTTATGACATGTAGCTTAGTGTCTTAACTACCCGTTACTTTGATTTCATTGACCTAGCATCAAAACTGTTTCTTCTGCAACAATTTTATTGAGAGACATCGAATTGCGGCACTTAGCAAAGCATATTTACGGTGGCTTCAGAATCTATCTCCTTGAAGTAAGAACTTCGAAAACCGTCACAACATGTATCTGAGTGTCTTATTCACCTCATGGATTCAATTCCGGCAGTCTCACTCCAATATTAGGCACTATTCTATTGTACATGTACAAAATTCCTATCGCTGTAGAATCTGTTTCCTTGAAGTCACTTTCTGAAAGTGGTAACAACATGTACCTCAGTGCCTAAACAACCAGTTACTTTGATTTCATCGACTAAGCTTCAAAATTGTTCATTCTACAGCCGTTTTCTTTGAGATCGACAAAATGACGCACTTAACAATGCATATCCATGTTGTCTGCAAAATCTATAACCTTAGGGTTAGAACTTCAAAAAGCCTCATAACATGTATCTGAGTGCCTTATTTACCTCACAGATTCAATTTCTGCACCCTTACTCCAATATTACACACTATTCTATGTTACATGCAAAAAATTCCTTTCGCTGTAGAATCTGTTTCCTTGAGGTCAGGAATATGAAATGGCTATGCCATGTAGCTTAGTGTCTAAACTACCCGTCCCTTTGATTTATGCTCCCTTATGCTCAGCATCTTAACTACCTGTTACCTTGATTTCATTGACTAAGCTTCAAAATTGTTCATTCTACAACCGTCTTCTTTGAGATCGACAAAATGGTGCACTTAACAATGCATATCCATGTTGTCTGCAAAATCTTGAACTTTAGGGTTTGAACTTCAAAAAGCCTCACCACATGTATCTGAGTGACTTATTTACCTCACAGATTCAATTTCTGCACCCTTACTCCAATAGTACACACTGTTCTATGTTACATCCAAAAAGTTCCTTTCACTGTAGAATCTGTTTCCTTGATGTCAGGAATATGAAATGGCTATGACGTGTAGCTCAGTGTCTTAACTTCTGGTTACTTTGATTTCATTGACCTATCATCAAAACTGTATATTCTGCACCCATTTTATTTAGAATCGACGAAATACGGCACTTAACGAAGCATATTTACGTTGGCTGTAGGAACTATCTCCTTGAAGTTAGAACTTCGAAAACCGTCACAACATGTATCTGAGTGTCTTATTCACCTCATGGATTCAATTCCGGTACTCTCATTCCAATATTAAGCAGTATTTTATTGTAGATGTAAGAAATTCCTTTCGCTGTAGAATCTGTTTCCTTGAGGTCAGGAATCTGAAAAGGCTATGCCATGTAGCTTAGTGTCTTAACTACCCGTTACTTCGATTTCATTGACCTAGCATCAATACTGTTTCTTCTGCAACAATTTTATTGAGAGACATCGAATTGCGGCACTTAACGAAGCATATTTACGGTGGCTTCAGAATCTATCTCCTTGAAGTTAGAACTTCAAAAACCGTCACAAGATTTATCTGAGTGTCTTATACACCTCATGGATTCAATTCGGGCACTCTCACTCCAATATTAAGCACTACATGTATGAAATTCCTATTGCTGTAGAATCTATGTCCTTGAGTACAGGAAGCCGAAAATGGATACAACATGTAGCATAGCATCTTTACTACCTGTTTCTTTTGTTTCATTGACTAAGCTTCAAAATTGTTCATTCTACAGCCGTTTTCTCTGAGATCGCCAAAATGGTGCACTTAACAATGCATATCCATGTTGTCTGCAAAATCTTGAACTTTAGGGTTTGAACTTCAAAAAGCCTCACCACATGTATCTGAGTGCCGTATTCACCTCACAGATTCAATTTCGGCACCCTTACTCCAATAGTACACACTGTTCTATGTTACATGCAAAAAATTCCTTTCGCTGTAGAATTGGTTTCCTTGAGGTAAGGAATATGAAATGGCTATGACGTGTAGCTCAGTGTCTTAACTACTGGTTACTTTGATTTCATTGACCTACCATCAAAACTGTTTATTCTGCAACCATTTTATTTAGAATCGACGAAATACGGCACTTAACGAAGCATATTTACGTTGGCTGCAGGAACTATCTCCTTGAAGTTAGAACTTCAAAAACTGTCACAACATGTATCTGAGTGTCTTATTCACCTCATGGATTCAATTCCGGTACTCTAATTCCAATATTGAGCAGTATTCTATAGTAGATGTAAAAAATTCCTTTCGCCGTAGAATCTGTGTCCTTGAGGTCAGGAATCTGAAAATGGTTACAACATGTAGCTCAGCATCTTAACTACCGGTTTCTTTGATTTTATTGACTAAGCTTCAAAATTGTTCATTCTACAGCCGTTTTCTTTGAGATCGACAAAATGGTGCACTTAACAATGCATATCTATGTTGTCTGCAAAATCTAGAACCTTAGGGTTAGAACTTGAAAAAGCCTCACAACATGTATCTGAGTGCCTTATTTACCTCACAGATTCGATTTCTGCACCCTTACTCCAATAGTACACACTGTTCTATGTTACATGCAAAAAGTTCCTTTCGCTGTAGAATCTGTTTCCTTGAGGTCAGGAATCTGAAATGGCTATGCCATGTAGCTTAGTGTCTTAACTACCCGTTACTTTGATTTCATTGACCTAGCATCAAAACTGTTTCTTCTGCAACAATTTTATTGAGAGACATCGAATTGCGGCACTTAGCAAAGCATATTTACGGTGGCTTCAGAATCTATCTCCTTGAAGTAAGAACTTCGAAAACCGTCACAACATGTATCTGAGTGTCTTATTTACCTCATGGATCCAATTCTGGCACTCTCACTCCATCATTAAGCACTAAATGTAAGAAATTCCTATCGCTGTAGAATCTATGTCCTTGAGTTCAGGAAGCTGAAAATGTTTACAACATGTAGCTCAGCTACCTATTTCTTTTGTTTCATTGACTAAGCTTCAAAATTGTTCATTCTACAGCCGTTTTCTCAGAGATCGCCAAAATGGTGCACTTAACAATGCATATCCATTTTGTCTGCAAAATCTAAACCTTTAGGGTTTGAACTTCAAAAAGCCTCACCACATGTATCTGAGTGCCGTATTCACCTCACAGATTCAATTTCGGCACCCTTACTCCAATAGTACACACTGTTCTATGTTACATGCAAAAAATTCCTTTCGCTGTAGAATTGGTTTCCTTGAGGTCAGGAATATGAAACGGCTATGACGTGTAGCTCAATGTCTTAACTACTGGTTACTTTGATTTCATTGACCTACCATCAAAACTGTTTATTCTGCAACCATTTTATTTAGAATCGACGAAATACGGCACTTAACGAAAAATATTTACGTTGGCTGCAGGAACTATCTCCTTGAAGTTAGAACTTCAAAAACTGTCACAACATGTATCTGAGTGTCTCATTCACCTCATGAATTCAATTCCGGTGCTCTCATTCCAATATTAAGCAGTATTCTATTGTAGATGTAAAAGATTCCTTTTGCCCTAGAATCTGTGTCCTTGAGGTCAGGAATCTGAAAATGGTTACAACATGTAGCTCAGCATCTGAACTACCTGTTACTTTGATTTCATTGACTAAGCTTGAAAATTGTTCATTCTACAGCCGTTTTCTTTGAGATCGACAAAATGGTGCACTTAACAATGCATATCCATGTTGTCTGCAAAATCTAGAACCTTAGGGTTAGAACTTGAAAAAGCCTCACAACATGTATTTGAGTGCCTTATTTACCTCACAGATTCAATTTCTGCACCCTTACTCCAATAGTACACACTGTTCTATGTTACATGCAAAAAGTTCCTTTCGCTGTAGAATCTGTTTCCTTGATGTCAGGAATATTAAACGGCTATGACGTGTAGCTCAATGTCTTAACTACTGGTTACTTTGATTTCATTGACTTACCATCAAAACTGTTTATTCTGCAACCATTTTATTTAGAATCGACGAAATACGGCACTTAACGAAAAAAAATTCACGTTGGCTGCAGGAACTATCTCCTTGAAGTTAGAACTTCGAAAACCGTCACAACATGTATTTGAGTGTCTTTTTCACCTAATGGATTCAATTCCGGTACTCTCATTCCAATATTAAGCAGTATTCTATTATAGATGTAAGAAATTTCTTTCGCTTTAGAATCTGTTTCCTTGAGGTCAGGAATCTGAAATGGCTATGCCATATAGCTTCGTGTCTTAACTACCTGTTACTTTGATTTCATTGACCTAGCATCAAAACTGTTTCTTCTGCAACAATTTTATTGAGAGACATCGAATTCCGGCACTTAACGAAGCATATTTACGGTGGCTTCAGAATCTATCTCCTTGAAGTAAGAACTTCGAGAACCGTCATATCATGTATCTGAGTGTCTTATTCACCTCATGGATTCAATTCTGGCACTTTTACTCCAATATTAAGCACTACATGTATGAAATTCCTATTGCTGTAGAATCTATGTCCTTGAGTACAGGAAGCTGAAAATTGATACAACATGTGACATAGCATCTTTACTACCTGTTTCATTGACTAAGCTTGAAAATTGTTCATTCTACAGCCGTTTTCTCTGAGATCGCCAAAATGGTGCACTTAACAATGCATATCCATGTTGTCTGCAAAATCTAGAACTTTAGGGTTTGAACTTCAAAAAGCCTCACCACATGTATCTGAGTGTCGTATTCACCTCACAGATTCAATTTTAGAGGTTAGAACTTCAAAAAGCCTCACCACATGTATCTGAGTGCCGTATTCACCTCACAGATTCAATTTCGGCACCCTTACTATAATAGTACACACTGTTCTATGTTACATGCAAAAAATTCCTTTCGCTGTAGAATTGGTTTCCTTGAGGTCAGGAATATGAAATGGCTATGACGTGTAGCTCAGCGTCTTCTAACTACTGGTTACTTTGATTTCATTGACCTACCATCAAAACTGTTTATTCTGCAACCATTTTATTTAGAATCGACGAAATACGGCACTTAACGAAGCATATTTACGTTGGCTACAGGAACTATCTCCTTGAAGTTAGAACTTCAAAATCTGTCACAACATGTATCTGAGTGTCTCATTCACCTCATGGATTCAATTCCGGTGCCCTCATTCCAATTTTAAGCAGTATTCTATTGTAGATGTAAGAAATTCCTTTCGCCGTAGAATCTGTGTCCTTGAGGTCAGGAATCTGAAAATGGTTACAACATGTAGCTCAGCATCTTAACTACCGGTTTCTTTGATTTCATTGACTAAGCTTCAAAATTGTTCATTCTACAGCCGTTTTCTTTGAGATCGACAAAATGGTGCACTTGACAATGCATATCCATGTTGTCTGTAAAATCTAGAACCTTAGGGTTAGAACTTCAAAAAGCCTCACAACATGTATCTGATTGCCTTATTTACCTCACAGATTCAATTTCTGCACCCTTACTCCAATAGTACACACTGTTCTATGTTACATGCAAAAAGTTCCTTTCGCTGTAGAATCTGTTTCCTTGAGGTCAGGAATCTGAAATGGCTATGCCATGTAGCTAAGTGTCTTAACTACCCGTTACCTTGATTTCATTGACCTAGCATCAAAACTGTTTCTTCTGCAACAATTTTATTGAGAGACATCGAATTGCGGCACTTAGCAAAGCATATTTACGGTGGCTTCAGAATCTATCTCCTTGAAGTAAGAACTTCGAAAACCGTCACAACATGTATCTGAGTGTCTTATTCACCTCATGGATTCAATTCCGGCAGTCTCACTCCAATATTAGGCACTATTCTATTGTACATGTACAAAATTCCTATCGCTGTAGAATCTGTTTCCTTGAAGTCACTTTCTGAAAGTGGTAACAACATGTACCTCAGTGCCTAAACAACCAGTTACTTTGATTTCATCGACTAAGCTTCAAAATTGTTCATTCTACAGCCGTTTTCTTTGAGATCGACAAAATGACGCACTTAACAATGCATATCCATGTTGTCTGCAAAATCTATAACCTTAGGGTTAGAACTTCAAAAAGCCTCATAACATGTATCTGAGTGCCTTATTTACCTCACAGATTCAATTTCTGCACCCTTACTCCAATATTACACACTATTCTATGTTACATGCAAAAAATTCCTTTCGCTGTAGAATCTGTTTCCTTGAGGTCAGGAATATGAAATGGCTATGCCATGTAGCTTAGTGTCTAAACTACCCGTCCCTTTGATTTATGCTCCCTTATGCTCAGCATCTTAACTACCTGTTACCTTGATTTCATTGACTAAGCTTCAAAATTGTTCATTCTACAGCCGTCTTCTTTGAGATCGACAAAATGGTGCACTTAACAATGCATATCCATGTTGTCTGCAAAATCTTGAACTTTAGGGTTTGAACTTCAAAAAGCCTCACCACATGTATCTGAGTGACTTATTTACCTCACAGATTCAATTTCTGCACCCTTCCTCCAATAGTACACACTGTTCTATGTTACATCCAAAAAGTTCCTTTCCCTGTAGAATCTGTTTCCTTGATGTCAGGAATATGAAATGGCTCTGACGTGTAGCTCAGTGTCTTAACTTCTGGTTACTTTGATTTCATTGACCTACCATCAAAACTGTATATTCTGCACCCATTTTATTTAGAATCAACGAAATACGGCACTTAACGAAGCATATTTACGTTGGCTGTAGGAACTATCTCCTTGAAGCTAGAACTTCGAAAACCGTCACAACATGTATCTGAGTGTCTTATTCACCTCATGGATTCAATTCCGGTACTCTCATTCCAATATTAAGCAGTATTCTATTGTAGATGTGAGAAATTCCTTTTGCCCTAGAATCTGTGTCCTTGAGGTCAGGAATCTGAAAATGGTTACAACATGTAGCTCATCATCTTAACTACCGGTTTCTTTGATTTCATTGACAAAGCTTCAAAATTGTTTCTTCTGCAACAATTTTATTGAGAGACATCGAATTGCGGCACTTAACGAAGCATATTTACGGGTGCTTCAGAATCTATCTCCTTGAAGTTAGAACTTCAAAAACCGTCACAAGATGTATCTGAGTGTCTTATACACCTCATGGATTCAATTCGGGCACTCTCACTCCAATATTAAGCACTACATGTATGAAATTCCTATTGCTGTAGAATCTATGTCCTTGAGTACAGGAAGTTAAAAATGGATACAACATGTAGCATAGCATCTTTACTACCTGTTTCTTTTGTTTCATTGACTAAGCTTCAAAATTGTTCATTCTACAGCCGTTTTCTCTGAGATCGCCAAAATGGTGCACTTAACAATGCATATCCATTTTGTCTGCAAAATCTAGAACTTTAGGGTTTGAACTTCAAAAAGCCTCACCACATGTATCTGAGTGCCGTATTCACCTCACAGATTCAATTTCGGCACCCTTACTCCAATAGTACACACTGTTCTATGTTACATGCAAAAAATTCCTTTCGCTGTAGAATTGGTTTCCTTGAGGTCAGGAATATGAAACGGCTATGACGTGTAGCTCAATGTCTTAACTACTGGTTACTTTGATTTCATTGACCTACCATAAAAACTGTTTATTCTGCAACCATTTTATTTAGAATCGACGAAATACGGCACTTAACGAAAAATATTTACGTTGGCTGCAGGAACTATCTCCTTGAAGTTAGAACTTCGAAAACCGTCACAACATATATCTGAGTGTCTCATTCACCTCATGGATTCAATTCCGGTGCTCTCATTCCAATATTAAGCAGTATTCTATTGTAGATGTAAAAGATTCCTTTTGCCCTAGAATCTGTGTCCTTGAGGTCAGGAATCTGAAAATGGTTACAACATGTAGCTCAGCATCTGAACTACCTGTTACTTTGATTTCATTGACTAAGCTTGAAAATTGTTCATTCTACAGCCGTTTTCTTTGAGATCGACAAAATGGTGCACTTAACAATGCATATCCATGTTGTCTGCAAAATCTAGAACCTTAGGGTTAGAACTTGAAAAAGCCTCACAACATGTATTTGAGTGCCTTATTTACCTCACAGATTCAATTTCTGCACCCTTACTCCAATAGTACACACTGTTCTATGTTACATGCAAAAAGTTCCTTTCGCTGTAGAATCTGTTTCCTTGATGTCAGGAATATGAAACGGCTATGACGTGTAGCTCAATGTCTTAACTACCCGTTACTTTGATTTCATTGACCTAGCATCAAAACTGTTTCTTCTGCAACAATTTTATTGAGAGACATCGAATTCCGGCACTTAACGAAGCATATTTACGGTGGCTTCAGAATCTATCTCCTTGAAGTTAGAACTTCGAGAACCGTCATATCATGTATCTGAGTGTCTTATTCACCTCATGGATTCAATTCTGGCACTTTTACTCCAATATTAAGCACTACATGTATGAAATTCCTATTGCTGTAGAATCTATGTCCTTGAGTACAGGAAGCTGAAAATTGATACAACATGTGACATAGCATCTTTACTACCTGTTTCATTGACTAAGCTTGAAAATTGTTCATTCTACAGCCGTTTTCTCTGAGATCGCCAAAATGGTGCACTTAACAATGCATATCCATGTTGTCTGCAAAATCTAGAACTTTAGGGTTTGAACTTCAAAAAGCCTCACCACATGTATCTGAGTGTCGTATTCACCTCACAGATTCAATTTTAGAGGTTAGAACTTCAAAAAGCCTCACCACATGTATCTGAGTGCCGTATTCACCTCACAGATTCAATTTCGGCACCCTTACTATAATAGTACACACTGTTCTATGTTACATGCAAAAAATTCCTTTCGCTGTAGAATTGGTTTCCTTGAGGTCAGGAATATGAAATGGCTATGACGTGTAGCTCAGCGTCTTCTAACTACTGGTTACTTTGATTTCATTGACCTACCATCAAAACTGTTTATTCTGCAACCTTTTATTTAGAATCGACGAAATACGGCACTTAACGAAGCATATTTACGTTGGCTACAGGAACTATCTCCTTGAAGTTAGAACTTCAAAAACTGTCACAACATGTATCTGAGTGTCTCATTCACCTCATGGATTCAATTCCGGTGCCCTCATTCCAATTTTAAGCAGTATTCTATTGTAGATGTAAGAAATTCCTTTCGCAGTAGAATCTGTGTCCTTGAGGTCAGGAATCTGAAAATGGTTACAACATGTAGCTCAGCATCTTAACTACCGGTTACTTTGATTTCATTGACTAAGCTTCAAAATTGTTCATTCTACAGCCGTTTTCTTTGAGATCGACAAAATGGTGCACTTGACAATGCATATCCATGTTGTCTGTAAAATCTAGAACCTTAGGGTTAGAACTTCAAAAAGCCTCACAACATGTATCTGAGTGCCTTATTTACCTCACAGATTCAATTTCTGCACCCTTACTCCAATAGTACACACTGTTCTATGTTACATGCAAAAAGTTCCTTTCGCTGTAGAATCTGTTTCCTTGAGGTCAGGAATATAAAATGGTTATGACATGTAGCTTAGTGTCTTAACTACCCGTTACTTTGATTTCATTGACCTAGCATCAAAACTGTTTCTTCTGCAACAATTTTATTGAGAGACATCGAATTGCGGCACTTAGCAAAGCATATTTACGGTGGCTTCAGAATCTATCTCCTTGAAGTAAGAACTTCGAAAACCGTCACAACATGTATCTGAGTGTCTTATTCACCTCATGGATTCAATTCCGGCAGTCTCACTCCAATATTAGGCACTATTCTATTGTACATGTACAAAATTCCTATCGCTGTAGAATCTGTTTCCTTGAAGTCACTTTCTGAAAGTGGTAACAACATGTACCTCAGTGCCTAAACAACCAGTTACTTTGATTTCATCGACTAAGCTTCAAAATTGTTCATTCTACAGCCGTTTTCTTTGAGATCGACAAAATGACGCACTTAACAATGCATATCCATGTTGTCTGCAAAATCTATAACCTTAGGGTTAGAACTTCAAAAAGCCTCATAACATGTATCTGAGTGCCTTATTTACCTCACAGATTCAATTTCTGCACCCTTACTCCAATATTACACACTATTCTATGTTACATGCAAAAAATTCCTTTCGCTGTAGAATCTGTTTCCTTGAGGTCAGGAATATGAAATGGCTATGCCATGTAGCTTAGTGTCTAAACTACCCGTCCCTTTGATTTATGCTCCCTTATGCTCAGCATCTTAACTACCTGTTACCTTGATTTCATTGACTAAGCTTCAAAATTGTTCATTCTACAGCCGTCTTCTTTGAGATCGACAAAATGGTGCACTTAACAATGCATATCCATGTTGTCTGCAAAATCTTGAACTTTAGGGTTTGAACTTCAAAAAGCCTCACCACATGTATCTGAGTGACTTATTTACCTCACAGATTCAATTTCTGCACCCTTCCTCCAATAGTACACACTGTTCTATGTTACATCCAAAAAGTTCCTTTCCCTGTAGAATCTGTTTCCTTGATGTCAGGAATATGAAATGGCTCTGACGTGTAGCTCAGTGTCTTAACTTCTGGTTACTTTGATTTCATTGACCTACCATCAAAACTGTATATTCTGCACCCATTTTATTTAGAATCGACGAAATACGGCACTTAACGAAGCATATTTACGTTGGCTGTAGGAACTATCTCCTTGAAGTTAGAACTTCGAAAACCGTCACAACATGTATCTGAGTGTCTTATTCACCTCATGGATTCAATTCCGGTACTCTCATTCCAATATTAAGCAGTATTCTATTGTAGATGTAAGAAATTCCTTTCGCCGTCGAATCTGTGTCCTTGAGGTCAGGAATCTGAAAATGGTTACAACATGTAGCTCAGCATCTTAACTACCGGTTTCTTTGATTTTATTGACTAAGCTTCAAAATTGTTCATTCTACAGCCGTTTTCTTTGAGATCGACAAAATGGTGCACTTAACAATGCATATCCATGTTGTCTGCAAAATCTAGAACCTTAGGGTTAGAACTTGAAAAAGCCTCACAACATGTATCTGAGTGCCTTATTTACCTCACAGATTCAATTTCTGCACCCTTACTCCAATAGTACACACTGTTCTATGTTACATGCAAAAAGTTCCTTTCGCCGTAGAATCTGTTTCCTTGAGGTCAGGAATCTGAAATGGCTATGCCATGTAGCTTAGTGTCTTAACTACCCGTTACTTTGATTTCATTGACCTAGCATCAAAACTGTTTCTTCTGCAACAATTTTATTGAGAGACATCGATTTGCGGCACTTAGCAAAGCATATTTACGGTGGCTTCAGAATCTATCTCCTTGAAGTAAGAACTTCGAAAACCGTCACAACATGTATCTGAGTGTCTTATTTACCTCATGGATCCAATTCTGGCACTCTCACTCCATCATTAAGCACTACATGTAAGAAATTCCTATCGCTGTAGAATCTATGTCCTTGAGTTCAGGAAGCTGAAAATGGTTACAACATGTAGCTCAGCATCTTTACTACCTATTTCTTTTGTTTCATTGACTAAGCTTCAAAATTGTTCATTCTACAGCCGTTTTCTCTGAGATCGCCAAAATGGTGCACTTAACAATGCATATCCATGTTGTCTGCAAAATCTAGAACTTTAGGGTTTGAACTTCAAAAAGCCTCATAACATGTATCTGAGTGCCTTATTTACCTCACAGATTCAAATTCTGCACCCTTACTCCAATATTACACACTATTCTATGTTACATGCAAAAAATTCCTTTCGCTGTAGAATCTGTTTCCTTGAGGTCAGGAATATGAAATGGCTATGCCATGTAGCTTAGTGTCTAAACTACCCGTCCCTTTGATTTATGCTCCCTTATGCTCAGCATCTTAACTACCTGTTACCTTGATTTCATTGACTAAGCTTCAAAATTGTTCATTCTACAGCCGTCTTCTTTGAGATCGACAAAATGGTGCACTTAACAATGCATATCCATGTTGTCTGCAAAATCTTGAACTTTAGGGTTTGAACTTCAAAAAGCCTCACCACATGTATCTGAGTGACTTATTTACCTCACAGATTCAATTTCTGCACCCTTACTCCAATAGTACACACTGTTCTATGTTACATCCAAAAAGTTCCTTTCACTGTAGAATCTGTTTCCTTGATGTCAGGAATATGAAATGGCTATGCCATGTAGCTTAGTGTCTTAACTACCCGTTACTTTGATTTCATTCACCTAGCATCAAAACTGTTTCTTCTGCAACAATTTTATTTAGAATCAACGAAATACGGCACTTAACGAAGCATATTTACGTTGGCTGTAGGAACTATCTCCTTGAAGCTAGAACTTCGAAAACCGTCACAACATGTATCTGAGTGTCTTATTCACCTCATGGATTCAATTCCGGTACTCTCATTCCAATATTAAGCAGTATTCTATTGTAGATGTGAGAAATTCCTTTCGCCGTAGAATCTGTGTCCTTGAGGTCAGGAATCTGAAAATGGTTACAACATGTAGCTCATCATCTTAACTACCGGTTTCTTTGATTTCATTGACAAAGCTTCAAAATTGTTCATTCTACAGCCGTTTTCTTTGAGATCGACAAAATGGTGCACTTAACAATGCATATCCATTTTGTCTGCAAAATCTAGAACCTTAGGGTTAGAACTTGAAAAAGCCTCAAAACATGTATCTGAGTGCCTTATTTACCTCACAGATTCAATTTCTGCACCCTTACTCCAATAGTACACACTGTTCTATGTTACATGCAAAAAATTCCTTTCGCTGTAGAATTGGTTTCCTTGAGGTCAGGAATATGAAATGGCTATGACGTGTAGCTCAGCGTCTTCTAACTACTGGTAACTTTGATTTCATTGACCTACCATCAAAACTGTTTATTCTGCAACCATTTTATTTAGAATCGACGAAATACGGCACTTAACGAAGCATATTTACGTTGGCTGCAGGAACTATCTCCTTAAAGTTAGAACTTCGAAAACCGTCACAACATGTATCTGTGTGTCTTATTCACCTCATGGATTCAATTCCGGTACTCTCATTCCAATATTAAGCAGTATTCTATTATAGATGTAAAAAAAATTCCTTTCGCTGTAGAATCTGTTTCCTTGAGGTCAGGAATCTGAAAAGGCTATGCCATGTAGCTTAGTGTCTTAACTACCCGTTACTTTGATTTCATTGACCTAGCATCAATACTGTTTCTTCTGCAACAATTTTATTGAGAGACATCGAATTGCGGCACTTAACGAAGCATATTTACGGTGGCTTCAGAATCTATCTCTTTGAAGTTAGAACTTCGAGAACCGTCATATCATGTATCTGAGTGTCTTATTCACCTCATGGATTCAATTCTGGCACTTTTACTCCAATATTAAGCACTACATGTATGAAATTCCTATTGCTGTAGAATCTATGTCCTTGAGTACAGGAAGTTAAAAATGGATACAACATGTAGCATAGCATCTTTACTACCTGTTTCTTTTGTTTCATTGACTAAGCTTCAAAATTGTTCATTCTACAGCCGTTTTCTCTGAGATCGCCAAAATGGTGCACTTAACAATGCATATCCATGTTGTCTGCAAAATCTTGAACTTTAGGGTTTGAACTTCAAAAAGCCTCACCACATGTATCTGAGTGCCGTATTCACCTCACAGATTCAATTTCGGCACCCTTACTCCAATAGTACACACTGTTCTATGTTACATGCAAAAAATTCCTTTCGCTGTAGAATTGGTTTCCTTGAGGTAAGGAATATGAAATGGCTATGACGTGTAGCTCAGTGTCTTAACTACTGGTTACTTTGATTTCATTGACCTACCATCAAAACTGTTTATTCTGCAACCATTTTATTTAGAATCGACGAAATACGGCACTTAACGAAGCATATTTACGTTGGCTGCAGGAACTATCTCCTTGAAGTTAGAACTTCAAAAACTGTCACAACATGTATCTGAGTGTCTTATTCACCTCATGGATTCAATTCCGGTACTCTAATTCCAATATTCAGCAGTATTCTATAGTAGATGTAAAAAATTCCTTTCGCCGTAGAATCTGTGTCCTTGAGGTCAGGAATCTGAAAATGGTTACAACATGTAGCTCAGCATCTTAACTACCGGTTTCTTTGATTTTATTGACTAAGCTTCAAAATTGTTCATTCTACAGCCGTTTTCTTTGAGATCGACAAAATGGTGCACTTAACAATGCATATCCATGTTGTCTGCAAAATCTAGAACCTTAGGGTTAGAACTTGAAAAAGCCTCACAACATGTATCTGAGTGCCTTATTTACCTCACAGATTCAATTTCTGCACCCTTACTCCAATAGTACACACTGTTCTATGTTACATGCAAAAAGTTCCTTTCGCTGTAGAATCTGTTTCCTTGAGGTCAGGAATCTGAAATGGCTATGCCATGTAGCTTAGTGTCTTAACTACCCGTTACTTTGATTTCATTGACCTAGCATCAAAACTGTTTCTTCTGCAACAATTTTATTGAGAGACATCGAATTGCGGCACTTAGCAAAGCATATTTACCGTGGCTTCAGAATCTATCTCCTTGAAGTAAGAACTTCGAAAACCGTCACAAAATGTATCTGAGTGTCTTATTTACCTCATGGATCCAATTCTGGCACTCTCACTCCATCATTAAGCACTACATGTAAGAAATTCCTATCGCTGTAGAATCTATGTCCTTGAGTTCAGGAAGCTGAAAATGGTTACAACATGTAGCTCAGCTACCTATTTCTTTTGTTTCATTGACTAAGCTTCAAAATTGTTCATTCTACAGCCGTTTTCTCTGAGATCGCCAAAATGGTGCACTTAACAATGCATATCCATTTTGTCTGCAAAATCTAGAACTTTAGGGTTTGAACTTCAAAAAGCCTCACCACATGTATCTGAGTGCCGTATTCACCTCACAGATTCAATTTCGGCACCCTTACTCCAATAGTACACACTGTTCTATGTTACATGCAAAAAATTCCTTTCGCTGTAGAATTGGTTTCCTTGAGGTCAGGAATATGAAACGGCTATGACGTATAGCTCAATGTCTTAACTACTGGTTACTTTGATTTCATTGACCTACCATCAAAACTGTTTATTCTGCAACCATTTTATTTAGAATCGACGAAATACGGCACTTAACGAAAAATATTTACGTTGGCTGCAGGAACTATCTCCTTGAAGTTAGAACTTCAAAAACTGTCACAACATGTATCTGAGTGTCTCATTCACCTCATGGATTCAATTCCGGTGCCCTCATTCCAATTTTAAGCAGTATTCTATTGTAGATGTAAGAAATTCCTTTCGCCGTAGAATCTGTTTCCTTGAGGTCAGGAATCTGAAATGGCTATGCCATATAGCTTCGTGTCTTAACTACCCGTTACTTTGATTTCATTGACCTAGCATCAAAACTGTTTCTTCTGCAACAATTTTATTGAGAGACATCGAATTCCGGCACTTAACGAAGCATATTTACGGTGGCTTCAGAATCTATCTCTTTGAAGTTAGAACTTCGAGAACCGTCATATCATGTATCTGAGTGTCTTATTCACCTCATGGATTCAATTCTGGCACTTTTACTCCAATATTAAGCACTACATGTATGAAATTCCTATTGCTGTAGAATCTATGTCCTTGAGTACAGGAAGCTGAAAATTGATACAACATGTGACATAGCATCTTTACTACCTGTTTCATTGACTAAGCTTCAAAATTGTTCATTCTACAGCCGTTTTCTCTGAGATCGCCAAAATGGTGCACTTAACAATGCATATCCATGTTGTCTGCAAAATCTAGAACTTTAGGGTTTGAACTTCAAAAAGCCTCACCACATGTATCTGAGTGTCGTATTCACCTCACAGATTCAATTTTAGAGGTTAGAACTTCAAAAAGCCTCACCACATGTATCTGAGTGCCGTATTCACCTCACAGTTTTAATTTCTGCACCCATACTCCAATAGTACACACTGTTCTATGTTACATGCAAAAAATTCCTTTCGCTGTAGAATTGGTTTCCTTGAGGTCAGGAATATGAAATGGCTATGACGTGTAGCTCAGCGTCTTCTTACTACTGGTTACTTTGATTTCATTGACCTACCATCAAAACTGTTTATTCTGCAACCTTTTATTTAGAATCGACGAAATACGGCACTTAACGAAGCATATTTACGTTGGCTACAGGAACTATCTCCTTGAAGTTAGAACTTCAAAAACTGTCACAACATGTATCTGAGTGTCTCATTCACCTCATGGATTCAATTCCGGTGCCCTCATTCCAATTTTAAGCAGTATTCTATTGTAGATGTAAGAAATTCCTTTCGCCGTAGAATCTGTGTCCTTGAGGTCAGGAATCTAAAAATGGTTACAACATGTAGCTCAGCATCTTAACTACCGGTTACTTTGATTTCATTGACTAAGCTTCAAAATTGTTCATTCTACAGCCGTTTTCTTTGAGATCGACAAAATGGTGCACTTGATAATGCATATCCATGTTGTCTGTAAAATCTAGAACCTTAGGGTTAGAACTTCAAAAAGCCTCACAACATGTATCTGAGTGCCTTATTTACCTCACAGATTCAATTTCTGCACCCTTACTCCAATAGTACACACTGTTCTATGTTACATGCAAAAAGTTCCTTTCGCTGTAGAATCTGTTTCCTTGAGGTCAGGAATCTGAAATGGCTATGCCTTGTAGCTAAGTGTCTTAACCAACGGTTACCTTGATTTCATTGACCTAGCATCAAAACCGTTTCTTCTGCAACAATTTTATTGAGAGACATCGAATTGCAGCACTTAGCAAAGCATATTTACGTTGGCTGCAGGAACTATCTCCTTGAAGTTAGAACTTCAAAAACCGTCACAACATGTATCTGTGTGTCTTATTCACCTCATGGATTCAATTCCGGTACTCTCATTCCAATATTAAGCAGTATTCTATTATAGATGTAAGAAATTCCTTTCGCTGTAGAATCTGTTTCCTTGAGGTCAGGAATCTAAAAATGGTTACAACATGTAGCTCAGCATCTTAACTACCGGTTACTTTGATTTCATTGACTAAGCTTCAAAATTGTTCATTCTACAGCCGTCTTCTTTGAGATCGAGAAAATGGTGCACTTAACAATGCATATCCATGTTGTCTTCAAAATCTAGAACCTTAGGGTTAGATCTTCCAAAAGCCTCACAACATGTATCTGAGTGACTTATTTACCTCACAGATTCAATTTCTGCACCCTTACTCCAATAGTACACACTGTTCTATGTTACATCCCAAAAGTTCCTTTCGCTGTAGAATCTGTTTCCTTGATGTCAGGAATATGAAATACCTATGACGTGTAGCTCAGTGTCTTAACTTCTGGTTACTTTGATTTCATTGACCTACCATCAAAACTGTTTATTCTGCAACCATTTTATTTAGAATCGACGAAATACGGCACTTAACGAAGCATATTTATGTTGGCTGCAGGAACTATCTCCTTGAAGTTAGAACTTCGAAAACCATCACAACATGTATCTGAGTGTCTTATTCACCTGATGGATTCAATTCCGGTACTCTCATTCCAATATTAAGCAGTATTTTATTATAGATGTAAGAAATTCCTTTCGCTGTAGAATCTGTTTTCTTGAGGTCAGGAATCTGAAAAGGCTATGCCATGTAGCTTAGTGTCTTAACTACCCGTTACTTCGATTTCATTGACCTAGCATCAATACTGTTTTTTCTGCAACAATTTTATTGAGAGACATCGAATTGCGGCACTTAACGAAGCATATTTACGGTGGCTTCAGAATCTATCTCCTTGAAGTTAGAACTTCAAAAACCGTCACAAGATTTATCTGAGTGTCTTATACACCTCATGGATTCAATTCGGGCACTCTCACTCCAATATTAAGCACTACATGTATGAAATTCCTATTGCTGTAGAATCTATGTCCTTGAGTACAGGAAGCCGAAAATGGATACAACATGTAGCATAGCATCTTTACTACCTGTTTCTTTTGTTTCATTGACTAAGCTTCAAAATTGTTCATTCTACAGCCGTTTTCTCTGAGATCGGCAAAATGGTGCACTTAACAATGCATATCCATGTTGTCTGCAAAATCTAGAACTTTAGGGTTTGAACTTCAAAAAGCCTCACCACATGTATCTGAGTGTCGTATTCACCTCACAGATTCAATTTCGGCACCCTTACTCCAATAGTACACACTGTTCTATGTTACATGCAAAAAATTCCTTTCGCTGTAGAATCTGTTTCCTTGAGGTCAGGAATATGAAATGGCTATGACGTGTAGCTCAGCGTCTTCTTACTACTGGTTACTTTGATTTCATTGACCTACCATCAAAACTGTTTATTCTGCAACCTTTTATTTAGAATCGACGAAATACGGCACTTAACGAAGCATATTTACGTTGGCTACAGGAACTATCTCCTTGAAGTTAGAACTTCAAAAACTGTCACAACATGTATCTGAGTGTCTCATTCACCTCATGGATTCAATTCCGGTGCTCTCATTCCAATATTAAGCAGTATTCTATTGTAGATGTAAAAGATTCCTTTTGCCCTAGAATCTGTGTCCTTGAGGTCAGGAATCTGAAAATGGTTACAACATGTAGCTCAGCATCTTAACTACCGGTTACTTTGATTTCATTGACTAAGCTTCAAAATTGTTCATTCTACAGCCGTTTTCTTTGAGATCGACAAAATGGTGCACTTGACAATGCATATCCATGTTGTCTGTAAAATCTAGAACCTTAGGGTTAGAACTTCAAAAAGCCTCACAACATGTATCTGAGTGCCTTATTTACCTCACAGATTCAATTTCTGCACCCTTACTCCAATAGTACACACTGTTCTATGTTACATGCAAAAAGTTCCTTTCGCTGTAGAATCTGTTTCCTTGAGGTCAGGAATCTGAAATGGCTATGCCATGTAGCTAAGTGTCTTAACTACCCGTTACCTTGATTTCATTGACCTAGCATCAAAACCGTTTCTTCTGCAACAATTTTATTGAGAGACATCGAATTGCAGCACTTAGCAAAGCATATTTACGGTGGCTTCAGAATCTAACTTCTTGAAGTAAGAACTTCGAAAACCGTCACAACATGTATCTGAGTGTCTTATTTACCTCATGGATCCGATTCTGGCACTCTCACTCCAACATTAAGCACTACATGTAAAAAATTCCTATCGCTGTAGAATCTATGTCCTTGAGTTCAGGAAGCTCAGCATCTGAACTACCTGTTACTTTGATTTCATTGACTAAGCTTGAAAATTGTTCATTCTACAGCCGTTTTCTTTGAGATCGACAAAATGGTGCACTTAACAATGCATATCCATGTTGTCTGCAAAATCTAGAACCTTAGGGTTAGAACTTGAAAAGGCCTCACAACATGTATTTGAGTGCCTTATTTACCTCACAGATTCAATTTCTGCACCCTTACTCCAATAGTACACACTGTTCTATGTTACATGCAAAAAGTTCCTTTCGCTGTAGAATCTGTTTCCTTGATGTCAGGAATATGAAACGGCTATGACGTGTAGCTCAATGTCTTAACTACTGGTTACTTTGATTTCATTGACTTACCATCAAAACTGTTTATTCTGCAACCATTTTATTTAGAATCGACGAAATACGGCACTTAACGAAAAATATTCACGTTGGCTGCAGGAACTATCTCCTTGAAGTTAGAACTTCGAAAACCGTCACAACATGTATTTGAGTGTCTTTTTCACCTAATGGATTCAATTCCGGTACTCTCATTCCAATATTAAGCAGTATTCTATTATAGATGTAAGAAATTTCTTTCGCTTTAGAATCTGTTTCCTTGAGGTCAGGAATCTGAAATGGCTATGCCATATAGCTTCGTGTCTTAACTACCCGTTACTTTGATTTCATTGACCTAGCATCAAAACTGTTTCTTCTGCAACAATTTTATTGAGAGACATCGAATTCCGGCACTTAACGAAGCATATTTACGGTGGCTTCAGAATCTATCTCTTTGAAGTTAGAACTTCGAGAACCGTCATATCATGTATCTGAGTGTCTTATTCACCTCATGGATTCAATTCTGGCACTTTTACTCCAATATTAAGCACTACATGTATGAAATTCCTATTGCTGTAGAATCTATGTCCTTGAGTACAGGAAGCTGAAAATTGATACAACATGTGACATAGCATCTTTACTACCTGTTTCATTGACTAAGCTTCAAAATTGTTCATTCTACAGCCGTTTTCTCTGAGATCGCCAAAATGGTGCACTTAACAATGCATATCCATGTTGTCTGCAAAATCTAGAACTTTAGGGTTTGAACTTCAAAAAGCCTCACCACATGTATCTGAGTGTCGTATTCACCTCACAGATTCAATTTTAGAGGTTAGAACTTCAAAAAGCCTCACCACATGTATCTGAGTGCCGTATTCACCTCACAGTTTTAATTTCTGCACCCTTACTCCAATAGTACACACTGTTCTATGTTACATGCAAAAAATTCCTTTCGCTGTAGAATTGGTTTCCTTGAGGTCAGGAATATGAAATGGCTATGACGTGTAGCTCAGCGTCTTCTTACTACTGGTTACTTTGATTTCATTGACCTACCATCAAAACTGTTTATTCTGCAACCTTTTATTTAGAATCGACGAAATACGGCACTTAACGAAGCATATTTACGTTGGCTACAGGAACTATCTCCTTGAAGTTAGCACTTCAAAAACTGTCACAACATGTATCTGAGTGTCTCATTCACCTCATGGATTCAATTCCGGTGCCCTCATTCCAATTTTAAGCAGTATTCTATTGTAGATGTAAGAAATTCCTTTCGCCGTAGAATCTGTGTCCTTGAGGTCAGGAATCTAAAAATGGTTACAACATGTAGCTCAGCATCTTAACTACCGGTTACTTTGATTTCATTGACTAAGCTTCAAAATTGTTCATTCTACAGCCGTTTTCTTTGAGATCGACAAAATGGTGCACTTGATAATGCATATCCATGTTGTCTGTAAAATCTAGAACCTTAGGGTTAGAACTTCAAAAAGCCTCACAACATGTATCTGAGTGCCTTATTTACCTCACAGATTCAATTTCTGCACCCTTACTCCAATAGTACACACTGTTCTATGTTACATGCAAAAAGTTCCTTTCGCTGTAGAATCTGTTTCCTTGAGGTCAGGAATCTGAAATGGCTATGCCTTGTAGCTAAGTGTCTTAACCAACGGTTACCTTGATTTCATTGACCTAGCATCAAAACCGTTTCTTCTGCAACAATTTTATTGAGAGACATCGAATTGCAGCACTTAGCAAAGCATATTTACGGTGGCTTCAGAATCTATCTTCTTGAAGTAAGAACTTCGAAAACCGTCACAACATGTATCTGAGTGTCTTATTTACCTCATGGATCCGATTCTGGCACTCTCACTCAAACATTAAGCACTACATGTAAAAAATTCCTATCGCTGTAGAATCTATGTCCTTGAGTTCAGGAAGCTGAAAATGGTTACAACATGTAGCTCAGCATCTGAACTACCTGTTACTTTGATTTCATTGACTAAGCTTGAAAATTGTTCATTCTACAGCCGTTTTCTCTGAGATCACCAAAATGGTGCACTTGACAATGCATATCCATGTTGTCTGCAAAATCTAGAACCTTAGGTTAGAACTTCAAAAAGCCTCACAACATGTACCTGATTGCCTTATTTACCGCATGGATTCAATTTCGGCACCCTTACTCCAATATCAAACACTATTCTATGTTATATGCAAAAAATTCCTTTCGCTGTAGAATCTGTTTCCTTGAGGTCAGGAATATAAAATGGTTATGACATGTAGCTTAGTGTCTTAACTACCCGTTACTTCGATTTCATTGACCTAGCATCAAAACTGTTTCTTCTGCAACAATTTTATTGAGAGACATCGAATTGCGGCACTTAGCAAAGCATATTTACGGTGGCTTCAGAATCTATCTCCTTGAAGTAAGAACTTCGAAAACCGTCACAACATGTATCTGAGTGTCTTATTTACCTCATGGATCCAATTCTGGCACTCTCACTCCATCATTAAGCACTACATGTAAGAAATTCCTATCGCTGTAGAATCTATGTCCTTGAGTTCAGGAAGCTGAAAATGGTTACAACATGTAGCTCAGCATCTTTACTACCTATTTCTTTTGTTTCATTGACTAAGCTTCAAAATTGTTCATTCTACAGCCGTTTTCTCTGAGATCGCCAAAATGGTGCACTTAACAATGCATATCCATTTTGTCTGCAAAATCTAGAACTTTAGGGTTTGAACTTCAAAAAGCCTCACCACATGTATCTGAGTGCCGTATTCACCTCACAGATTCAATTTCGGCACCCTTACTCCAATAGTACACACTGTTCTATGTTACATGCAAAAAATTCCTTTCGCTGTAGAATTGGTTTCCTTGAGGTCAGGAATATGAAACGGCTATGACGTGTAGCTCAATGTCTTAACTACTGGTTACTTTGATTTCATTGACCTACCATCAAAACTGTTTATTCTGCAACCATTTTATTTAGAATCGACGAAATACGGCACTTAACGAAAAATATTTACGTTGGCTGCAGGAACTATCTCCTTGAAGTTAGAACTTCGAAAACCGTCACAACATGTATTTGAGTGTCTTTTTCACCTAATGGATTCAATTCCGGTACTCTCATTCCAATATTAAGCAGTATTCTATTATAGATGTAAGAAATTTCTTTCGCTTTAGAATCTGTTTCCTTGAGGTCAGGAATCTGAAATGGCTATGCCATATAGCTTCGTGTCTTAACTACCCGTTACTTTGATTTCATTGACCTAGCATCAAAACTGTTTCTTCTGCAACAATTTTATTGAGAGACATCGAATTCCGGCACTTAACGAAGCATATTTACGGTGGCTTCAGAATCTATCTCCTTGAAGTAAGAACTTCGAAAACCGTCACAACATGTATCTGAGTGTCTTATTCACCTCATGGATTCAATTCTGGCACTCTCACTCCAATATTAAGCACTACATGTATGAAATTCCTATTGCTGTAGAATCTATGTCCTTGAGTACAGGAAGCTGAAAATTGATACAACATGTGACATAGCATCTTTACTACCTGTTTCATTGACTAAGCTTCAAAATTGTTCATTCTACAGCCGTTTTCTCTGAGATCGCCAAAATGGTGCACTTAACAATGCATATCCATGTTGTCTGCAAAATCTAGAACTTTAGGGTTTGAACTTCAAAAAGCCTCATAACATGTATCTGAGTGCCTTATTTACCTCACAGATTCAATTTCTGCACCCTTACTCCAATATTACACACTATTCTATGTTACATGCAAAAAATTCCTTTCGCTGTAGAATCTGTTTCCTTGAGGTCAGGAATATGAAATGGCTATGCCATGTAGCTTAGTGTCTAAACTACCCGTCCCTTTGATTTATGCTCCCTTATGCTCAGCATCTTAACTACCTGTTACCTTGATTTCATTGACTAAGCTTCAAAATTGTTCATTCTACAGCCGTCTTCTTTGAGATCGACAAAATGGTGCACTTAACAATGCATATCCATGTTGCTGCAAAATCTTGAACTTTAGGGTTTGAACTTCAAAAAGCCTCACCACATGTATCTGAGTGACTTATTTACCTCACAGATTCAATTTCTGCACCCTTACTCCAATAGTACACACTGTTCTATGTTACATCCAAAAAGTTCCTTTCACTGTAGAATCTGTTTCCTTGATGTCAGGAATATGAAATGGCTATGACGTGTAGCTCAGTGTCTTAACTTCTGGTTACTTTGATTTCATTGACCTACCATCAAAACTGTATATTCTGCACCCATTTTATTTAGAATCGACGAAATACGGCACTTAACGAAGCATATTTACGTTGGCTGCAGGAACTATCTCCTTGAAGTTAGAACTTCGAAAACCATCACAACATGTATCTGAGTGTCTTATTCACCTGATGGATTCAATTCCGGTACTCTCATTCCAATATTAAGCAGTATTTCATTATAGATGTAAGAAATTCCTTTCGCTGTAGAATCTGTTTCCTTGAGGTCAGGAATCTGAAAAGGCTATGCCATGTAGCTTAGTGTCTTAACTACCCGTTACTTCGATTTCATTGACCTAGCATCAATACTGTTTCTTCTGCAACAATTTTATTGAGAGACATCGAATTGCGGCACTTAACGAAGCATATTTACGGTGGCTTCAGAATCTATCTCCTTGAAGTTAGAACTTCAAAAACCGTCACAAGATTTATCTGAGTGTCTTTTACACCTCATGGATTCAATTCGGGCACTCTCACTCCAATATTAAGCACTACATGTATGAAATTCCTATTGCTGTAGAATCTATGTCCTTGAGTACAGGAAGCCGAAAATGGATACAACATGTAGCATAGCATCTTTACTACCTGTTTCTTTTGTTTCATTGACTAAGCTTCAAAATTGTTCATTCTACAGCCGTTTTCTCTGAGATCGCCAAAATGGTGCACTTAACAATGCATATCCATGTTGTCTGCAAAATCTAGAACTTTAGGGTTTGAACTTCAAAAAGCCTCACCACATGTATCTGAGTGTTGTATTCACCTCACAGATTCAATTTCGGCACCCTTACTCCAATAGTACACACTGTTCTATGTTACATGCAAAAAATTCCTTTCGCTGTAGAATTGGTTTCCTTGAGGTCAGGAATATGAAATGGCTATGACGTGTAGCTCAGTGTCTTCTAACTACTGGTTACTTTGATTTCATTGACCTACCATCAAAACTGTTTATTCTGGAACCATTTTATTTAGAATCGACGAAATACGGCACTTAAAAAAGCATATTTACGTTGGCTGCAGGAACTATCTCCTTGAAGTTAGAACTTCAAAAACTGTCACAACATGTATCCGAGTGTCTCATTCACCTCATGGATTCAATTCCGGAGCTCTCATTCCAATATTAAGCAGTATTCTATTGTAGATGTAAGAAATTCCTTTTGCCCTAGAATCTGTGTCCTTGAGGTCAGGAATCTGAAAATGGTTACAACATGTAGCTCAGCATCATAACTACCGGTTACTTTGATTTCATTGACTAAGCTTCAAAATTGTTCATTCTACAGCCGTTTTCTTTGAGATCGACAAAATGGTGCACTTAACAATGCATATCCATGTTGTCTGCAAAATCTAGAACCTTAGGGTTAGAACTTCAAAAAGCGTCACATCATGTATCTGATTGACTTATTTACCTCACAGATTCAATTTCTGCACCCTTACTCCAATAGTACACACTGTTCTATGTTACATGCAAAAAGTTCCTTTCGCTGTAGAATCTGTTTCCTTGAGGTCAGGAATATAAAATGGTTATGACATGTAGCTTAGTGTCTTAACTACCCGTTACTTCGATTTCATTGACCTAGCATCAAAACTGTTTCTTCTGCAACAATTTTATTGAGAGACATCGAATTGCGGCACTTAGCAAAGCATATTTACGGTGGCTTCAGAATCTATCTCCTTGAAGTAAGAACTTCGAAAACCGTCACAACATGTATCTGAGTGTCTTATTCACCTCATGGATTCAATTCCGGCAGTCTCACTCCAATATTAGGCACTATTCTATTGTACATGTACAAAATTCCTATCGCTGTAGAATCTGTTTCCTTGAAGTCACTTTCTGAAAGTGGTAACAACATGTACCTCAGTGCCTAAACAACCAGTTACTTTGATTTCATCGACTAAGCTTCAAAATTGTTCATTCTACAGCCGTTTTCTTTGAGATCGACAAAATGACGCACTTAACAATGCATATCCATGTTGTCTGCAAAATCTATAACCTTAGGGTTAGAACTTCAAAAAGCCTCATAACATGTATCTGAGTGCCTTATTTACCTCACAGATTCAATTTCTGCACCCTTACTCCAATATTACACACTATTCTATGTTACATGCAAAAAATTCCTTTCGCTGTAGAATCTGTTTCCTTGAGGTCAGGAATATGAAATGGCTATGCCATGTAGCTTAGTGTCTAAACTACCCGTCCCTTTGATTTATGCTCCCTTATGCTCAGCATCTTAACTACCTGTTACCTTGATTTCATTGACTAAGCTTCAAAATTGTTCATTCTACAGCCGTCTTCTTTGAGATCGACAAAATGGTGCACTTAACAATGCATATCCATGTTGTCTGCAAAATCTTGAACTTTAGGGTTTGAACTTCAAAAAGCCTCACCACATGTATCTGAGTGACTTATTTACCTCACAGATTCAATTTCTGCACCCTTCCTCCAATAGTACACACTGTTCTATGTTACATCCAAAAAGTTCCTTTCACTGTAGAATCTATTTCCTTGATGTCAGGAATATGAAATGGCTCTGACGTGTAGCTCAGTGTCTTAACTTCTGGTTACTTTGATTTCATTGACCTACCATCAAAACTGTATATTCTGCACCCATTTTATTTAGAATCGACGAAATACGGCACTTAACGAAGCATATTTACGTTGGCTGTAGGAACTATCTCCTTGAAGTTAGAACTTCGAAAACCGTCACAACATGTATCTGAGTGTCTTATTCACCTCATGGATTCAATTCCGGTACTCTCATTCCAATATTAAGCAGTATTCTATTGTAGATGTAAGAAATTCCTTTCGCCGTAGAATCTGTGTCCTTGAGGTCAGGAATCTGAAAATGGTTACAACATGTAGCTCAGCATCTTAACTACCGGTTTCTTTGATTTTATTGACTAAGCTTCAAAATTGTTCATTCTACAGCCGTTTTCTTTGAGATCGACAAAATGGTGCACTTAACAATGCATATCCATGTTGTCTGCAAAATCTAGAACCTTAGGGTTAGAACTTCAAAAAGCCTCACAACATGTATCTGAGTGCCTTATTTACCTCACAGATTCAATTTCTGCACCCTTACTCCAATAGTACACACTGTTCTATGTTACATGCAAAAAGTTCCTTTCGCCGTAGAATCTGTTTCCTTGAGGTCAGGAATCTGAAATGGCTATGCCATGTAGCTTAGTGTCTTAACTACCCGTTACTTTGATTTCATTGACCTAGCATCAAAACTGTTTCTTCTGCAACAATTTTATTGAGAGACATCGAATTGCGGCACTTAGCAAAGCATATTTACGGTGGCTTCAGAATCTATCTCCTTGAAGTAAGAACTTCGAAAACCATCACAACATGTATCTGAGTGTCTTATTTACCTCATGGATCCAATTCTGGCACTCTCACTCCATCATTAAGCACTACATGTAAGAAATTCCTATCGCTGTAGAATCTATGTCCTTGAGTTCAGGAAGCTGAAAATGGTTACAACATGTAGCTCAGCATCTTTACTACCTATTTCTTTTGTTTCATTGACTAAGCTTCAAAATTGTTCATTCTACAGCCGTTTTCTCTGAGATCGCCAAAATGGTGCACTTAACAATGCATATCCATTTTGTCTGCAAAATCTAGAACTTTAGGGTTTGAACTTCAAAAAGCCTCACCACATGTATCTGAGTGCCGTATTCACCTCACAGATTCAATTTCGGCACCCTTACTCCAATAGTACACACTGTTCTATGTTACATGCAAAAAATTCCTTTCGCTGTAGAATTGGTTTCCTTGAGGTCAGGAATATGAAACGGCTATGACGTGTAGCTCAATGTCTTAACTACTGGTTACTTTGATTTCATTGACCTACCATCAAAACTGTTTATTCTGCAACCATTTTATTTAGAATCGACGAAATACGGCACTTAACGAAAAATATTTACGTTGGCTGCAGGAACTATCTCCTTGAAGTTAGACCTTCGAAAACCGTCACAACATGTATTTGAGTGTCTTTTTCACCTAATGGATTCAATTCCGGTACTCTCATTCCAATATTAAGCAGTATTCTATTATAGATGTAAGAAATTTCTTTCGCTTTAGAATCTGTTTCCTTGAGGTCAGGAATCTGAAAGGGCTATGCCATATAGCTTCGTGTCTTAACTACCCGTTACTTTGATTTCATTGACCTAGCATCAAAACTGTTTCTTCTGCAACAATTTTATTGAGAGACATCGAATTCCGGCACTTAACGAAGCATATTTACGGTGGCTTCAGAATCTATCTCCTTGAAGTAAGAACTTCGAAAACCGTCACAACATGTATCTGAGTGTCTTATTCACCTCATGGATTCAATTCTGGCACTCTCACTCCAATATTAAGCACTACATGTATGAAATTCTTATTGCTGTAGAATCTATGTCCTTGAGTACAGGAAGCTGAAAATTGATACAACATGTGACATAGCATCTTTACTACCTGTTTCATTGACTAAGCTTCAAAATTGTTCATTCTACAGCCGTTTTCTCTGAGATCGCCAAAATGGTGCACTTAACAATGCATATCCATGTTGTCTGCAAAATCTAGAACTTTAGGGTTTGAACTTCAAAAAGCCTCATAACATGTATCTGAGTGCCTTATTTACCTCACAGATTCAATTTCTGCACCCTTACTCCAATATTACACACTATTCTATGTTACATGCAAAAAATTCCTTTCGCTGTAGAATCTGTTTCCTTGAGGTCAGGAATATGAAATGGCTATGCCATGTAGCTTAGTGTCTAAACTACCCGTCCCTTTGATTTATGCTCCCTTATGCTCAGCATCTTTACTACCTGTTTCTTTTGTTTCATTGACTAAGCTTCAAAATTGTTCATTCTACAGCCGTTTTCTCTGAGATCGCCAAAATGGTGCACTTAACAATGCATATCCATGTTGTCTGCAAAATCTTGAACTTTAGGGTTTGAACTTCAAAAAGCCTCACCACATGTATCTGAGTGCCGTATTCACCTCACAGATTCAATTTCGGCACCCTTACTCCAATAGTACACACTGTTCTATGTTTCATGCAAAAAGTTCCTTTCGCTGTAGAATTGGTTTCCTTGATGTCAGGAATATGAAATGGCTATGACGTGTAGCTCAGTGTCTTAACTTCTGGTTACTTTGATTTCATTGACCTACCATCAAAACTTTTTATTCTGCAACCATTTTATTTAGAATCGACGAAATACGGCACTTAACGAAGCATATTTACGTTGGCTACAGGAACTATCTCCTTGAAGTTAGAACTTCAAAAACTGTCACAACATGTATCTGAGTGTCTCATCTACCTCATGGATTCAATTCCGGAGCTCTCATTCCAATATTAAGCAGTATTCTATTGTAGATGTAAGAAATTCCTTTTGCCCTAGAATCTGTGTCCTTGAGGTCAGGAATCTGAAAATGGTTACAACATGTAGCTCAGCATCTTAACTACCGGTTACTTTGATTTCATTGACTAAGCTTCAAAATTGTTCATTCTACAGCCGTTTTCTTTGAGATCGACAAAATGGTGCACTTAACAATGCATATCCATGTTGTCTGCAAAATCTAGAACCTTAGGGTTAGAACTTCAAAAAGCCTCACCACATGTATCTGAGTGCCGTATTCACCTCACAGTTTCAATTTCGGCACCCTTACTCCAATAGTACACACTGTTCTATGTTACATGCAAAAAATTCCTTTCGCTGTAGAATTGGTTTCCTTGAGGTCAGGAATATGAAATGGCTATGACGTGTAGCTCAGCGTCTTCTTACTACTGGTTACTTTGATTTCATTGACCTACCATCAAAACTGTTTATTCTGCAACCTTTTATTTAGAATCGACGAAATACGGCACTTAACGAAGCATATTTACGTTGGCTACAGGAACTATCTCCTTGAAGTTAGAACTTCAAAAACTGTCACAACATGTATCTGAGTGTCTCATTCACCTCATGGATTCAATTCCGGTGCTCTCATTCCAATATTAAGCAGTATTCTATTGTAGATGTAAAAGATTCCTTTTGCCCTAGAATCTGTGTCCTTGAGGTCAGGAATCTGAAAATGGTTACAACATGTAGCTCAGCATCTTAACTACCGGTTACTTTGATTTCATTGACTAAGCTTCAAAATTGTTCATTCTACAGCCGTTTTCTTTGAGATCGACAAAATGGTGCACTTGACAATGCATATCCATGTTGTCTGTAAAATCTAGAACCTTAGGGTTAGAACTTCAAAAAGCCTCACAACATGTATCTGAGTGCCTTATTTACCTCACAGATTCAATTTCTGCACCCTTACTCCAATAGTACACACTGTTCTATGTTACATGCAAAAAGTTCCTTTCGCTGTAGAATCTGTTTCCTTGAGGTCAGGAATCTGAAATGGCTATGCCATGTAGCTAAGTGTCTTAACTACCCGTTACCTTGATTTCATTGACCTAGCATCAAAACCGTTTCTTCTGCAACAATTTTATTGAGAGACATCGAATTGCAGCACTTAGCAAAGCATATTTACGGTGGCTTCAGAATCTATCTTCTTGAAGTTAGAACTTCGAAAACCGTCACAACATGTATCTGAGTGTCTTATTTACCTCATGGATCCGATTCTGGCACTCTCACTCCAACATTAAGCACTACATGTAAAAAATTCCTATCGCTGTAGAATCTATGTCCTTGAGTTCAGGAAGCTCAGCATCTGAACTACCTGTTACTTTGATTTCATTGACTAAGCTTGAAAATTGTTCATTCTACAGCCGTTTTCTTTGAGATCGACAAAATGGTGCACTTAACAATGCATATCCATGTTGTCTGCAAAATCTAGAACCTTAGGGTTAGAACTTGAAAAAGCCTCACAACATTTATTTGAGTGCCTTATTTACCTCACAGATTCAATTTCTGCACCCTTACTCCAATAGTACACACTGTTCTATGTTACATGCAAAGAGTTCCTTTCGCTGTAGAATCTGTTTCCTTGATGTCAGGAATATGAAACGGCTATGACGTGTAGCTCAATGTCTTAACTACTGGTTACTTTGATTTCATTGACTTACCATCAAAACTGTTTATTCTGCAACCATTTTATTTAGAATCGACGAAATACGGCACTTAACGAAAAATATTCACGTTGGCTGCAGGAACTATCTCCTTGAAGTTAGAACTTCGAAAACCGTCACAACATGTATTTGAGTGTCCTTTTCACCTAATGGATTCAATTCCGGTACTCTCATTCCAATATTAAGCAGTATTCTATTATAGATGTAAGAAATTTCTTTCGCTTTAGAATCTGTTTCCTTGAGGTCAGGAATCTGAAATGGCTATGCCATATAGCTTCGTGTCTTAACTACCCGTTACTTTGATTTCATTGACCTAGCATCAAAACTGTTTCTTCTGCAACAATTTTATTGAGAGACATCGAATTCCGGCACTTAACGAAGCATATTTACGGTGGCTTCAGAATCTATCTCCTTGAAGTTAGAACTTCGAGAACCGTCATATCATGTATCTGAGTGTCTTATTCACCTCATGGATTCAATTCTGGCACTTTTACTCCAATATTAAGCACTACATGTATGAAATTCCTATTGCTGTAGAATCTATGTCCTTGAGTACAGGAAGCTGAAAATTGATACAACATGTGACATAGCATCTTTACTACCTGTTTCATTGACTAAGCTTCAAAATTGTTCATTCTACAGCCGTTTTCTCTGAGATCGCCAAAATGGTGCACTTAACAATGCATATCCATGTTGTCTGCAAAATCTAGAACTTTAGGGTTTGAACTTCAAAAAGCCTCACCACATGTATCTGAGTGTCGTATTCACCTCACAGATTCAATTTTAGAGGTTAGAACTTCAAAAAGCCTCACCACATGTATCTGAGTGCCGTATTCACCTCACAGTTTCAATTTCGGCACCCTTACTCCAATAGTACACACTGTTCTATGTTACATGCAAAAAATTCCTTTCGCTGTAGAATTGGTTTCCTTGAGGTCAGGAATATGAAATGGCTATGACGTGTAGCTCAGCGTCTTCTTACTACTGGTTACTTTGATTTCATTGACCTACCATCAAAACTGTTTATTCTGCAACCTTTTATTTAGAATCGACGAAATACGGCACTTAACGAAGCATATTTACGTTGGCTACAGGAACTATCTCCTTGAAGTTAGAACTTCAAAAACTGTCACAACATGTATCTGAGTGTCTCATTCACCTCATGGATTCAATTCCGGTGCTCTCATTCCAATATTAAGCAGTATTCTATTGTAGATGTAAAAGATTCCTTTTGCCCTAGAATCTGTGTCCTTGAGGTCAGGAATCTGAAAATGGTTACAACATGTAGCTCAGCATCTTAACTACCGGTTACTTTGATTTCATTGACTAAGCTTCAAAATTGTTCATTCTACAGCCGTTTTCTTTGAGATCGACAAAATGGTGCACTTGACAATGCATATCCATGTTGTCTGTAAAATCTAGAACCTTAGGGTTAGAACTTCAAAAAGCCTCACAACATGTATCTGAGTGCCTTATTTACCTCACAGATTCAATTTCTGCACCCTTACTCCAATAGTACACACTGTTCTATGTTACATGCAAAAAGTTCCTTTCGCTGTAGAATCTGTTTCCTTGAGGTCAGGAATCTGAAATGGCTATGCCATGTAGCTAAGTGTCTTAACTACCCGTTACCTTGATTTCATTGACCTAGCATCAAAACCGTTTCTTCTGCAACAATTTTATTGAGAGACATCGAATTGCAGCACTTAGCAAAGCATATTTACGGTGGCTTCAGAATCTATCTTCTTGAAGTAAGAACTTCGAAAACCGTCACAACATGTATCTGAGTGTCTTATTTACCTCATGGATCCGATTCTGGCACTCTCACTCCAACATTAAGCACTACATGTAAAAAATTCCTATCGCTGTAGAATCTATGTCCTTGAGTTCAGGAAGCTCAGCATCTGAACTACCTGTTACTTTGATTTCATTGACTAAGCTTGAAAATTGTTCATTCTACAGCCGTTTTCTTTGAGATCGACAAAATGGTGCACTTAACAATGCATATCCATGTTGTCTGCAAAATCTAGAACCTTAGGGTTAGAACTTGAAAAAGCCTCACAACATGTACCTGATTGCCTTATTTACCGCATGAATTCAATTTCGGCACCCTTACTCCAATATCAAACACTATTCTATGTTATATGCAAAAAATTCCTTTCGCTGTAGAATCTGTTTCCTTGAGGTCAGGAATATAAAATGGTTATGACATGTAGCTTAGTGTCTTAACTACCCGTTACTTTGATTTCATTGACCTAGCATCAAAACTGTTTCTTCTGCAACAATTTTATTGAGAGACATCGAATTGCGGCACTTAGCAAAGCATATTTACGGTGGCTTCAGAATCTATCTCCTTGAAGTAAGAACTTCGAAAACCGTCACAACATGTATCTGAGTGTCTTATTTACCTCATGGATTCAATTCCGGTACTCTCACTCCATCATTAAGCACTACATGTAAGAAATTCCTATCGCTGTAGAATCTATGTCCTTGAGTTCAGGAAGCTGAAAATGGATACAACATGTAGCTCAGCATCTTTACTACCTATTTCTTTTGTTTCATTGACTAAGCTTCAAAATTGTTCATTCTACAGCCGTTTTCTCTGAGATCGCCAAAATGGTGCACTTAACAATGCATATCCATTTTGTCTGCAAAATCTAGAACTTTAGGGTTTGAACTTCAATAAGCCTCACCACATGTATCTGAGTGCCGTATTCACCTCACAGATTCAATTTCGGCACCCTTACTCCAATAGTACACACTGTTCTATGTTACATGCAAAAAATTCCTTTCGCTGTAGAATTGGTTTCCTTGAGGTCAGGAATATGAAACGGCTATGACGTGTAGCTCAATGTCTTAACTACTGGTTACTTTGATTTCATTGACCTACCATCAAAACTGTTTATTCTGCAACCATTTTATTTAGAATCGACGAAATACGGCACTTAACGAAAAATATTTACGTTGGCTGCAGGAACTATCTCCTTGAAGTTAGAACTTCGAAAACCGTCACAACATGTATTTGAGTGTCTTTTTCACCTAATGGATTCAATTCCGGTACTCTCATTCCAATATTAAGCAGTATTCTATTATAGATGTAAGAAATTTCTTTCGCTTTAGAATCTGTTTCCTTGAGGTCAGGAATCTGAAATGGCTATGCCATATAGCTTCGTGTCTTAACTACCCGTTACTTTGATTTCATTGACCTAGCATCAAAACTGTTTCTTCTGCAACAATTTTATTGAGAGACATCGAATTCCGGCACTTAACGAAGCATATTTACGGTGGCTTCAGAATCTATCTCCTTGAAGTAAGAACTTCGAAAACCGTCACAACATGTATCTGAGTGTCTTATTCACCTCATGGATTCAATTCTGGCACTCTCACTCCAATATTAAGCACTACATGTATGAAATTCCTATTGCTGTAGAATCTATGTCCTTGAGTACAGGAAGCTGAAAATTGATACAACATGTGACATAGCATCTTTACTACCTGTTTCATTGACTAAGCTTCAAAATTGTTCATTCTACAGCCGTTTTCTCTGAGATCGCCAAAATGGTGCACTTAACAATGCATATCCATGTTGTCTGCAAAATCTAGAACTTTAGGGTTTGAACTTCAAAAAGCCTCATAACATGTATCTGAGTGCCTTATTTACCTCACAGATTCAATTTCTGCACCCTTACTCCAATATTACACACTATTCTATGTTACATGCAAAAAATTCCTTTCGCTGTAGAATCTGTTTCCTTGAGGTCAGGAATATGAAATGGCTATGCCATGTAGCTTAGTGTCTAAACTACCCGTCCCTTTGATTTATGCTCCCTTATGCTCAGCATCTTAACTACCTGTTACCTTGATTTCATTGACTAAGCTTCAAAATTGTTCATTCTACAGCCGTCTTCTTTGAGATCGACAAAATGGTGCACTTAACAATGCATATCCATGTTGTCTGCAAAATCTTGAACTTTAGGGTTTGAACTTCAAAAAGCCTCACCACATGTATCTGAGTGACTTATTTACCTCACAGATTCAATTTCTGCACCCTTACTCCAATAGTACACACTGTTCTATGTTACATCCAAAAAGTTCCTTTCACTGTAGAATCTGTTTCCTTGATGTCAGGAATATGAAATGGCTATGACGTGTAGCTCAGTGTCTTAACTTCTGGTTACTTTGATTTCATTGACCTACCATCAAAACTGTATATTCTGCACCCATTTTATTTAGAATCAACGAAATACGGCACTTAACGAAGCATATTTACGTTGGCTGTAGGAACTATCTCCTTGAAGCTAGAACTTCGAAAACCGTCACAACATGTATCTGAGTGTCTTATTCACCTCATGGATTCAATTCCGGTACTCTCATTCCAATATTAAGCAGTATTCTATTGTAGATGTGAGAAATTCCTTTCGCCGTAGAATCTGTGTCCTTGAGGTCAGGAATCTGAAAATGGTTACAACATGTAGCTCATCATCTTAACTACCGGTTTCTTTGATTTCATTGACAAAGCTTCAAAATTGTTCATTCTACAGCCGTTTTCTTTGAGATCGACAAAATGGTGCACTTAACAATGCATATCCATTTTGTCTGCAAAATCTAGAACCTTAGGGTTAGAACTTGAAAAAGCCTCACAAGATTTATCTGAGTGCCTTATTTACCTCACAGATTCAATTTCTGCACCCTTACTCCAATAGTACACACTGTTCTATGTTACATGCAAAAAATTCCTTTCGCTGTAGAATTGGTTTCCTTGAGGTCAGGAATATGAAATGGCTATGACGTGTAGCTCAGCGTCTCCTAACTACTGGTAACTTTGATTTCATTGACCTACCATCAAAACTGTTTATTCTGCAACCATTTTATTTAGAATCGACGAAATACGGCACTTAACGAAGCATATTTACGTTGGCTGCAGGAACTATCTCCTTGAAGTTAGAACTTCGAAAACCGTCACAACATGTATCAGTGTGTCTTATTCACCTCATGGATTCAATTCCGGTACTCTCATTCCAATATTAAGCAGTATTCTATTATAGATGTAAAAAAAATTCCTTTCGCTGTAGAATCTGTTTCCTTGAGGTCAGGAATCTGAAAAGGCTATGCCATGTAGCTTAGTGTCTTAACTACCCGTTACTTTGATTTCATTGACCTAGCATCAATACTGTTTCTTCTGCAACAATTTTATTGAGAGACATCGAATTGCGGCACTTAACGAAGCATATTTACGGTGGCTTCAGAATCTATCTCCTTGAAGTTAGAACTTCAAAAACCGTCACAAGATGTATCTGAGTGTCTTATACACCTCATGGATTCAATTCGGGCACTCTCACTCCAATATTAAGCACTACATGTATGAAATTCCTATTGCTGTAGAATCTATGTCCTTGAGTACAGGAAGTTAAAAATGGATACAACATGTAGCATAGCATCTTTACTACCTGTTTCTTTTGTTTCATTGACTAAGCTTCAAAATTGTTCATTCTACAGCCGTTTTCTCTGAGATCGCCAAAATGGTGCACTTAACAATGCATATCCATGTTGTCTGCAAAATCTTGAACTTTAGGGTTTGAACTTCAAAAAGCCTCACCACATGTATCTGAGTGCCGTATTCACCTCACAGATTCAATTTCGGCACCCTTACTCCAATAGTACACACTGTTCTATGTTACATGCAAAAAATTCCTTTCGCTGTAGAATTGGTTTCCTTGAGGTAAGGAATATGAAATGGCTATGACGTGTAGCTCAGTGTCTTAACTACTGGTTACTTTGATTTCATTGACCTACCATCAAAACTGTTTATTCTGAAACCATTTTATTTAGAATCGACGAAATACGGCACTTAACGAAGCATATTTACGTTGGCTGCAGGAACTATCTCCTTGAAGTTAGAACTTCAAAAACTGTCACAACATGTATCTGAGTGTCTTATTCACCTCATGGATTCAATTCCGGTACTCTAATTCCAATATTCAGCAGTATTCTATAGTAGATGTAAGAAATTCCTTTTGCCGTAGAATCTGTGTCCTTGAGGTCAGGAATCTGAAAATGGTTACAACATGTAGCTCAGCATCTTAACTACCGGTTTCTTTGATTTTATTGACTAAGCTTCAAAATTGTTCATTCTACAGCCGTTTTCTTTGAGATCGACAAAATGGTGCACTTAACAATGCATATCCATGTTGTCTGCAAAATCTAGAACCTTAGGGTTAGAACTTGAAAAAGCCTCACAACATGTATCTGAGTGCCTTATTTACCTCACAGATTCAATTTCTGCACCCTTACTCCAATAGTACACACTGTTCTATGTTACATGCAAAAAGTTCCTTTCGCTGTAGAATCTGTTTCCTTGAGGTCAGGAATCTGAAATGGCTATGCCATGTAGCTTAGTGTCTTAACTACCCGTTACTTTGATTTCATTGACCTAGCATCAAAACTGTTTCTTCTGCAACAATTTTATTGAGAGACATCGAATTGCGGCACTTAGCAAAGCATATTTACGGTGGCTTCAGAATCTATCTCCTTGAAGTAAGAACTTCGAAAACCGTCACAACATGTATCTGAGTGTCTTATTTACCTCATGGATCCAATTCTGGCACTCTCACTCCATCATTAAGCACTACATGTAAGAAATTCCTATCGCTGTAGAATCTATGTCCTTGAGTTCAGGAAGCTGAAAATGGTTACAACATGTAGCTCAGCATCTTTACTACCTATTTCTTTTGTTTCATTGACTAAGCTTCAAAATTGTTCATTCTACAGCCGTTTTCTCTGAGATCGCCAAAATGGTGCACTTAACAATGCATATCCATTTTGTCTGCAAAATCTAGAACTTTAGGGTTTGAACTTCAAAAGGCCTCACCACATGTATCTGAGTGCCGTATTCATCTCACAGATTCAATTTCGGCACCCTTACTCCAATAGTACACACTGTTCTATGTTACATGCAAAAAATTCCTTTTGCTGTAGAATTGGTTTCCTTGAGGTCAGGAATATGAAACGGCTATGACGTGTAGCTCAATGTCTTAACTACTGGTTACTTTGATTTCATTGACCTACCATCAAAACTGTTTATTCTGCAACCATTTTATTTAGAATCGACGAAATACGGCACTTAACGAAAAATATTTACGTTGGCTGCAGGAACTATCTCCTTGAAGTTAGAACTTCGAAAACCGTCACAACATGTATCTGAGTGTCTCATTCACCTCATGGATTCAATTCCGGTGCTCTCATTCCAATATTAAGCAGTATTCTATTGTAGATGTAAAAGATTCCTTTTGCCCTAGAATCTGTGTCCTTGAGGTCAGGAATCTGAAAATGGTTACAACATGTAGCTCAGCATCTGAACTACCTGTTACTTTGATTTCATTGACTAAGCTTGAAAATTGTTCATTCTACAGCCGTTTTCTTTGAGATCGACAAAATGGTGCACTTAACAATGCATATCCATGTTGTCTGCAAAATCTAGAACCTTAGGGTTAGAACTTGAAAAAGCCTCACAACATGTATTTGAGTGCTTTATTTACCTCACAGATTCAATTTCTGCACCCTTACTCCAATATTACACACTATTCTATGTTACATGCAAAAAATTCCTTTCGCTGTAGAATCTGTTTCCTTGAGGTCAGGAATATGAAATGGCTATGCCATGTAGCTTAGTGTCTAAACTACCCGTCCCTTTGATTTATGCTCCCTTATGCTCAGCATCTTAACTACCTGTTACCTTGATTTCATTGACTAAGCTTCAAAATGTTCATTCTACAACCGTCTTCTTTGAGATCGACAAAATGGTGCACTTAACAATGCATATCCATGTTGTCTGCAAAATCTTGAACTTTAGGGTTTGAACTTCAAAAAGCCTCACCACATGTATCTGAGTGACTTATTTACCTCACAGATTCAATTTCTGCACCCTTACTCCAATAGTACACACTGTTCTATGTTACATCCAAAAAGTTCCTTTCACTGTAGAATCTGTTTCCTTGATGTCAGGAATATGAAATGGCTATGACGTGTAGCTCAGTGTCTTAACTTCTGGTTACTTTGATTTCATTGACCTATCATCAAAACTGTATATTCTGCACCCATTTTATTTAGAATCGACGAAATACGGCACTTAACGAAGCATATTTACGTTGGCTGTAGGAACTATCTCCTTGAAGTTAGAACTTCGAAAACCGTCACAACATGTATCTGAGTGTCTTATTCACCTCATGGATTCAATTCCGGTACTCTCATTCCAATATTAAGCAGTATTTTATTGTAGATGTAAGAAATTCCTTTCGCTGTAGAATCTGTTTCCTTGAGGTCAGGAATCTGAAAAGGCTATGCCATGTAGCTTAGTGTCTTAACTACCCGTTACTTAGATTTCATTGACCTAGCATCAATACTGTTTCTTCTGCAACAATTTTATTGAGAGACATCGAATTGCGGCACTTACCGAAGCATATTTACGGTGGCTTCAGAATCTATCTCCTTGAAGTAAGAACTTCGAAAACCGTCACAACATGTATCTGAGTGTCTTATTTACCTCATGGATCCAATTCTGGCACTCTCACTCCAACATTAAGCACTACATGTAAAAAATTCCTATCGCTGTAGAATCTATGTCCTTGAGTTCAGGAAGCTGAAAATGGTTACAACATGTAGCTCAGCATCTGAACTACCTGTTACTTTGATTTCATTGACTAAGCTTGAAAATTGTTCATTCTACAGCCGTTTTCTCTGAGATCACCAAAATGGTGCACTTGACAATGCATATCCATGTTGTCTGCAAAATCTAGAACCTTAGGTTAGAACTTCAAAAAGCCTCACAACATGTACCTGATTGCCTTATTTACCGCATGGATTCAATTTCGGCACCCTTACTCCAATATCAAACACTATTCTATGTTACATGCAAAAAGTTCCTTTCGCTGTAGAATCTGTTTCCTTGAGGTCAGGAATATAAAATGGTTATGACATGTAGCTTAGTGTCTTAACTACCCGTTACTTTGATTTCATTGACCTAGCATCAAAACTGTTTCTTCTGCAACAATTTTATTGAGAGACATCGATTTGCGGCACTTAGCAAAGCATATTTACGGTGGCTTCAGAATCTATCTCCTTGAAGTAAGAACTTCGAAAACCGTCACAACATGTATCTGAGTGTCTTATTTACCTCATGGATCCAATTCTGGCACTCTCACTCCAACATTAAGCACTACATGTAAAAAATTCCTATCGCTGTAGAATCTATGTCCTTGAGTTCAGGAAGCTGAAAATGGTTACAACATGTAGCTCAGCATCTGAACTACCTGTTACTTTGATTTCATTGACTAAGCTTGAAAATTGTTCATTCTACAGCCGTTTTCTCTGAGATCACCAAAATGGTGCACTTGACAATGCATATCCATGTTGTCTGCAAAATCTAGAACCTTAGGTTAGAACTTCAAAAAGCCTCACAACATGTACCTGATTGCCTTATTTACCGCATGGATTCAATTTCGGCACCCTTACTCCAATATCAAACACTATTCTATGTTACATGCAAAAAGTTCCTTTCGCTGTAGAATCTGTTTCCTTGAGGTCAGGAATATAAAATGGTTATGACATGTAGCTTAGTGTCTTAACTACCCGTTACTTTGATTTCATTGACCTAGCATCAAAACTGTTTCTTCTGCAACAATTTTATTGAGAGACATCGATTTGCGGCACTTAGCAAAGCATATTTACGGTGGCTTCAGAATCTATCTCCTTGAAGTAAGAACTTCGAAAACCGTCACAACATGTATCTGAGTGTCTTATTTACCTCATGGATTCAATTCCGGCACTCTCACACCATCATTAAGCACTACATGTAAGAAATTCCTATCGCTGTAGAATCTATGTCCTTGAGTTCAGGAAGCTGAAAATGGTTACAACATGTAGCTCAGCATCTTTACTACCTATTTCTTTTGTTTCATTGACTAAGCTTCAAAATTGTTCATTCTACAGCCGTTTTCTCTGAGATCGCCAAAATGGTGCACTTAACAATGCATATCCATTTTGTCTGCAAAATCTAGAACTTTAGGGTTTGAACTTCAATAAGCCTCACCACATGTATCTGAGTGCCGTATTCACCTCACAGATTCAATTTCGGCACCCTTACTCCAATAGTACACACTGTTCTATGTTACATGCAAAAAATTCCTTTCGCCGTAGAATCTGTTTCCTTGAGGTCAGGAATCTGAAATGGCTATGCCATGTAGCTTAGTGTCTTAACTACCCGTTACTTTGATTTCATTGACCTAGCATCAAAACTGTTTCTTCTGCAACAATTTTATTGAGAGACATCGAATTGCGGCACTTAGCAAAGCATATTTACGGTGGCTTCAGAATCTATCTCCTTGAAGTAAGAACTTCGAAAACCATCACAACATGTATCTGAGTGTCTTATTTACCTCATGGATCCAATTCTGGCACTCTCACTCCATCATTAAGCACTACATGTAAGAAATTCCTATCGCTGTAGAATCTATGTCCTTGAGTTCAGGAAGCTGAAAATGGTTACAACATGTAGCTCAGCATCTTTACTACCTATTTCTTTTGTTTCATTGACTAAGCTTCAAAATTGTTCATTCTACAGCCGTTTTCTCTGAGATCGCCAAAATGGTGCACTTAACAATGCATATCCATTTTGTCTGCAAAATCTAGAACTTTAGGGTTTGAACTTCAAAAAGCCTCACCACATGTATCTGAGTGCCGTATTCACCTCACAGATTCAATTTCGGCACCCTTACTCCAATAGTACACACTGTTCTATGTTACATGCAAAAAATTCCTTTCGCTGTAGAATTGGTTTCCTTGAGGTCAGGAATATGAAACGGCTATGACGTGTAGCTCAATGTCTTAACTACTGGTTACTTTGATTTCATTGACCTACCATCAAAACTGTTTATTCTGCAACCATTTTATTTAGAATCGACGAAATACGGCACTTAACGAAAAATATTTACGTTGGCTGCAGGAACTATCTCCTTGAAGTTAGAACTTCGAAAACCGTCACAACATGTATTTGAGTGTCTTTTTCACCTAATGGATTCAATTCCGGTACTCTCATTCCAATATTAAGCAGTATTCTATTATAGATGTAAGAAATTTCTTTCGCTTTAGAATCTGTTTCCTTGAGGTCAGGAATCTGAAAGGGCTATGCCATATAGCTTCGTGTCTTAACTACCCGTTACTTTGATTTCATTGACCTAGCATCAAAACTGTTTCTTCTGCAACAATTTTATTGAGAGACATCGAATTCCGGCACTTAACGAAGCATATTTACGGTGGCTTCAGAATCTATCTCCTTGAAGTAAGAACTTCGAAAACCGTCACAACATGTATCTGAGTGTCTTATTCACCTCATGGATTCAATTCTGGCACTCTCACTCCAATATTAAGCACTACATGTATGAAATTCTTATTGCTGTAGAATCTATGTCCTTGAGTACAGGAAGCTGAAAATTGATACAACATGTGACATAGCATCTTTACTACCTGTTTCATTGACTAAGCTTCAAAATTGTTCATTCTACAGCCGTTTTCTCTGAGATCGCCAAAATGGTGCACTTAACAATGCATATCCATGTTGTCTGCAAAATCTAGAACTTTAGGGTTTGAACTTCAAAAAGCCTCATAACATGTATCTGAGTGCCTTATTTACCTCACAGATTCAATTTCTGCACCCTTACTCCAATATTACACACTATTCTATGTTACATGCAAAAAATTCCTTTCGCTGTAGAATCTGTTTCCTTGAGGTCAGGAATATGAAATGGCTATGCCATGTAGCTTAGTGTCTAAACTACCCGTCCCTTTGATTTATGCTCCCTTATGCTCAGCATCTTTACTACCTGTTTCTTTTGTTTCATTGACTAAGCTTCAAAATTGTTCATTCTACAGCCGTTTTCTCTGAGATCGCCAAAATGGTGCACTTAACAATGCATATCCATGTTGTCTGCAAAATCTTGAACTTTAGGGTTTGACCTTAAAAAAGCCTCACCACATGTATCTGAGTGCCGTATTCACCTCACAGATTCAATTTCGGCACCCTTACTCCAATAGTACACACTGTTCTATGTTTCATGCAAAAAGTTCCTTTCGCTGTAGAATTGGTTTCCTTGATGTCAGGAATATGAAATGGCTATGACGTGTAGCTCAGTGTCTTAACTTCTGGTTACTTTGATTTCATTGACCTACCATCAAAACTTTTTATTCTGCAACCATTTTATTTAGAATCGACGAAATACGGCACTTAACGAAGCATATTTACGTTGGCTACAGGAACTATCTCCTTGAAGTTAGAACTTCAAAAACTGTCACAACATGTATCTGAGTGTCTCATCTACCTCATGGATTCAATTCCGGAGCTCTCATTCCAATATTAAGCAGTATTCTATTGTAGATGTAAGAAATTCCTTTTGCCCTAGAATCTGTGTCCTTGAGGTCAGGAATCTGAAAATGGTTACAACATGTAGCTCAGCATCTTAACTACCGGTTACTTTGATTTCATTGACTAAGCTTCAAAATTGTTCATTCTACAGCCGTTTTCTTTGAGATCGACAAAATGGTGCACTTAACAATGCATATCCATGTTGTCTGCAAAATCTAGAACCTTAGGGTTAGAACTTCAAAAAGCCTCACCACATGTATCTGAGTGCCGTATTCACCTCACAGTTTCAATTTCGGCACCCTTACTCCAATAGTACACACTGTTCTATGTTACATGCAAAAAATTCCTTTCGCTGTAGAATTGGTTTCCTTGAGGTCAGGAATATGAAATGGCTATGACGTGTAGCTCAGCGTCTTCTTACTACTGGTTACTTTGATTTCATTGACCTACCATCAAAACTGTTTATTCTGCAACCTTTTATTTAGAATCGACGAAATACGGCACTTAACGAAGCATATTTACGTTGGCTACAGGAACTATCTCCTTGAAGTTAGAACTTCAAAAACTGTCACAACATGTATCTGAGTGTCTCATTCACCTCATGGATTCAATTCCGGTGCTCTCATTCCAATATTAAGCAGTATTCTATTGTAGATGTAAAAGATTCCTTTTGCCCTAGAATCTGTGTCCTTGAGGTCAGGAATCTGAAAATGGTTACAACATGTAGCTCAGCATCTTAACTACCGGTTACTTTGATTTCATTGACTAAGCTTCAAAATTGTTCATTCTACAGCCGTTTTCTTTGAGATCGACAAAATGGTGCACTTGACAATGCATATCCATGTTGTCTGTAAAATCTAGAACCTTAGGGTTAGAACTTCAAAAAGCCTCACAACATGTATCTGAGTGCCTTATTTACCTCACAGATTCAATTTCTGCACCCTTACTCCAATAGTACACACTGTTCTATGTTACATGCAAAAAGTTCCTTTCGCTGTAGAATCTGTTTCCTTGAGGTCAGGAATCTGAAATGGCTATGCCATGTAGCTAAGTGTCTTAACTACCCGTTACCTTGATTTCATTGACCTAGCATCAAAACCGTTTCTTCTGCAACAATTTTATTGAGAGACATCGAATTGCAGCACTTAGCAAAGCATATTTACGGTGGCTTCAGAATCTATCTTCTTGAAGTTAGAACTTCGAAAACCGTCACAACATGTATCTGAGTGTCTTATTTACCTCATGGATCCGATTCTGGCACTCTCACTCCAACATTAAGCACTACATGTAAAAAATTCCTATCGCTGTAGAATCTATGTCCTTGAGTTCAGGAAGCTCAGCATCTGAACTACCTGTTACTTTGATTTCATTGACTAAGCTTGAAAATTGTTCATTCTACAGCCGTTTTCTTTGAGATCGACAAAATGGTGCACTTAACAATGCATATCCATGTTGTCTGCAAAATCTAGAACCTTAGGGTTAGAACTTGAAAAAGCCTCACAACATTTATTTGAGTGCCTTATTTACCTCACAGATTCAATTTCTGCACCCTTACTCCAATAGTACACACTGTTCTATGTTACATGCAAAGAGTTCCTTTCGCTGTAGAATCTGTTTCCTTGATGTCAGGAATATGAAACGGCTATGACGTGTAGCTCAATGTCTTAACTACTGGTTACTTTGATTTCATTGACTTACCATCAAAACTGTTTATTCTGCAACCATTTTATTTAGAATCGACGAAATACGGCACTTAAGTAAAATATTCACGTTGGCTGCAGGAACTATCTCCTTGAAGTTAGAACTTCGAAAACCGTCACAACATGTATTTGAGTGTCCTTTTCACCTAATGGATTCAATTCCGGTACTCTCATTCCAATATTAAGCAGTATTCTATTATAGATGTAAGAAATTTCTTTCGCTTTAGAATCTGTTTCCTTGAGGTCAGGAATCTGAAATGGCTATGCCATATAGCTTCGTGTCTTAACTACCCGTTACTTTGATTTCATTGACCTAGCATCAAAACTGTTTCTTCTGCAACAATTTTATTGAGAGACATCGAATTCCGGCACTTAACGAAGCATATTTACGGTGGCTTCAGAATCTATCTCCTTGAAGTTAGAACTTCGAGAACCGTCATATCATGTATCTGAGTGTCTTATTCACCTCATGGATTCAATTCTGGCACTTTTACTCCAATATTAAGCACTACATGTATGAAATTCCTATTGCTGTAGAATCTATGTCCTTGAGTACAGGAAGCTGAAAATTGATACAACATGTGACATAGCATCTTTACTACCTGTTTCATTGACTAAGCTTCAAAATTGTTCATTCTACAGCCGTTTTCTCTGAGATCGCCAAAATGGTGCACTTAACAATGCATATCCATGTTGTCTGCAAAATCTAGAACTTTAGGGTTTGAACTTCAAAAAGCCTCACCACATGTATCTGAGTGTCGTATTCACCTCACAGATTCAATTTTAGAGGTTAGAACTTCAAAAAGCCTCACCACATGTATCTGAGTGCCGTATTCACCTCACAGATTCAATTTCGGCACCCTTACTCCAATAGTACACACTGTTCTATGTTACATGCAAAAAATTCCTTTCGCTGTAGAATTGGTTTCCTTGAGGTCAGGAATATGAAATGGCTATGACGTGTAGCTCAGCGTCTTCTAACTACTGGTTACTTTGATTTCATTGACCTACCATCAAAACTGTTTATTCTGCAACCTTTTATTTAGAATCGACGAAATACGGCACTTAACGAAGCATATTTACGTTGGCTACAGGAACTATCTCCTTGAAGTTAGAACTTCAAAAACTGTCACAACATGTATCTGAGTGTCTCATTCACCTCATGGATTCAATTCCGGTGCCCTCATTCCAATTTTAAGCAGTATTCTATTGTAGATGTAAGAAATTCCTTTCGCCGTAGAATCTGTGTCCTTGAGGTCAGGAATCTGAAAATGGTTACAACATGTAGCTCAGCATCTTAACTACCGGTTACTTTGATTTCATTGACTAAGCTTCAAAATTGTTCATTCTACAGCCGTTTTCTTTGAGATCGACAAAATGGTGCACTTGACAATGCATATCCATGTTGTCTGTAAAATCTAGAACCTTAGGGTTAGAACTTCAAAAAGCCTCACAACATGTATCTGATTGCCTTATTTACCTCACAGATTCAATTTCTGCACCCTTACTCCAATAGTACACACTGTTCTATGTTACATGCAAAAAGTTCCTTTCGCTGTAGAATCTGTTTCCTTGAGGTCAGGAATCTGAAATGGCTATGCCATGTAGCTAAGTGTCTTAACTACCCGTTACCTTGATTTCATTGACCTAGCATCAAAACCGTTTCTTCTGCAACAATTTTATTGAGAGACATCGAATTGCAGCACTTAGCAAAGCATATTTACGGTGGCTTCAGAATCTATCTTCTTGAAGTAAGAACTTCGAAAACCGTCACAAGATGTATCTGAGTGTCTTATTTACCTCATGGATCCGATTCTGGCACTCTCACTCCAACATTAAGCACTACATGTAAAAAATTCCTATCGCTGTAGAATCTATGTCCTTGAGTTCAGGAAGCTGAAAATGGTAACAACATGTAGCTCAGCATCTGAACTACCTGTTACTTTGATTTCATTGACTAAGCTTGAAAATTGTTCATTCTACAGCCGTTTTCTCTGAGATCACCAAAATGGTGCACTTGACAATGCATATCCATGTTGTCTGCAAAATCTAGAACCTTAGGTTAGAACTTCAAAAAGCCTCACAACATGTACCTGATTGCCTTATTTACCGCATGGATTCAATTTCGGCACCCTTACTCCAATATCAAACACTATTCTATGTTATATGCAAAAAATTCCTTTCGCTGTAGAATCTGTTTCCTTGAGGTCAGGAATATAAAATGGTTATGACATGTAGCTTAGTGTCTTAACTACCCGTTACTTTGATTTCATTGACCTAGCATCAAAACTGTTTCTTCTGCAACAATTTTATTGAGAGACATCGAATTGCGGCACTTAGCAAAGCATATTTACGGTGGCTTCAGAATCTATCTCCTTGAAGTAAGAACTTCGAAAACCGTCACAACATGTATCTGAGTGTCTTATTCACCTCATGGATTCAATTCCGGCAGTCTCACTCCAATATTAGGCACTATTCTATTGTACATGTACAAAATTCCTATCGCTGTAGAATCTGTTTCCTTGAAGTCACTTTCTGAAAGTGGTAACAACATGTACCTCAGTGCCTAAACAACCAGTTACTTTGATTTCATCGACTAAGCTTCAAAATTGTTCATTCTACAGCCGTTTTCTTTGAGATCGACAAAATGACGCACTTAACAATGCATATCCATGTTGTCTGCAAAATCTATAACCTTAGGGTTTGAACTTCAAAAAGCCTCATAACATGTATCTGAGTGCCTTATTTACCTCACAGATTCAATTTCTGCACCCTTACTCCAATATTACACACTATTCTATGTTACATGCAAAAAATTCCTTTCGCTGTAGAATCTGTTTCCTTGAGGTCAGGAATATGAAATGGCTATGCCATGTAGCTTAGTGTCTAAACTACCCGTCCCTTTGATTTATGCTCCCTTATGCTCAGCATCTTAACTACCTGTTACCTTGATTTCATTGACTAAGCTTCAAAATTGTTCATTCTACAACCGTCTTCTTTGAGATCGACAAAATGGTGCACTTAACAATGCATATCCATGTTGTCTGCAAAATCTTGAACTTTAGGGTTTCAACTTCAAAAAGCCTCACCACATGTATCTGAGTGACTTATTTACCTCACAGATTCAATTTCTGCACCCTTCCTCGAATAGTACACACTGTTCTATGTTACATCCAAAAAGTTCCTTTCACTGTAGAATCTGTTTCCTTGATGTCAGGAATATGAAATGGCTCTGACGTGTAGCTCAGTGTCTTAACTTCTGGTTACTTTGATTTCATTGACCTACCATCAAAACTGTATATTCTGCACCCATTTTATTTAGAATCGACGAAATACGGCACTTAACGAAGCATATTTACGTTGGCTGTAGGAACTATCTCCTTGAAGTTAGAACTTCGAAAACCGTCACAACATGTATCTGAGTGTCTTATTCACCTCATGGATTCAATTCCGGTACTCTCATTCCAATATTAAGCAGTATTCTATTGTAGATGTAAGAAATTCCTTTCGCCGTCGAATCTGTGTCCTTGAGGTCAGGAATCTGAAAATGGTTACAACATGTAGCTCAGCATCTTAACTACCGGTTTCTTTGATTTTATTGACTAAGCTTCAAAATTGTTCATTCTACAGCCGTTTTCTTTGAGATCGACAAAATGGTGCACTTAACAATGCATATCCATGTTGTCTGCAAAATCTAGAACCTTAGGGTTAGAACTTGAAAAAGCCTCACAACATATATCTGAGTGCCTTATTTACCTCACAGATTCAATTTCTGCACCCTTACTCCAATAGTACACACTGTTCTATGTTACATGCAAAAAGTTCCTTTCGCCGTAGAATCTGTTTCCTTGAGGTCAGGAATCTGAAATGGCTATGCCATGTAGCTTAGTGTCTTAACTACCCGTTACTTTGATTTCATTGACCTAGCATCAAAACTGTTTCTTCTGCAACAATTTTATTGAGAGACATCGAATTGCGGCACTTAACGAAGCATATTTACGGTGGCTTCAGAATCTATCTCCTTGAAGTTAGAACTTCAAAAACCGTCACAAGATTTATCTGAGTGTCTTTTACACCTCATGGATTCAATTCGGGCACTCTCACTCCAATATTAAGCACTACATGTATGAAATTCCTATTGCTGTAGAATCTATGTCCTTGAGTACAGGAAGCCGAAAATGGATACAACATGTAGCATAGCATCTTTACTACCTGTTTCTTTTGTTTCATTGACTAAGCTTCAAAATTGTTCATTCTACAGCCGTTTTCTCTGAGATCGCCAAAATGGTGCACTTAACAATGCATATCCATGTTGTCTGCAAAATCTAGAACTTTAGGGTTTTAACTTCAAAAAGCCTCACCACATGTATCTGAGTGTCGTATTCACCTCACAGATTCAATTTCGGCACCCTTACTCCAATAGTACACACTGTTCTATGTTACATGCAAAAAATTCCTTTCGCTGTAGAATTGGTTTCCTTGAGGTCAGGAATATGAAATGGCTATGACGTGTAGCTCAGTGTCTTCTAACTACTGGTTACTTTGATTTCATTGACCTACCATCAAAACTGTTTATTCTGCAACCATTTTATTTAGAATCGACGAAATACGGCACTTAAAAAAGCATATTTACGTTGGCTGCAGGAACTATCTCCTTGAAGTTAGAACTTCAAAAACTGTCACAACATGTATCCGAGTGTCTCATTCACCTCATGGATTCAATTCCGGCAGTCTCACTCCAATATTAAGCAGTATTCTATTGTAGATGTAAGAAATTCCTTTCGCCGTAGAATCTGTGTCCTTGAGGTCAGGAATCTGAAAATGGTTACAACATGTAGCTCAGCATCTTAACTACCGGTTACTTTGATTTCATTGACTAAGCTTCAAAATTGTTCATTCTACAGCCGTTTTCTTTGAGATCGACAAAATTGTGCACTTAACAATGCATATCCATGTTGTCTGCAAAATCTAGAACCTTAGGGTTAGAACTTGAAAAAGCCTCAAAACATGTATCTGATTGACTTATTTACCTCACAGATTCAATTTCGGCACCCTTACTCCAATAGTACACACTGTTCTATGTTACATGCAAAAAATTCCTTTCGCTGTAGAATTGGTTTCCTTGATGTCAGGAATATGAAATGGCTATGACGTGTAGCTCAGTGTCTTAACTTCTGGTTACTTTGATTTCATTGACCTACCATCAAAACTTTTTATTCTGCAACCATTTTATTTAGAATCGACGAAATACGGCACTTAACGAAGCATATTTACGTTGGCTGCAGGAACTATCTCCTTGAAGTTACAACTTCGAAAACCATCACAACATGTATCTGAGTGTCTTATTCACCTGATGGATTCAATTCCGGTACTCTCATTCCAATATTAAGCAGTATTTTATTATAGATGTAAGAAATTCCTTTCGCTGTAGAATCTGTTTCCTTGAGGTCAGGAATCTGAAAAGGCTATGCCATGTAGCTTAGTGTCTTAACTACCCGTTACTTCGATTTCATTGACCGAGCATCAATACTGTTTCTTCTGCAACAATTTTATTGAGAGACATCGAATTGCGGCACTTAACGAAGCATATTTACGGTGGCTTCAGAATCTATCTCCTTGAAGTTAGAACTTCAAAAACCGTCACAAGATTTATCTGAGTGTCTTTTACACCTCATGGATTCAATTCGGGCACTCTCACTCCAATATTAAGCACTACATGTATGAAATTCCTATTGCTGTAGAATCTATGTCCTTGAGTACAGGAAGCCGAAAATGGATACAACATGAAGCATAGCATCTTTACTACCTGTTTCTTTTGTTTCATTGACTAAGCTTCAAAATTGTTCATTCTACAGCCGTTTTCTCTGAGATCGCCAAAATGGTGCACTTAACAATGCATATCCATGTTGTCTGCAAAATCTAGAACTTTAGGGTTTTAACTTCAAAAAGCCTCACCACATGTATCTGAGTGTCGTATTCACCTCACAGATTCAATTTCGGCACCCTTACTCCAATAGTACACACTGTTCTATGTTACATGCAAAAAATTCCTTTCGCTGTAGAATTGGTTTCCTTGAGGTCAGGAATATGAAATGGCTATGACGTGTAGCTCAGTGTCTTCTAACTACTGGTTACTTTGATTTCATTGACCTACCATCAAAACTGTTTATTCTGCAACCATTTTATTTAGAATCGACGAAATACGGCACTTAACGAAGCATATTTACGTTGGCTGCAGGAACTATCTCCTTGAAGTTAGAACTTCAAAAACTGTCATAACATGTATCCCAGTGTCTCATTCACCTCATGGATTCAATTCCGGTGCTCTCATTCCAATATTAAGCAGTATTCTATTGTAGATGTAAAAGATTCCTTTTGCCCTAGAATCTGTGTCCTTGAGGTCAGGAATCTGAAAATGGTTACAACATGTAGCTCAGCATCTTAACTACCGGTTACTTTGATTTCATTGACTAAGCTTCAAAATTGTTCATTCTACAGCCGTTTTCTATGAGATCGACAAAATGGTGCACTTAACAATGCATATCCATTTTGTCTGCAAAATCTAGAACCTTAAGGTTAGAACTTCAAAAAGCCTCACCACATGTATCTGAGTGCCGTATTCACCTCACAGTTTCAATTTCGGCACCCTTACTCCAATAGTACACACTGTTCTATGTTACATGCAAAAAATTCCTTTCGCTGTAGAATTGGTTTCCTTGAGGTCAGGAATATGAAATGGCTATGACGTGTAGCTCAGCGTCTTCTTACTACTGGTTACTTTGATTTCATTGACCTGCCATCAAAACTGTTTATTCTGCAACCTTTTATTTAGAATCGACGAAATACGGCACTTAACGAAGCATATTTACGTTGGCTACAGGAACTATCTCCTTGAAGTTAGAACTTCAAAAACTGTCACAACATGTATCTGAGTGTCTCATTCACCTCATGGATTCAATTCCGGTGCTCTCATTCCAATATTAAGCAGTATTCTATTGTAGATGTAAAAGATTCCTTTTGCCCTAGAATCTGTGTCCTTGAGGTCAGGAATCTGAAAATGGTTACAACATGTAGCTCAGCATCTTAACTACCGGTTACTTTGATTTCATTGACTAAGCTTCAAACTTGTTCATTCTACAGCCGTTTTCTTTGAGATCGACAAAATGGTGCACTTGACAATGCATATCCATGTTGTCTGTAAAATCTAGAACCTTAGGGTTAGAACTTCAAAAAGCCTCACAACATGTATCTGAGTGCCTTATTTACCTCACAGATTCAATTTCTGCACCCTTACTCCAATAGTACACACTGTTCTATGTTACATGCAAAAAGTTCCTTTCGCTGTAGAATCTGTTTCCTTGATGTCAGGAATATGAAATGGCTATGACGTGTAGCTCAGTGTCTTAACTTCTGGTTACTTTGATTTCATTGACCTACCATCAAAACTTTTTATTCTGCAACCATTTTATTTAGAATCGACGAAATACGGCACTTAACGAAGCATATTTACGTTGGCTGCAGGAACTATCTCCTTGAAGTTAGAACTTCAAAAACTGTCACAACATGTATCCCAGATTCTCATTCACCTCATGGATTCAATTCCGGTGCTCTCATTCCAATATTAAGCAGTATTCTATTGTAGATGTAAAAGATTCCTTTTGCCCTAGAATCTGTGTCCTTGAGGTCAGGAATCTGAAAATGGTTACAACATGTAGCTCAGCATCTTAACTACCGGTTACTTTGATTTCATTGACTAAGCTTCAAAATTGTTCATTCTACAGCCGTTTTCTCTGAGATCGCCAAAATGGTGCACTTAACAATGCATATCCATGTTGTCTGCAAAATCTAGAACTTTAGGGTTTGAACTTCAAAAAGCCTCACCACATGTATCTGAGTGTCGTATTCACCTCACAGATTCAATTTTAGAGGTTAGAACTTCAAAAAGCCTCACCACAGTTTTAATTTCTGCACCCATACTCCAATAGTACACACTGTTCTATGTTACATGCAAAAAATTCCTTTCGCTGTAGAATTGGTTTCCTTGAGGTCAGGAATATGAAATGGCTATGACGTGTAGCTCAGCGTCTTCTTACTACTGGTTACTTTGATTTCATTGACCTACCATCAAAACTGTTTATTCTGCAACCTTTTATTTAGAATCGACGAAATACGGCACTTAACGAAGCATATTTACGTTGGCTACAGGAACTATCTCCTTGAAGTTAGAACTTCAAAAACTGTCACAACATGTATCTGAGTGTCTCATTCACCTCATGGATTCAATTCCGGTGCTCTCATTCCAATATTAAGCAGTATTCTATTGTAGATGTAAGAAATTCCTTTCGCCGTAGAATCTGTGTCCTTGAGGTCAGGAATCTGAAAATGGTTACAACATGTAGCTCAGCATCTTAACTACCGGTTTCTTTGATTTCATTGACTAAGCTTCAAAATTGTTCATTCTACAGCCGTTTTCTTTGAGATCGACAAAATGGTGCACTTAACAATGCATATCCATGTTGTCTGCAAAATCTAGAACCTTAGGGTTAGAACTTCAAAAAGCCTCACAACATGTATCTGAGTGCCTTATTTACCTCACAGATTCAATTTCTGCACCCTTACACAATGTTCTATGTTACATGCAAAAAGTTCCTTTCGCTGTAGAATCTGTTTCCTTGATGTCAGGAATATGAAATGGCTATGACGTGTAGCTCAGTGTCTTAACTTCTGGTTACCTTGATTTCATTGACCTACCATCAAAACTTTTTATTCTGCAACCATTTTATTTAGAATCGACGAAATACGGCACTTAACGAAGCATATTTACGTTGGCTGCAGGAACTATCTCCTTGAAGTTAGAACTTCAAAAACCGTCACAACATGTATCTGTGTGTCTTATTCACCTCATGGATTCAATTCCGGTACTCTCATTCCAATATTAAGCAGTATTCTATTATAGATGTAAGAAATTCCTTTCGCTGTAGAATCTGTTTCCTTGAGGTCAGGAATCTAAAAATGGTTACAACATGTAGCTCAGCATCTTAACTACCGGTTACTTTGATTTCATTGACTAAGCTTCAAAATTGTTCATTCTACAGCCGTCTTCTTTGAGATCGAGAAAATGGTGCACTTAACAATGCATATCCATGTTGTCTTCAAAATCTAGAACCTTAGGGTTAGATCTTCCAAAAGCCTCACAACATGTATCTGAGTGACTTATTTACCTCACAGATTCAATTTCTGCACCCTTACTCCAATAGTACACACTGTTCTATGTTACATCCCAAAAGTTCCTTTCGCTGTAGAATCTGTTTCCTTGATGTCAGGAATATGAAATACCTATGACGTGTAGCTCAGTGTCTTAACTTCTGGTTACTTTGATTTCATTGACCTACCATCAAAACTGTTTATTCTGCAACCATTTTATTAAGAATCGACGAAATACGGCACTTAACGAAGCATATTTACGTTGGCTGCAGGAACTATCTCCTTGAAGTTAGAACTTCGAAAACCATCACAACATGTATCTGAGTGTCTTATTCACCTGATGGATTCAATTCCGGTACTCTCATTCCAATATTAAGCAGTATTTTATTATAGATGTAAGAAATTCCTTTCGCTGTAGAATCTGTTTTCTTGAGGTCAGGAATCTGAAAAGGCTATGCCATGTAGCTTAGTGTCTTAACTACCCGTTACTTCGATTTCATTGACCTAGCATCAATACTGTTTTTTCTGCAACAATTTTATTGAGAGACATCGAATTGCGGCACTTAACGAAGCATATTTACGGTGGCTTCAGAATCTATCTCCTTGAAGTTAGAACTTCAAAAACCGTCACAAGATTTATCTGAGTGTCTTATACACCTCATGGATTCAATTCGGGCACTCCCACTCCAATATTAAGCACTACATGTATGAAATTCCTATTGCTGTAGAATCTATGTCCTTGAGTACAGGAAGCCGAAAATGGATACAACATGTAGCATAGCATCTTTACTACCTGTTTCTTTTGTTTCATTGACTAAGCTTCAAAATTGTTCATTCTACAGCCGTTTTCTCTGAGATCGGCAAAATGGTGCACTTAACAATGCATATCCATGTTGTCTGCAAAATCTAGAACTTTAGGGTTTTAACTTCAAAAAGCCTCACCACATGTATCTGAGTGTCGTATTCACCTCACAGATTCAATTTCGGCACCCTTACTCCAATAGTACACACTGTTCTATGTTACATGCAAAAAATTCCTTTCGCTGTAGAATCTGTTTCCTTGAGGTCAGGAATCTGAAATGGCTATGCCATGTAGCTCAGCGTCTTCTTACTACTGGTTACTTTGATTTCATTGACCTACCATCAAAACTGTTTATTCTGCAACCTTTTATTTAGAATCGACGAAATACGGCACTTAACGAAGCATATTTACGTTGGCTACAGGAACTATCTCCTTGAAGTTAGAACTTCAAAAACTGTCACAACATGTATCTGAGTGTCTCATTCACCTCATGGATTCAATTCCGGTGCTCTCATTCCAATATTAAGCAGTATTCTATTGTAGATGTAAAAGATTCCTTTTGCCCTAGAATCTGTGTCCTTGAGGTCAGGAATCTGAAAATGGTTACAACATGTAGCTCAGCATCTTAACTACCGGTTACTTTGATTTCATTGACTAAGCTTCAAAATTGTTCATTCTACAGCCGTTTTCTTTGAGATCGACAAAATGGTGCACTTGACAATGCATATCCATGTTGTCTGTAAAATCTAGAACCTTAGGGTTAGAACTTCAAAAAGCCTCACAACATGTATCTGAGTGCCTTATTTACCTCACAGATTCAATTTCTGCACCCTTACTCCAATAGTACACACTGTTCTATGTTACATGCAAAAAGTTCCTTTCGCTGTAGAATCTGTTTCCTTGAGGTCAGGAATCTGAAATGGCTATGCCATGTAGCTAAGTGTCTTAACTACCCGTTACCTTGATTTCATTGACCTAGCATCAAAACCGTTTCTTCTGCAACAATTTTATTGAGAGACATCGAATTGCAGCACTTAGCAAAGCATATTTACGGTGGCTTCAGAATCTATCTTCTTGAAGTAAGAACTTCGAAAACCGTCACAACATGTATCTGAGTGTCTTATTTACCTCATGGATCCGATTCTGGCACTCTCACTCCAACATTAAGCACTACATGTAAAAAATTCCTATCGCTGTAGAATCTATGTCCTTGAGTTCAGGAAGCTCAGCATCTGAACTACCTGTTACTTTGATTTCATTGACTAAGCTTGAAAATTGTTCATTCTACAGCCGTTTTCTTTGAGATCGACAAAATGGTGCACTTAACAATGCATATCCATGTTGTCTGCAAAATCTAGAACCTTAGGGTTAGAACTTGAAAAGGCCTCACAACATGTATTTGAGTGCCTTATTTACCTCACAGATTCAATTTCTGCACCCTTACTCCAATAGTACACACTGTTCTATGTTACATGCAAAAAGTTCCTTTCGCTGTAGAATCTGTTTCCTTGATGTCAGGAATATGAAACGGCTATGACGTGTAGCTCAATGTCTTAACTACTGGTTACTTTGATTTCATTGACTTACCATCAAAACTGTTTATTCTGCAACCATTTTATTTAGAATCGACGAAATACGGCACTTAACGAAAAATATTCACGTTGGCTGCAGGAACTATCTCCTTGAAGTTAGAACTTCGAAAACCGTCACAACATGTATTTGAGTGTCTTTTTCACCTAATGGATTCAATTCCGGTACTCTCATTCCAATATTAAGCAGTATTCTATTATAGATGTAAGAAATTTCTTTCGCTTTAGAATCTGTTTCCTTGAGGTCAGGAATCTGAAATGGCTATGCCATATAGCTTCGTGTCTTAACTACCCGTTACTTTGATTTCATTGACCTAGCATCAAAACTGTTTCTTCTGCAACAATTTTATTGAGAGACATCGAATTCCGGCACTTAACGAAGCATATTTACGGTGGCTTCGAAATCTATCTCTTTGAAGTTAGAACTTCGAGAACCGTCATATCATGTATCTGAGTGTCTTATTCACCTCATGGATTCAATTCTGGCACTTTTACTCCAATATTAAGCACTACATGTATGAAATTCCTATTGCTGTAGAATCTATGTCCTTGAGTACAGGAAGCTGAAAATTGATACAACATGTGACATAGCATCTTTACTACCTGTTTCATTGACTAAGCTTCAAAATTGTTCATTCTACAGCCGTTTTCTCTGAGATCGCCAAAATGGTGCACTTAACAATGCATATCCATGTTGTCTGCAAAATCTAGAACTTTAGGGTTTGAACTTCAAAAAGCCTCACCACATGTATCTGAGTGTCGTATTCACCTCACAGATTCAATTTCGGCACCCTTACTCCAATAGTACACACTGTTCTATGTTACATGCAAAAAATTCCTTTCGCTGTAGAATTGGTTTCCTTGAGGTCAGGAATATGAAATGGCTATGACGTGTAGCTCAGTGTCTTCTAACTACTGGTTACTTTGATTTCATTGACCTACCATCAAAACTGTTTATTCTGCAACCATTTTATTTAGAATCGACGAAATACGGCACTTAAAAAAGCATATTTACGTTGGCTGCAGGAACTATCTCCTTGAAGTTAGAACTTCAAAAACTGTCACAACATGTATCCGAGTGTCTCATTCACCTCATGGATTCAATTCCGGCAGTCTCACTCCAATATTAAGCAGTATTCTATTGTAGATGTAAGAAATTCCTTTCGCCGTAGAATCTGTGTCCTTGAGGTCAGGAATCTGAAAATGGTTACAACATGTAGCTCAGCATCTTAACTACCGGTTACTTTGATTTCATTGACTAAGCTTCAAAATTGTTCATTCTACAGCCGTTTTCTTTGAGATCGACAAAATGGTGCACTTAAAAATGCATATCCATGTTGTCTGCAAAATCTAGAACCTTAGGGTTAGAACTTGAAAAAGCCTCAAAACATGTATCTGATTGACTTATTTACCTCACAGATTCAAATTCTGCACCCTTACTCCAATAATACACACTGTTCTATGTTACATGCAAAAAGTTCCTTTCGCTGTAGAATCTGTTTCCTTGAGGTCAGGAATATGAAATGGCTATGACGTGTAGCTCAGTGTCTTCTAACTACTGGTTACTTTGATTTCATTGACCTACCATCAAAACTGTTTATTCTGCAACCATTTTATTTAGAATCGACGAAATACGGCACTTAAAAAAGCATATTTACGTTGGCTGCAGGAACTATCTCCTTGAAGTTAGAACTTCAAAAACTGTCACAACATGTATCCGAGTGTCTCATTCACCTCATGGATTCAATTCTGGAGTCTCACTCCAATATTAAGCAGTATTCTATTGTAGATGTAAGAAATTCCTTTCGCCGTAGAATCTGTGTCCTTGAGGTCAGGAATCTGAAAATGGTTACAACATGTAGCTCAGCATCTTAACTACCGGTTACTTTGATTTCATTGACTAAGCTTCAAAATTGTTCATTCTACAGCCGTTTTCTTTGAGATCGACAAAATGGTGCACTTAACAATGCATATCCATGTTGTCTGCAAAATCTAGAACCTTAGGATTAGAACTTGAAAAAGCCTCAAAACATGTATCTGATTGACTTATTTACCTCACAGATTCAATTTCTGCACCCTTACTCCAATAGTACACACTGTTCTATGTTACATGCAAAAAGTTCCTTTCGCTGTAGAATCTGTTTCCTTGAGGTCAGGAATATGAAATGGCTATGACGTGTAGCTCAGTGTCTTAACTTCTGGTTACTTTGATTTCATTGACCTACCATGAAAACTGTTTATTCTGCAACCATTTTATTAAGAATCGACGAAATACGGCACTTAACGAAGCATATTTACGTTGGCTGCAGGAACTATCTCCTTGAAGTTAGAACTTCAAAAACCGTCACAACATGTATCTGTGTGTCTTATTCACCTCATGGATTCAATTCCGGTACTCTCATTCCAATATTAAGCAGTATTCTATTATAGATGTAAAAAAAATTCCTTTCGCTGTAGAATCTGTTTCCTTGAGGTCAGGAATCTGAAAAGGCTATGCCATGTAGCTTAGTGTCTTAACTACCCGTTACTTTGATTTCATTGACCTAGCATCAATACTGTTTCTTCTGCAACAATTTTATTGAGAGACATCGAATTGCGGCACTTAACGAAGCATATTTACGGTGGCTTCAGAATCTATCTCCTTGAAGTTAGAACTTCAAAAACCGTCACAAGCTGTATCTGAGTGTCTTATACACCTCATGGATTCAATTCGGGCACTCTCACTCCAATATTAAGCACTACATGTATGAAATTCCTATTGCTGTAGAATCTATGTCCTTGAGTACAGGAAGTTAAAAATGGATACAACATGTAGCATAGCATCTTTACTACCTGTTTCTTTTGTTTCATTGACTAAGCTTCAAAATTGTTCATTCTACAGCCGTTTTCTCTGAGATCGCCAAAATGGTGCACTTAACAATGCATATCCATGTTGTCTGCAAAATCTTGAACTTTAGGGTTTGAACTTCAAAAAGCCTCACCACATGTATCTGAGTGCCGTATTCACCTCACAGATTCAATTTCGGCACCCTTACTCCAATAGTACACACTGTTCTATGTTACATGCAAAAAATTCCTTTCGCTGTAGAATTGGTTTCCTTGAGGTAAGGAATATGTAATGGCTATGACGTGTAGCTCAGTGTCTTAACTACTGGTTACTTTGATTTCATTGACCTACCATCAAAACTGTTTATTCTGCAACCATTTTATTTAGAATCGACGAAATACGGCACTTAACGAAGCATATTTACGTTGGCTGCAGGAACTATCTCCTTGAAGTTAGAACTTCAAAAACTGTCACAACATGTATCTGAGTGTCTTATTCACCTCATGGATTCAATTCCGGTACTCTAATTCCAATATTCAGCAGTATTCTATAGTAGATGTAAGAAATTCCTTTCGCCGTAGAATCTGTGTCCTTGAGGTCAGGAATATGAAAATGGTTACAACATGTAGCTCAGCATCTTAACTACCGGTTTCTTTGATTTCATTGACTAAGCTTCAAAATTGTTCATTCTACAGCCGTTTTCTTTGAGATCGACAAAATGGTGCACTTAACAATGCATATCCATGTTGTCTGCAAAATCTAGAACCTTAGGGTTAGAACTTAAAAAAGCCTCACAACATGTATCTGAGTGCCTTATTTACCTCACAGATTCAATTTCTGCACCCTTACTCCAATAGTACACACTGTTCTATGTTACATGCAAAAAGTTCCTTTCGCTGTCGAATCTGTTGTCTTGAGGTCAGGAATCTGAAAAGGCTATGCCATGTAGCTTAGTGTCTTAACTACCCGTTACTTTGATTTCATTCACCTAGCATCAAAACTGTTTCTTCTGCAACAATTTTATTGAGAGACATCGAATTGCGGCACTTAGCAAAGCATATTTACGGTGGCTTCAGAATCTATCTCCTTGAAGTAAGAACTTCGAAAACCGTCACAACATGTATCTGAGTGTCTTATTCACCTCATGGATTCAATTCTGGCACTCTCACTCCAATATTAAGCACTACATGTATGAAATTCCTATTGCTGTAGAATCTATGTCCTTGAGTACAGGAAGCTGAAAATGGATACAACATGTAGCATAGTATCTTTACTACCTGTTACTTTGGTTTCATTGACTAAGCTTCAAAATTGTTCATTCTACAGCCGTTTTCTCTGAGATCGCCAAAATGGTGCACTTAACAATGCATATCCATGTTGTCTGCAAAATCTAGAACTTTAGGGTTTGAACTTCAAAAAGCCTCACCACATGTATCTGAATGTCGTATTCACCTCACAGATTCAATTTCGGCACCCTTACTCCAATAGTACACACTGTTCTATGTTACATGCAAAAAATTCCTTTCGCTGTAGAATTGGTTTCCTTGAGGTCAGGAATATGAAATGGCTATGACGTGTAGCTCAGTGTCTTCTAACTACTGGTTACTTTGATTTCATTGACCTACCATGAAAACTGTTTATTCTGCAACCATTTTATTTAGAATCGACGAAATACGGCACTTAACGAAGCATATTTACGTTGGCTGCAGGAACTATCTCCTTGAAGTTAGAACTTCAAAAACTGTCACAACATGTATCCGAGTGTCTCATTCACCTCATGGATTCAATTCCGGTGCTCTCATTCCAATATTAAGCAGTATTCTATTGTAGATGTAAGAAATTCCTTTTGCCCTGGAATCTGTGTCCTTGAGGTCAGGAATCTGAAAATGGTTACAACATGCAGCTCAGCATCTTAACTACCGGTTACTTTGATTTCATTGACTAAGCTTCAAAATTGTTCATTCTACAGCCGTTTTCTTTGAGATCGACAAAATGGTGCACTTGACAATGCATATCCATGTTGTCTGTAAAATCTAGAACCTTAGGGTTAGAACTTCAAAAAGCCTCACAACATGTATCTGAGTGCCTTATTTACATCACAGATTCAATTTCTGCACCCTTACTCCAATAGTACACACTGTTCTATGTTACATGCAAAAAGTTCCTTTCGCTGTAGAATCTGTTTCCTTGAGGTCAGGAATCTGAAATGGCTATGCCATGTAGCTAAGTGTCTTAACTACCCGTTACCTTGATTTCATTGACCTAGCATCAAAACCGTTTCTTCTGCAACAATTTTATTGAGAGACATCGAATTGCGGCACTTAGCAAAGCATATTTACGGTGGCTTCAAAATCTATCTTCTTGAAGTAAGAACTTCGAAAACCGTCACAACATGTATCTGAGTGTCTTATTCACCTCATGGATTCAATTCCGGCAGTCTCACTCCAATATTAGGCACTATTCTATTGTACATGTACAAAATTCCTATCGCTGTAGAATCTGTTTCCTTAAAGTCACTTTCTGAAAGTGGTAACAACATGTACCTCAGTGCCTAAACAACCAGTTACTTTGATTTCATCGACCAGGCTTCAAAATTGTTCATTCTACAGCCGTTTTCTTTGAGATCGACAAAATGACGCACTTAACAATGCATATCCATGTTGTCTGCAAAATCTATAACCTTAGGGTTAGAACTTCAAAAAGCCTCATAACATGTATCTGAGTGCCTTATTTACCTCACAGATTCAATTTCTGCACCCTTACTCCAATAGTACACACTGTTCTATGTTACATCCAAAAAGTTCCTTTCACTGTAGAATCTGTTTCCTTGATGTCAGGAATATGAAATGGCTATGACGTGTAGCTCAGTGTCTTAACTTCTGGTTACTTTGATTTCATTGACCTACCATCAAAACTGTTTATTCTGCAACCATTTTATTTAGAATCGACGAAATACGGCACTTAACGAAGCATATTTACGTTGGCTGCAGGAACTATCTCCTTGAAGTTAGAACTTCAAAAACTGTCACAACATGTATCCGAGTGTCTCATTCACCTCATGGATTCAATTCCGGAGCTCTCATTCCAATATTAAGCAGTATTCTATTGTAGATGTAAGAAATTCCTTTTGCCCTAGAATCTGTGTCCTTGAGGTCAGGAATCTGAAAATGGTTACAACATGTAGCTCAGCATCTTAACTACCGGTTACTTTGATTTCATTGACTAAGCTTCAAAATTGTTCATTCTACAGCCGTTTTCTTTGAGATCGACAAAATGGTGCACTTAACAATGCATATCCATGTTGTCTGCAAAATCTAGAAACTTAGGGTTAGAACTTGAAAAAGCCTCACAACATGTATCTGATTGACTTATTTACCTCACAGATTCAATTTCTGCACCCTTACTCCAATAGTACACACTGTTCTATGTTACATGCAAAAAGTTCCTTTCGCTGTAGAATCTGTTTCCTTGATGTCAGGAATATGAAATGGCTATGACGTGTAGTTCAGTGTCTTAACTTCTGGTTACTTTGATTTCATTGACCTACCATCAAAACTTTTTATTCTGCAACCATTTTATTTAGAATCGACGAAATACGGCACTTAACGAAGCATATTTACGTTGGCTGCAGGAACTATCTCCTTGAAGTTAGAACACCAAAAACCGTCACAACATGTATCTGTGTGTCTTATTCACCTCATGGATTCAATTCCGGTACTCTCATTCCAATATTAAGCAGTATTCTATTATAGATGTAAAAAAAATTCCTTTCGCTGTAGAATCTGTTTCCTTGAGGTCAGGAATCTGAAAAGGCTATGCCATGTAGCTTAGTGTCTTAACTACCTGTTACTTTGATTTCATTGACCTAGCATCAATACTGTTTCTTCTGCAACAATTTTATTGAGAGACATCGAATTGCGGCACTTAACGAAGCATATTTACGGTGGCTTCAGAATCTATCTCCTTGAAGTTAGAACTTCAAAAACCGTCACAAGCTGTATCTGAGTGTCTTATACACCTCATGGATTCAATTCGGGCACTCTCACTCCAACATTAAGCACTACATGTATGAAATTCCTATTGCTGTAGAATCTATGTCCTTGAGTACAGGAAGTTAAAAATGGATACAACATGTAGCATAGCATCTTTACTACCTGTTTCTTTTGTTTCATTGACTAAGCTTCAAAATTGTTCATTCTACAGCCGTTTTCTCTGAGATCGCCAAAATGGTGCACTTAACAATGCATATCCATGTTGTCTGCAAAATCTTGAACTTTAGGGTTTGAACTTCAAAAAGACTCACCACATGTATCTGAGTGCCGTATTCACCTCACAGATTCAATTTCGGCACCCTTACTCCAATAGTACACACTGTTCTATGTTACATGCAAAAAATTCCTTTCGCTGTAGAATTGGTTTCCTTGAGGTAAGGAATATGAAATGGCTATGACGTGTAGCTCAGTGTCTTAACTACTGGTTACTTTGATTTCATTGACCTACCATCAAAACTGTTTATTCTGCAACCATTTTATTTAGAATCGACGAAATACGGCACTTAACGAAGCATATTTACGTTGGCTGCAGGAACTATCTCCTTGAAGTTAGAACTTCAAAAACTGTCACAACATGTATCCGAGTGTCTCATTCACCTCATGGATTCAATTCCGGTGCTCTCATTCCAATATTAAGCAGTATTCTATTGTAGATGTAAAGAATTCCTTTTGCCCTGGAATCTGTGTCCTTGAGGTCAGGAATCTGAAAATGGTTACAACATGTAGCTCAGCATCTTAACTACCCGTTACTTTGATTTCATTGACTAAGCTTCAAAATTGTTCATTCTACAGCCGTTTTCTTTGAGATCGACAAAATGGTGCACTTGACAATGCATATCCATGTTGTCTGTAAAATCTAGAACCTTAGGGTTAGAACTTCAAAAAGCCTCACAACATGTATCTGAGTGCCTTATTTACCTCACAGATTCAATTTCTGCACCCTTACTCCAATAGTACACACTGTTCTATGTTACATGCAAAAAGTTCCTTTCGCTGTAGAATCTGTTTCCTTGAGGTCAGGAATCTGAAATGGCTATGCCATGTAGCTAAGTGTCTTAACTACCCGTTACCTTGATTTCATTGACCTAGCATCAAAACCGTTTCTTCTGCAACAATTTTATTGAGAGACATCGAATTGCGGCACTTAGCAAAGCATATTTACGGTGGCTTCAGAATCTATCTCCTTGAAGTAAGAACTTCGAAAACCGTCACAACATGTATCTGAGTGTCTTATTTATCTTATGGATTCAATTCTTGCACTCTCACTCCAACATTAAGCACTACATGTAAAAAATTCCTATCGCTGTAGAATCTATGTCCTTGAGTTCAGGAAGCTGAAAATGGTTACAACATGTAGCTCAGCATCTGAACTACCTGTTACTTTGATTTCATTGACTAAGCTTGAAAATTGTTCATTCTACAGCCGTTTTCTCTGAGATCACCAAAATGATGCACTTAACAATGCATATCCATGGTGTCTGCAAAATCTAGAACCTTAGGTTAGAACTTCAAAAAGCCTCACAACATGTACCTGATTGCCTTATTTACCGCATGGATTCAATTTCGGCACCCTTACTCCAATATCAAACACTTTTCTATGTTATATGCAAAAAATTCCTTTCGCTGTAGAATCTGTTTCCTTGAGGTCAGGAATATTAAATGGTTATGACATGTAGCTTAGTGTCTTAACTACCCGTTACTTTGATTTCATTGACCTAGCATCAAAACTGTTTCTTCTGCAACAATTTTATTGAGAGACATCGAATTGCGGCACTTAGCAAAGCATATTTACGGTGGCTTCAGAATCTATCTCCTTGAAGTAAGAACTTCGAAAACCGTCACAACATGTATCTGAGTGTCTTATTCACCTCATGGATTCAATTCCGGCAGTCTCACTCCAATATTAGGCACTATTCTATTGTACATGTACAAAATTCCTATCGCTGTAGAATCTGTTTCCTTGAAGTCGCTTTCTGAAAGTGGTAACAACATGTACCTCAGTGCCTAAACAACCAGTTACTTTGATTTCATCGACTAAGCTTCAAAATTGTTCATTCTACAGCCGTTTTCTTTGAGATCGACATAATGACGCACTTAACAATGCATATCCATGTTGTCTGCAAAATCTATAACCTTAGGGTTAGAACTTCAAAAAGCCTCATAACATGTATCTGAGTGCCTTATTTACCTCACAAATTCAATTTCTGCACCCTTACTCCAATATTACACACTATTCTATGTTACATGCAAAAAATTCCTTTCGCTGTAGAATCTGTTTCCTTGAGGTCAGGAATATGAAATGGCTATGCCATGTAGCTTAGTGTCTAAACTACCCGTCCCTTTGATTTATGCTCCCTTATGCTCAGCATCTTAACTACCTGTTACCTTGATTTCATTGATTAAGCTTCAAAGTTGTTCATTCTACAGCCGTCTTCTTTGAGATCGAGAAAATGGTGCACTTAACAATGCATATCCATGTTGTCTGCAAAATCTTGAACTTTGAACTTCAAAAAGCCTCACATGTATCTGAGTGACTTATTTACCTCACAGATTCAATTTCTGCACCCTTACTCCAATAGTACACACTGTTCTATGTTACATCCAAAAAGTTCCTTTCACTGTAGAATCTGCTTCCTTGATATCAGGAATATGAAATGGCTATGACGTGTAGCTCAGTGTCTTAACTTCTGGTTACTTTGATTTCATTGACCTACCATCAAAACTGTTTATTCTGCAACCATTTTATTTAGAATCGACGAAATACGGCACTTAACGAAGCATATTTACGTTGGCTGTAGGAACTATCTCCTTGAAGTTAGAACTTCGAAAACCGTCACAACATGTATCTGAGTGTCTTATTCACCTCATGGATTCAATTCCGGTATTCTCATTCTAATATTAAGCAGTATTCTATTGTAGATGTAAGAAATTCCTTTCGCCGTAGAATCTGTGTCCTTGAGGTCAGGAATCTGAAAATGGTTACAACATGTAGCTCAGCATCTTAACTACCGGTTTCTTTGATTTCATTGACTTTAAACTTTTTGACGGCGTAAATGATGCCGAGGCATTCTCTGTCCGTTGTATGGTACCTGGTTTCCGTCGCCTTGAATGCTCGACCGGCGAATTCTATCGGACGATAAAATCCTGCTGCGTAAAATCCTGCCAGTCAGGCTTGCGTCTGTGAAGATAGTGAAGGGTTTATCGTAATTTGGGAATTTTAGCGTTGCTTCTTCACAAATTGCTTTTCTGATGGTATCGAACGCGAGCTGATGTGTAGCGGTCCATTTGAATTTGACCGAGGATTTGGTTAGGTCGTATAGGGGGCGCATGATGATAGAGACGTTTTGATGAAACGTTTATAAAAGTTAGCGAGGCCATTAAATGCTCTAACCTGGGATACAGTTTTCGGTGCTGGGTAGGTGGCTATTGGGGCTACCTTCTCTGGTGAGGGTGACAGGCCCTCCCTAGATATTCTGTATCCGAGAAAGTCTATTTCAGAAGCTCCAAATTCGTATTTTTCGCTTCTAAGTTTGACGTTTCCTTTGAAGAAGAGTTTCAATACTTCATCCAGGTCTTTGAGGTTTTGTGACCAAGTTGACGAGTAGACTGCTAAATCATCAACGTAAGCTACGGCGCAGCGGAATTTGACGGTGCGCAACAGCTGGTAGACACAATTTTGAAAGAATTTTGCCGGAATAGACAGTCCCATCTGTAGAACTTTGAATCTCCAACGTTTACCAAAACTGGAGAAAGTGGTGAGGTGCCTAGATGAGGCGTCTAGTGGTATTTGATGGTAATCACTGTAAATGTCTAATTTGGAGAAAAATTTTGATTGAGAGTTTCCGACTGTTTCCGTAATATCATCTGCGCGTGGGAAAGAATAGGAGTGGGTGGTGATTTGAGAATTGAGTTCTCTCAGGTCGACCACTATGCGGTACTTCTCTGCACCCTTTTTTTCTTGCGTATTAGGTTTTTGGACAAAAAGACGGGAGAATTCCATTCGGATGGGTCGTGAACTTCCTCTATGACGTCCTGTTCTGCTTGGCGTCTAAGGAGTTCATCTAAGAACTTTTGTTTTTGCGGGTTGGTGCGGTATTGAGGTTAAGATACTGCTTTTGCATGTTCCTTCAGCTCGATGGTCGCTGTTGAGTCTGTCTTTAAACCGATCACGCTGTCTGTTGAGACAAACGCTTCCTTATTTTGCTCGAGGACTGAAGCTATCTCTTTCCTTTGTGAGTCGGTAAGCGAACTTGAAAGAGTGTATTTTAATTTGTTAGGTGTTGGTGTGTCTGGTTGTGTTGGGAGATTGATTGGGGGCTCTGATTCAGAGACTGAGCGGTGTGCAGTAGACTGAAAGTCGTCAGGGTCCGCTATAGAGTAGAGACCCAGCATTGAGCCTCTAGGTAGCGTGACGTGTTTGTTGGAGGGATTAAACAGAATCACAGGGACACGATTGCATGGTCCGGGTGCAACTAACACGTGTTTAGTTAGCGCTCTGGGGTTCAGCACGTAGCTCTCAGTTGTGCCGACAGTGTGGCTCAAGCTTTGAGCTGCGTTGATTTTGGCTGAGCAAATCGTTTCCGAGAGAGGAGGGAGGGTTAGTGTTGATAGTGATCTGATAGGGTGTTCTTTGGGGGCAGTGTTTTTACAGTAATTGATGGTTGCTTCAGCTGAGCGTAGAAAGTCTATCCCCAGGATTAGCGGTCTGCTTAGCTGAGGTAGAACCCTGAAATGGAAGGTGTATGTGTGGTTTTGAATTTTGAAGCTGATTAAAGCTGCTTGCCGAATGTGATAGACTTTGTTGTCTGCCAGAATGACTCTGTCATGTATTTTCTGTGTTGCTTTCACGTAACCTGCTTGTTTTAGTCTGTGTTTTGGAAATGAAGGAGACCGTTGCTCCTGTGTCAACTAGAGCTGGAAATGTTATTGGGGGAAATCAATGTTGATGCAACCGTTAATTAGGTGTATCAATAAATGTTCAGACTTACCTTTTCCTCTCGTTATTAGAGAGAGAGTTGGGTATGATTTTGAAGGTGAGTCGGCTGTTGTGAGGTTGGTGCCGAAGTCGTCGGCGTAAATGGCGGGCGGTTGCTCGTGTGCACTTTTAGTGTCTTTGGCTATTTGATGTAGGCTATTTGAGTCCTTGTCGTCATTGTTGTTGGTCATGTTCTGCGTTGTCGTGGGGCGGTTGATGGATTTAAGGTTCGTAGTTCGGACACTCCCAGGGCTTTTAGAGCGACCACGGCGGTCCTATTTTTCGTCGTGCCAGCTCACGCTGGGTGTGGCCAGGCAGCGATCACGCTGATTGTCACGGCTACTGCTGCGAATGTAGTCGCGCCGACTGTATTCGCGGGATCGCGGTCTGGCTTGACGATCATCTCTGTCATGGGAGGCGGGTCGTTGGTCGCGTTGATGATCTCTAGAGGGGGGCCTTCTGTCTCTTGAGGACTCCCTGTAGGAGCGATTGCGCTGTTGATCGCGGTCGCGTGACTGTTCGCGACTGCGTGGCGGGTACCGCTGCCTGGAGGAATTCCTGCCCCTCAAGTCTTGACGGCTTCGGTGGTTTTGTTGACCACGTTGGTACGAGCGGTCTCTGCTAGCTGATCGGTCCCGCTGGCTTGACTGTTTGCCGACATAGTTCAGTGTGAGCTGTTTGAGCTCTGCTGAGATGTCAGCCGTCTTGCACCGTATGATTTCCTGCTGGATGCGCGCCGTCTCCGTGAGTTGGCGCAGAGTCTTGGGTTTGTGCAGACGCACGATGCTAGCAAGAGAGGGTGATAATCCGTTTATTATCACGTCAAGCTTAGCGGTGGTGATTAAGCTGGTCCCGATCACGTTGGTAGAGTACCAATGCGCGGCCTTCCCACGCAGATAGCCGTACATAGCGCAGGCCCGGTCCGACGGCGAGGCGTGTGCATATGCGTGATCAGAATAGAATCTGAAGTCACGCACAAATAACTGCGCCGATCTGTACGCAGGTGGGCCAGAGAACGGCTCTGGTGCTTTGTACATGGTGTGCGTTTGTCCACCATGATAGGGTGCGGGCCTGGGGTGTGGTGACTCTATATGTGGAGCCGGAATGTTCATGTTAGAAGCCAATGTTGCTGGAATGGTCTGACTCACAAACCTGGCATTTCGGAGGTCTGCCATCAGCTTGGCGTTTTCTGTAGACAGTCTCTCGATAAGTCTCTTTTGTTCCGCCATTTCGGAACGGAGGCTGTCTGTGTCTGCCATGTCTGCGTCAGAGCTGAGTATTGGTTGGTCGTGACAATGTATCTTAGTGTCTTATTTTCCTCCTGGATTAGATTTGGGCTCTCTTACTTCAATAGTACGCATTATTCTGTTGTACATGTTGTACATGTCTCCTTGGAGTAAGAACTGAAAAAACTGCTAAAACATGTATCTGAGTGTCTTATTTACCTCCTGGATTAGATTTCAGAACTCCTACTTAAGAGTACGCGTACATGGAAGAAATTACTATCGATGTTAAATCTGATTCCTTGAGATTAGGCATCTTAAAATAGCAATAACACATAGATCAGTGTCCTAATTACCCGTTCTTTTCATATCATTGACCTAGCATCAAAATTGTTCATTCTACTTCCGTTTTCTAATGAAGATAGACGAAAAAAGGTTTAGACAAAACAGATTGACTTTGCTGCAGAATCTGTCTTCTGAAAGTAAAAACTTGAAAAATGGTCACAACATGTATCTGAGTGTCTCAGTTCCCTCCTGGATTGGATTTCGGCACTCTTACTTCAATAGTACGCATTATTCTGTTGGACATGTAAGAAAGTACTTTCGCTGTAAAATCTGTTTCCATGAGGTTAGGAATAAAAAATTGTTACGACATCTGCATTAGAAAACGTTGGAGTAAGAACTTCAAAAACTGCTAAAACATGTATTTGAGTGTCTTATTTACCTCCTGGATTAGATTTCGGAACTCCTACTTCAGTAGTACACTTTATCGTCCCGTTACAAGCTTTATTGCAGATGGTGTTACAATGCGCTCTCTGACCGGACTCACTCGAGTACATCGAGATCAGCATTATATGCTGGCTCCGTCTCGGCCGCGAGGGGGCAACCCGTATTGATCGTAACCAAGGGGGATTACCTCACGCGGCGTGACACGCAGCCGGCTTGATCCATAAGGCCAAGGGATATAATCTGTATGTTTAACATACCGATATTTTGGATCGTGACACCAACCCCGGGCGAAACGGAAAACTCACTCCGATGAGTTATTGAAAAATGTAAGGTAGATGACATAATTTGAAGTAACCGAATAAATGCGATTGCAAACTAGTGTGCTCTGGTAGAGAGAGCAAGATGCTTGACTGCGTGAAGAGGTGATACAATTATTCATTAAAACTTGATGCGGTCTTGATAACCTAGAAAATAAGGTGTCGTGGAGATAGATCACGGCACATTACGTGGTATTACGTAAAGTTACGCAACCATCCCAAGGACGACTGAGGAAGCACTCTGATGGTTCTGCTGATAATGATGTTAAGTATAGTAGCAAGTAACCGGAATTGATACAAGTAAGTTAATTAGCATGTCTTAACGACATCTGACAATGAAGTTCTCATGCTTGATATTAAAGTTCTGGGCATGGCGTGTTGTCATAAGTGTCACAATGTTGATGTCGTTCACAGTTTGGCGATGCTGGTCCGCGGCCCGGTCTGCGGTGGGCGCACCAGCAGCACAGAGCGGGTTCTCCTAGCTGGGAGCTGGTAGCCGCGAAGGTGTTGTTGTCGCGTGTGAGCATAGATGTTGACGTTCGGTGTCAGCGGGTTCGCTTCGGCTCCGACGTGTCACTGCAGGGGTGAGAATAATCGGGTGTGAGTAAACAAAGTGCATGTGGGTCTGACCAAGCAGAGCGCATGCAGGTGTGACAGCGTGCCTGCGGCAGCGTCATGATACAAGCAATGGGAGACAAGTTAATCTGGACTGGGCTGGGGGGTATATAAGCGGCAGTCTGACAGTTCATGATACGTAACAACGATATGCATCAACAGAGGACGGGTGAATGTTGTGGTGCGTTATGATCGTATGCGATGTTCGTTGTGATGTGAGCGTATTGACTTTACCGGACTCAAGGGTTGAGCTGCTTCAGTTCCTCGTCCATTGACGGTCCTGGTGCGATTATGTAGGACGCCAGGCCAGCTAGGGCGACCATTGGTGGTTTTTGTCGGCCCAGGGGATCTGGCTCGTGTCCGATCCTTGCACGTCTGTGACCGTGACAGCTGCGACGACGAGTCCTCTTGTAGCGCGGAACACAGTCCATCGAGCTGACAGTGAGACCGGAATGTCTGAAGGTAGGTGGATCTCATGGGACTGACCCTGGACCGTAATGGTGATGGGGCCAGACCATTGGACGGAGAGCATTCTCCATAGGCAAGGAGAGAGTGTTGTGGAGCGTATGGAGGGAGCGTTGGTCAGGGTAAAGATATTTGTCTCCATCGGTATTGGTAGAAGGGGTAGGGTGCAGCATCGAGAGTGGAAAAATAGCTTAAGTTGGACAGTGGGGGACTGCTTGTGGTGCGTTTTGAATGATTTCAAGCAGTGCCACAAGGCGGGCAGGAGTCGGGAGAGTATCATTCCGAGATACGGGAGAATGATACGGATGAGGGGGGGAGGAGATATAAGAGTTAAGGTAGGTGGGCGGGGCTCTGGTCGTTGGGCCGGCATACGGTGGCCGGGCGGTGTTAGATTCAACCTGTTCCTCTTTTTCGTCGAGTTTGGACATTCTGTCCATCCAGGCGTCAAGATCCAGAGCGGCGGAGGATAGGGTGGGCATTGTTAGGAGCGGAGAAAGTGCGGAGAGTTTACACAATGTGTATACAGAGAGGAGAAGGGCTATCGCGCTTAAGATGGTAGAAGAAGCTGCGAAAAGCGGGTGTGAAGTGGCGGGACATAGGAGTTCCGAGATGGAGTGCAGTGTATAGCTAGAGTTGTCTGTGGAGGTGAGGGCTTGAGTGAGTGTCTTAAGGTCTGAAAGGCTTTTATACAGGGAATCAGAGCGAGATGTTGCGTCTGATTGTGCTCTGTTAATTAGAGAAACGTGAACGTTCGGAGGAAAGGTGAGAAGTGAGTCGCCTTTGAAGGACGGCGGTGGCGGTCGGAAGGAAGAAATTACGGGTAAATTAAGGGTGTGTAAGAAGATTTGGGTGGTGGGTTGGGATTCACAAGAGGAGGAGGGTGAAACAAGTAATCGATTGTTAATGGATAGAGTGCATCCGCAGGGTACCTTTACGATTGCGTAAGAGGGGCTGCGTACAGATGTTCGCACTAGGATGTTAGAGTTGTTACAAGTGAGGGCGGCATGCGTCTGTGGTGTTGTAACAAGGAGGGTATCAGGAGATAAAGGGTGGATAGAGGGTGGCGGTGCATCAAGCAGTTTAACACTGTAAGTGCAAAGGCTTGAGACGCGGCCAGGTTATTGAGGAAGAGCACTAGTGTGCAGGTAGGTTTTGAAATGTGTGATATGGGAAGGGGGAGTGGACAGTTGTAGATTGTGCGGGATGTGCACATAGATAAGTCTAAATCGCTTAACTCCACAAATGTCATGTCTGCAGAGTTCATTGCGAGATAGGGTGGAATGTTGTTGAGATGTGTAAAACCGGAGCGGTTTTGATGAACAGTGTCGAAAGGTATAGGGTGAGAAACTAATTTATAAATGGAGTAGCTGCAGGGTCTGGATACGATTGGGACTTCGAATTCTATAGTGATGAGGTCTTCTATTAGGCTAAAGGATTCGATGGGTTGGGAGAAGTAAAAGGATTGTGGTAAGGTGAGAATGGAAAAATCTGAATTTTTGTTGAGGAGGTCTAAAGCTAGCTGATCGAGCGATTCTGGTAGTGTGGGAGAAACTAAAGATCGGGGAAGCTGCGATGACTGTTATTCCTAAAGGTCGATCGCGAGTTGTTTTAGTGTGGTAAGTAGTCTGGAGAGTAGAGTGAGCTGTGTGTGCGCTGTAGTGAAGAGGGAAGTCGCTTCTTTCGCCGGTGAGTGCTGAGGTGGAGGTTAGAAAAAAGAATGTGAAAATCGTCATCGATGGATGCGATCGCAGAGGAAAGGTTTTTCAGAAGGAGGAGATTGACTGCGGTCTGGTGTGATGCCTCTTTGACGAGCTGCGCAGTGAGATGCGACAGCTTGAGGAGCACGCGGTCGCGTTGTCTCTCATTCCTTACACCAGATGATAGATAGAGCTCTACTGATTGTAGATGCTCGTTTGCGCGGTCCACGTCGGGCTGCCGGGCTGTGCCGATAAAGTCTGACAAAATGTCGCCTAAAGGCTGGATCAGCGCGCGGCGAGTGCGTGAGTGGTTTGTTTCGCGGTAGCTGTCAATCTCTTTGTGCAGGGTGAGAATTGTATGGAAGAGGGTGGAAGAAGCATTATCAATGTTCTTGGCGTTAGTGGATAGGATAGGATCAGTGGAAAGATTTGTTAAGAATGGGTGATATAAGTAGGGGTGGTGAGGGTGAGTTAAGATGGGATATATCAATGGTAAGGACCAGGGAGGCTTGCCTGTGGCCTGGTAATAATGTTTTTGGCAATTTGTGGAATGTTATTCCGAAGTTTGGTCTTGACACAACCGAGTCCAGTGCTGATGAGAAGTGTAGTACACTGAAAAGAGGGGAATGCTTTTGGTGTGGGTATAATGTAACTGAGATGTGATTGAAGTCGATAGTCGTTAGGAAATCATTACGCTGCTTAGAAATATATTGTAAGGCTAAGTGATGAAGCAAAGACTGGTGTCTACAGTGTTAAACTGAGACACGCCTCGTCGGGCAGAATCAAAGCTATGGAATGGGCTTGTGACCAACCTTATAATCGCCGCTAAGGCCAGAAATGCCATGTCGTCAGTGCTGATAGTCTTTAGACTATGCGGTCTAGTCGGAGTACTAGCTTTCGTGGAACGGGAATCAGAGTGGGAGCTAAGCACCTGACTGAGTAAGCCCGTTCACTCGGCGAGTTTCTGTGGCAGTGCGCGCCTTGATGACGCATGCTCACAGAGGGGGGTTCTGACGTAATGACCTGCGGTTCCTGACAGGATCCCATAACTATGGACGCCAATGGCAGTGAATCCTGGTTGATTAGGGCAGCTGGTCACGATATCGCCTACACATTGATCCGTTACGCAATGTGTGCGCACCTCATTATGAGGGTTTGCCTAAATCCCGAGGTTGAGTGGTGTTCATCCGTCACCTTACGCAATATCAAGCTGTTCGACGCCATTGTTTGGCACAAACACGTAACGGTAACCATGCGATGTGGACCGGTCACAATCTCGTGTGTTTGTTATGTGAATGCGGGGAGGCGTGTTGCGTGCCTTGTTACGTAAGATGTTGATTGGTGAGTGGTGCGGCGTGTGCTGTGTTGCGTAATGTGTTATGTTGGTGTCCTATGTTGAGTTCTGTTGATTACGGAGTCATGCGGGGGCACTATGGCTTAAGGCCGAGGCCTAGGCCAGCGATGTTTCTGGGCTTAGCGCGCTCGCAACTTCTGTGGCTATTGGATGGTGGGAGGGGGTCTGCCGGTTTTTCAGGCATTGCAGACAGCGTTTATCACCGGGGTGGGGGACCTTTAATCTTTCTATGTGAATGGGTTTGGTGGTAGTTCTGCCATCTGATAATCTTCTCAGGTGGCATTTGTTTCGTGTGGTGAATTTAGTAATGAGGTATGGGCCAGTGAATGTTTTCTGTAATTTCTTGGAGGTTCTTTTTACTAAAAGAGTAGGAATTTGGAGATAGGCGATGTCGCCTTCTTTGAAGTTGTGCAAAGATGCCGATTTGTCGAACCTGGCTATCATTTTGGCGTGTGTTTTTGCTAAAGTGACCATGCTTTCCTGTAGTGCTTTTTGTCTCTTTTGGTTCATTGATAGCATAAGTGATCTAACGTTTGGAAAGCTGGTTTTCATGAGAGTATGTTTTAGATTTTCAACTGGAAGTGGGGCTGTTTTTTCGAATACTACCATGTTAGGGCTGTAACCTAAAGAAGCTGAAGAAGTATTATTTAAACCGAAAACGATGGCTTGCAAAAATGAAGGCCAGTCGTTCTGTGAGGAATCCACAAACGTTCTTAGGCATGCTTGTATGGAAGCGTTGTAGCGTTCCACTAGGCCTTGGGTACGTGAGTGGTATGTGCTGCTGTGTTTTTGGTGAATTCCGAGTGCATTACAAAATGTTTTGAAGGTGTTAGAAGTGAAGGTTGAACCGTTGTCAGTGTAGATGTGGGATGGTATGCCGTGTATGCAAAATACTTTGTTGAAAAGTTCCTGGGACGTTTGTGCTGCATTGATGCTGTTTGTGTCCCATGCTATAACGTAGCGGGATGCATAGCAAACGACTACCTGTATGTATTTTGAACCTGATGTGGATGTGTGTAGGGGGCCGATGATGTCCATCGAGATGCGTGTAAATGTGGTTGGTGTGGGGTCTCTGAGTGTAAGAGGGGGTGTGAATTTCTTTGGAATACGTTTTGATGTTAGGCAATTATGGCATGTGGCTATGTAGTCTCTTGTGTCTGAAAATGAAGTTGGCCAGTAAAAGGAATGAGAGATTGAAGGAAAGGTGCGTGGTAGTCCCAAATGTCCACCGAGTGGGCTATCGTGAACGGATTTGATAACATCTTGGGTGTAGGTTTGGGGGACTACTATTTGAACGCTAGGTGGTGTGGAGTTGCTTTTGAAGTTAGTGGCTCTAAACAGTATACCTTGGAAAACGATGAACTGGTCGTGCGTCAGAAGGATGTGCCTGCTTAGAGTCTGATTTGCGGGAAGGGTGTGTTTAGTTATATAATCGTAGACTGCGCAACAGAAGTTGTCTCTGGATTGCGCGTCTTTGATCTGGGCGTGACTAGGTTCGGTGGGGAAGAGAGAGAGGAGACGTGTTAGTGCCTTGTTGGCTAGAGGTGTGAACTGAGGGTAGATCTGTTTTTGTCTCTTTGATGCTCTAGCGCGGGCTATGGGGGTGCGGAGGCGGGGTGCTTTCACACGTGCCGCGGCTGGAGTGGGGGCTGGGGCGGGGGGCGGTGCGTTGCGCGCGCCTTGACTGGTGGCAACAGCTAACACGTGGAAGTTATCTTCATTGCTGGGTTTGGGTTTCGGAATTCTAGTGTTATGACACTTAGTTTGCAGAGCATTCTTTAGAATTGGAATTGGTTTTGTGAGGAGGATTGGGTCATGGCTTGTTGGCTGATCATGGTTGAAGGTGCGGGTGATACTTGTGCTGGAGAAGCGTACACGTTTTTCTGGTAATATCACCTTGTTTATGGGAATGGAGGGGGAAGGTTCTGAATTGGAGGGGGGGTAAGGTATGCAACTGACGACGTCTGCGGGTATGTTTGCTTTACCGGCGATGAATTTGACCGTCATGTTAAATGACATGACTGTGTCAAGCCATCGCGCTCTACGCATGTTCAGAGTCGCTTCCTTACGGGAGAATAGAGTTATGAGTGCTGCGTGATCTGTGAAAATCGTGAAGTTCGCATCTTCCAGGTAGTGTTTGAACTTTTTGACGGCATAAATGATGCCGAGGCATTCTCTGTCCGTTGTATGGTACCTGGTTTCCGTCGCCGTGAATGCTCGACCGGCGAATTCTATCGGACGATAAAATCCTGCTGCGTCTTCTTGTGCACACAACCGCAGCCGGTCAGGCTTGCGTCTGTGAAGATGGTGAAGGGTTTATTGTAATTTGGGAATTTAAACGTTGCTTCTTCACAAATTGCTTTTCTGATGGTATCAAACGCGAGCTGATGTGTAGCGGTCCATCTGAATTTGACCGAGGATTTGGTTAGGTCGTATATGGGGCGCATGATGATAGAGAAGTTTTTGATGAAACGTTTATAAAAGTTAGCGAGGCCATTAAATGCTCTAACCTGGGATACAGTTTTCGGTGCTGGGTAGGTGGCTATTGGGGCTACCTTCTCTGGTGAGGGCGACAGGCCCTCCCTAGATATTCTGTAACCGAGAAAGTCTATTTCATAAGCTCCAAATTCGCATTTTTCGCTTCTAAGTTTGACTATGAATAAATATTGTCTAGAAAATGTCTAGTTTAGTTCATTTAGACAGCCTGCAGTATGGTTTATAGACCCTGCTAAAATAGTAACCTACAGGCCCTAGAGGGGTGGGGTGAGATTGGCTCTCACACCTCCCACCACTGCAGCACAGCTAAAGACTCACCACTTCAGGGTCACACCTGGCCCTAGTCACAATCCTTTATTTAAATTCATAGAGGGTAATATGATATTCTTTTTCACTGTAATGAGATACATCTTTTCCTGTAAAAAAATTTGAAATATGTCAATTTTGACCAAAATGTGTATTTTGATGGGGGTAAAATTAGAAACAAAATCATATAATTTCAAATGTCTTTTAATTAATGATAACAATATACCTCATTTCAAGTTTAACGGTCGACAAACATATCCATTTTATTTTTCATATTCTATTGACACTAAATAAATCGTCCTGAAATTTCCCCATTGTCCCCAAATTTGACCATTGACCTTAAAATGACCTTGATGAGGGTAAGGCTATAGGTCATTGAAACCATCCCTTAATGACCTCTCCTCTACTCTTATCTCAATTTCCTAGTGTCAATCTGGAGAATCTCAACAAATATCAACTCATTTACACAAATCTATAAATTTGACCTTTGACCTTAAAATGACCTTGAGCTTGATCAAGGTCAGGCCATAGGTCATTGGAAGCATCCCTTACTGACCTTTCATCTACTTTTTATTTCAAGTCCCTAGTGTCAATATTTGCTGAGAAACAGTGGTTTAAGTGTTCCAGGCTATCCTGACCACAACCAGCATGATCACAAAATTTGAATCCTAATAAACTCTTAAGTATGGGTTATTGTGGCAGAATATTGGGGGCATTTTGTGGTCTTTCGACAGTCATAATGTCACTTCAAATTAAGATAGAGACTTCATTCAAAAAGCAAATCCACTTATTTTCTTAAGATCTATCCAATGGTAGACAAATAGAATACATACTATTAAGTCTTAAAAATTAGGTAAGTGCCTACCTACGATGCACACAACGTGCGAAAAACAACAAGCAACACCTCTACGATGTCGGCAACTTCACATCACCGCACACAACGTGCACCGTTTTGCAGCCGCAAAACGGCCGACACCCGACGCTCGCTGCACCCACAAACGCCACAACTATCTTCAAGGACGATATCTACGATGCCGACCTATCTCCATACCCGTCCACCGACGACGCCACTCCTCTCTCCCGTGCATCATACAACAATACAGCCTTTCTACAGTAAAATTCCAAATTAATACCCAGTTGTCTCATTTCATAGAGAACTAAAGGTAAGTCTGAACATTTATCTGACCAAGCAATCCTCTCATTATTCTCATAACCTTCATTTTCATGTCCATACTTCCAAACCCTCTCACCCCCTCCCCAACCTCTCAGCATGGCTTGATACCCACGCCAAACATTGCATACATTATAGAGGGACGCCACCCACAGCCCGCGTCCCTATTTCATAATTCTTTATACAAACAATCAGCGCGCTGTGGACCCATGCGGTCACCAGCCGGCCGCACACACGGCCGTTACGTAAACGCACGTGACCTAGTCCACAGAGTCACACTATACTCTGTCCATGCCTTTCTGGGCTATTATACTGCACACCAAATTCGTCATAACTGAATTCTTTGCTGTAGAATCTTACATACACTAATCCAAACCTTTTCATTCACAAAATAAAAAACACAGAAACAAATATACACACAATTTAAAATACATAAAATACACATATAAAACAAATATCAATATCAATTAGAAAATTCCAATTCCTAATTAACCACCTCACCTTCCCCCCCCCCCCCCCACATACATTTTACACAACATGGCACACACCACGCCATCACTAATCAACATGTTACACAACCTGGCACACAACCTGCCACATGCCACCCAATCAATACACACAGAGATTGCGATGGATCATCGTTGCTTGGTTACCGTCACGTGTTTGCGCCACAACACGGCGTCAAACAGCCGGGATTGCGTAAGGTGACAGATTACTGCCGATCAGCCTCGTGATTTAGGCAAATCCTCGTAATGAGGTGCACACAAGTTGTGTAACGAGTCAAGGTGCAGGCGATTCTGTGGCCAGCTGCCCTAGTGAACCAGGATTCACTGCCATCGGCGTCCATGGTTACGAGATCCTCTTCGGCCTCGTAGGTTGTAGCGTCAGACCCCCTCCGTGAACGCGTGTCACAACGCGTCACCACGGATGCTTGCCAGGCAGACAGGCTTACTTAGTCGGGTACCTAGCCAATACTCCGTCTCCTGTTTAATCGGTAGGCACCCTGATGCCCGACGAGGCGTGTCCCAGTTCGTCTGTGGACACAGTTTCCGCGGTGTCACGTAGCCTTACAATATATCCATGGCAGCGTAAAAGTTTCCTATGACTTTGGTCGAAACCGCATCTCCATCACACCACAACTCCTCTCCACAAAACACACACTCACAGACGTTTTTCACCCATGAATGAAGCGATTCGTCATGCCTTATGCATGCAGAGCACGAATGGTGCACGTTTTGACCTGTGCCGGGCGTGTCGGGGGACATCTTGAGCTACCCCCCCCTCTCTTGCTTGGCCCATTGTCTCATCGTCCGCAGGCACGATTTAATAATCAATGCGACCTGCGCCGGGGGTGTCGAGGGACATCTCGCGTCTACTCTCCCCCTTCTCTTTCTCTCTCTTTAAGTGACCGGTTGAACTTCCCCCTCGCACTCAGCCCATTGTTTCATCGCCTGTCGACGATCAGTGCACAGCCTGTGCTGGTGCGCGTGAGGGATATGGTGATTTTCCCTTCCCGTGCTTAGCTCACTGCTCGTTGCTTCGTCACTCTGTCGCTTCATCGGGTCAGAACGCTGTTAAAACACATCGCTCACACAAAACAACTCATACTCGCATTCACCCCACATCGGACAATACAAATTACACTCACATTCATTCCACCTCACCTGCACCACTACCAAACCAACCCCCCCCCCCCACTCCAGTATTTTATCACTAATATCATATCATAACTTCCGATTGGTCACGGGTCGATAAAATCGTTCAGACTGCCACCCACCTCATATTTTTAACTAACTTTTGCATATACTTGCCATACTGTATCATGCCAAGTGTCCTCCAACAGGCACTCCTCGCCCACGAAAATGGAGCCATTTTTCATGCTGCATGTGCGAGGCGCACTCATAGACATTTGGACATTTACAGCAGCCATAAACTCTCTCATTACACATATAAAAATTTTTTTTTTTTTTTTTAGAAACTCTGTGCTTCATACCAAATCTTCCTATAAATATCTAGGGGTACAAATTGACCAAAAACTCAGTTTCGGTGAACATATTAAATCATGTGTAAAAAGTGCTAACAATCATATTTTTAAGCTTTCCAAATTCTGGAAATCTGTTTCTAAGGATGTAGCGCGTCTAATCTACTATACCACTATTAGGCCGACACTAGAGTACTGCAGTTTTTTAATACCAGGTATTAGCGCGGCAGATCAGACACTCCTCCAGCGCACTCAAAACCGTGGCCTACGGATAGTGCAGGGTTATTTCAAGCAAAGACAAAGGATATCTGACCTACATCGACTATTAAACGTAGAATTACTTGAGAAACGATGGTACTCCCAAATGTGCAACTATATGTATAAAATGTCTCTCGAGCAAGGACTACTTGACACAAAACCATCTCGTACGAGATCTGGTAACAAGGTCAAGTTTAAAGTGCATCGACATAAAACGACTCACTATGAGAAATCCCCAATGTATAGGGGAATTCAAATCTGGGATAGTCTACCACCACACATACAAAAAGCTGCGAACCTTTCAGCCTTTAAAAGACTAGTAAACGAGTTACAACGTGAGGACATGATCTGAGCTGCTGCTGTGTTCTGTAAAAAACGATAATCTCTCTGGTAACATTTTTTTCTCCGCCTTGTATCTTGTGTGATAATAGATCATAATACAGTCTATATACTTCCAGCCTACCACCCATGGCAGAGCATCTACATGCTTATTGACTGACTACTTACATGTAACCACTTTCCTGTATTTTGCACTTTATCCTGTTACTCTGTTTTTGTTCCAATGGAAGAACTACCTGTGTAGAATTGGTTTTTCAATAAACAAAAAAAACAAACAAAAAAAATTCCGCATCTTTGCACAACTTCAAAGAAGGTGACATCGCCTATCTCCAAATTCCTACTCTTTTAGTAAAAAGAACCTCCAAGAAACTGCAGAAAACATTCACCAGCCCATACCTCATTACTAAATTCACCACACGGAACACATGCCACCTGAGAAGGTTATCGGATGGCAGAACCACCACCAAACCCAGAAGCACCACTGGCCTAGGTTTCGGCCTTAAGTCACAGCGCCCCCGCATGACTCACCCTGACAACCGCGATCAACAGAACTCAACACAGGACACCAACATAACATATTGTGCAACACAGCACACGCCACACCACTCACCAATCAACATCTTACGCAACAAGGCACGCAACGTGCCTCCCCACATTCACAGAACAGACACACGAGATTGTGACCGGTCCACATCGCATGGTTACCGTTACATGTTTGCGCCAAACAATGGCGTCGAACAGCTTGACATTGCGTAAGGTGACGGATGAACACCACTCAACCTCGGGATTTAGGCAAACCCTCATAATGAGGTGCGCATAGTTGCGTAACGGATCAATGTGTAGGCGATATCGTGACCAGCTGCCCTAATCAACCAGGATTCACTGCCATCAGCATCCATAGTTACGGGATCCTGTCAGGACCCGTAGGTCGTTACGTCAGAACCCCCTCTGTGAGCATGCGTCATCAAGGCACGTACCGCCACAGACACTCGCCGAGTGAACGGGCTTACTTAGTTAGGTGCTTAGCCATCACTCTGATTCCCGCTCCACAAAGCGCAGTACTCCGACCAGACCGCGTAGTCTAAAGACTACTAGCACTGACAACATGGCATTCCTGACCTTAGCGGCGATTATAAGGTTGGTCACAAGCCCATTCCATAGCTTTGATTCTGCCCGACGAGGCGTGTCTCAGTTTAACGCTGTAGACACCAGTCTTTGCTTCATCACCAAGCCTTACAATATATTTCTAAACAGCATAACGACTTTCGACTTCAATCACACCTCAGTTACATTACACTCACACACTTCAGTGTACTACATTTCTCATCGGCACTTGACTCGGTCATCTCGAGACCGAACTTCGGAATAACCTTCCACAAATTGCCAAAAACCTTATTAACAGGCCACAGGCAAGCCTCCCTGGTCCTCACCATTGATATATCCCACCTCAACTCACCCTCACCTCCCCTGCTTATACCACCCATTCTTAACACCAACCTTTCCACTGATCCAACCCTATCCACTAAAAATATTGATAATGCCTCTTCTACTCTCTTTCACACAATTCTTACCCTGCACAAAGAGATTGACAGCTACCGCGAAACAAACCACTCACGCACTTGCCGCACGCTGATCCAGACTTTGGGCGACATTTTGTCAGACTTTATCGACACAGCCCGGCAGCCTGACGTGGACCGCGCAAACGAGCATCTACAATCAGTAGAGCTCTATCTATCATCTGGTGTGAGGAATGAGAGACAACGTGATCGCGTACTCCTCAAGCTGTCGCATCTCACTGCGCAGCTCGTCAAAGAAGCCTCACACCAGTCCTTAGTCAACCTCCTCCTTCTGCAATCGCATCTATCGATGACGATTTTCACATTCTTCTTTCTAACCTCCATCTCAGCACTCACGCAACGAAAGAAGCGACTTCCCTTTTCACTACAGCTCACACACAGCTCACCCTGCTCTCTAGACTACTCACCACACTAAAACTAAAACTCGCGATTGACCTTTCAGAATTACAGTCACTGCAACTTCCCCGATCTTTGGTCTCACCCACACTACTAGCAGAATCGTTCAATCAGCTAGCTTTAGACCTCTCCAACAGAAATTCAGACTTTTCCATTCTCACCTTACCACAATCCTTTTACTACTCCCAACCTATCGAATCCTTTACCCTAATAGAAGACCTCATCACTATAGAATTTGATGTCCCCATCGTATCCAGACCCTGTAGCTACTCTATTTATAAATTAGTTTCCCACCCTATACCTTTCGACACTGTTTCTCAAAACCGCTCCGGTTTCACACAACTCACCAATATTCCTCCCTATCTCGCCATGAACTCTGCAGACATGACGTTCGTGGAGTTAAGCGATTTAGACTTATCTATGTGCACATCTCGCACAATCTACAACTGTCCACTCCCCCTTCCCATATCTCACATTTCAAAACCAACTTGCACACTAGCGCTCTTCCTCAATAACCTGCGTCGCGTCTCAAGCCTTTGCACTTACAGTGTTAAACTGCTTGACGCACCGCCACCTTCTATCCACCCTTTATCTCCTGCCACCTTCCTTGTTACAACACCACAGACGCATGCCGCCCTCACTTGTAACAACTCTAACACCCTAGTGCGAACCTCTGTACACAGCCCCTCTTACGCAATCGTAAAGGTACCCTGCGGATGCACTCAATCAATTACTTGTTTCACCCTCCTCCTCTTGTGAATCCCAACCCACCACCCAAATCTTCTTACACATTGTGTAAACTCTCCTAACAATGCCCACCCTGTCCTCCGCCGCTCTGGATCTTGATGCCTGGATGGACAGAATGTCCAAACTAGATGAAAAAGAGGAACCGGTTGAATCCAACACTGCCTACGGTGTGCCAACGACCAGAGCCCCGCCCACCTACCTTAACTCTTATATCTCCTCCCCCCTCATCCGTATCATTCTCATAGTCCTCCTCGGTATGATACTTTCCCAACTCCTGCCCGCCTTGTGGCGCTGCTTGAAATCATTCAAAACGCACCACAAGCAGTCCCCCACAATCCAACTTATGCTATTTTTCCCCTCTCGATGCTGCACCCTACCCCTCCTACCCATACCTATGGAGACAAATATCTTTACCTTGACCAACGCTCCCTCCATACGCTCCACAACACTCTCTCCTTGCCTATGGAAAACGCTCTCAGTTCAGTGGTCCGGCCCCATCACCATCGCGGTCCAGGGTCAGTCCCATGAGATCCACCTACCTTCAAACATTCCGGTCCCACTGTCAGCTCGATGGACTGTGTTCCGCGCTACAAGAGGACTCGTTGTCGCAGCTGTCACAGTCACAGAGGTGCAAGGATCGGACACGAGCCAGATCCCCTGGGGCGACAAAAATCACCACCGTGTCGCCCTAGCTGGCCTGGCATCCTACATAATCACACCAAGACCGTCAATGGATGAGGAACTGAGGCAGCTCAACCCTTGAGTCAGGTAAAGTCAATACGCTCACATCACAACGAACATCGCATACACTCATAACGCACCACAACACTCACCCGTCCTCTGTTGATGCATATCGCTGTTACGTATCATGAACTGTCAGACTGCCGCTTATATACCCCCCAGCCCAGTCCAGATTAACTTGTCTCCCATTGCTTGTGTCATGACGCTGCCACAGGCACGCTGTCACACCTGCATGCACTCTGTTTGGTCAGACCTGCATGCACTTTGTTTACTCACACCCGATTATTCTCACCCCTGCAGTGACATGTCGGAGCTGAGCGAACCCGCTGACACTGAGTGACAACACACGCGACAACACGCACACGCAACAACGACACCTTCGCGGCTACCAGCTCCCAGCTAGGAGAACCCAGTCTGTGCCGCTGGTGCGCCCACCGCAGACCGAGCCGCGGACCCCATCGCCAAACTGTGAACAACAACATTGTGACACTTATGACAACATGCCATGCCCAGAACTTTAACATCAAGCATGAGCACTTCATTGTCAGATGTCGTTCAGACGAGCTAATTAACTTACTTGTATATAACATGTATAATCTTTGTGTTAAGCCTTACTTGTATCACTTCCCGTTACTTGCTACTATAGTTAACATCATTATCAACAGAACCATCAGAGTGGTTCCTCACTCGTCCTGGGGATGGTTGCGTAACATTACGTAATACCACGTAATTATAGATTGCTGCAAAGAAAGGAAGTCGTAGCCCAGCTGTGGTTAAAGAGCTGTTTATTTAGCATAGCATTCAAACCATAAAATAACAAGTGTGCCTTAATTAAGATACAGGGATGGTGGGCGGGAAATTATCAGAGTCCGCCATTTTTTGCTGAACAGAGAGTGACGTCTGTGGTCACGTGATTTAGTGATGTCGATACAAATCCTAGGTGGCAGCACCTCTAATTACTAGGCAATGTTCCATTACTCTCCACGACACCTTATTTTCTAAATTATCAAGATCGCATCAAGATTTAATGAATAATGGTATCACCTCTTTGGGTCAGCTAAGCGTCTTACTCTCTCTACCAGAGCACACTAACTTGTAATCGCATTTATTCTGTAACTTCAAATTATGTCATCATAACTTACATTTTTCAATAACTCATCGGAATGAGTTTTCCGTTTCGCCCGGGGATAGTATCACGATCCAAAATATCGGTATGTTAAACATACAGATTATATCCCTTGGCCTTACGGATCAAGCCGGCTGTGTGTCACGCCGCGTGAGGTAATCCCCCTTGGTTACGATCAATACGGGTTGCCCGCACGCGGCTGAGACGGAGCATATAATCCTGATCTTGACGTACTCGAGTCAGTCCAATTGGAGAGCGCATTGTAACACCATCTGCAATAAAGCTTGCACAGGGATGAAGCCTTGGAGTCATTCATTTAGTTTACTATTCACAACAGATAGTAACAAAGTGTTAGAGATTAATTAGTTATTGAACAATTCTAAGCATATACGTGAATATCGACTTGTAGTATTTCTCAAGCCTTAATGATGTTTTATCTTAATCAATTAATATAACCACTACCAGAACACCTGTTACTTCTGTAGTTGCAGATGTCTATAAGGGCCTAGGGGATGGGTAATATCCTATGTCAACAGTAAATTACATGGGCAATGGTCTTTTACTACTTCATCTCAGCTGATGCTGGTGGGCTTTGTGACAATGTGTGAGGAAAGTTGGCTTTTGTTACCTCCTTTTTACCTTTATTTTGTTTTGACAGTTCCTTATATCGACTGTGAGCATTCTTAACCTTCTCACATATCAGAGAGTCCACGGGGTCACGCTTGATGTCGTCCCTGTACATCAGGTTCAGAGATGTGGAGGAGTACAGTCCTTTGACTGATATCTTGTTCTTTAGGTAGCTCCTGATGGTGTAGATGGCATTTATCATGTCTATGTCAGTTCTGTCCTTCCCAGAAGTGACCATGTGGCTCATTTCACTAAAGGCATGTTCTACCCTGGGCGATGTTACTATAGATAGAACTGCCTTCACAATCTTACTGAGGCAAGGGTATTTTCCACTCCTCAGTACAATCATCCACCAGTCATCTAGCCGCAGTTTGCCTGGTCTCCATTCAGGCAGGGTCTTGTCAATATGTAGTTGGCTCACCTCTGCCCTATATGCATTTTCTTCATTATCAGCCAAAATACCCTTGAAAGTCTGCAATAGATCCATTTGTGCCTTACCTGGCCTCTCATGGGAAATGGATGCTGGATCCAGTGATGAACAGGTTCTCAATACTGGGTTTGTGGCCAGCTTATTCTGCAAGTAACTGGCAGTCTTGACATAAGCCTTCTTCACTATGCTGAGGAAATTGCTGGTGAAAGGGTCTGGTTCTCCAATGGTCTTCAAGAATTCTCTACACCTATATCCAATTGACATTGTTATCAGTGATTTGTGATGGGTAGTGTCCTCTTCTGAAACTTTGATCTTCCTCAGATCAGCATGCCTGTTTATTTCCTCTGGGTTCATAAACAATCCCAATAACCACTTCAGTAGGGTTTCCTGTTCATTGTAGATCTTGTGTATCATTGGCTTCTGAATCTGAAACTTCTGCACATACTCATAGAACATCCTCAAGATTGCTGCATAGAAGTACATTTGAGACATGGTTTCTTTCCTATTTGTCCACAAGGCCAGAGCTATTCTCTCTTTCCTCTCTTTACTAACCTTTGAACACCCCCTGATGAATTCCACAGGAACAGATTCAAGTAACTCTTTCTGTTCTTGTGTCATTCTATCTGGTTTCATCTTCTGGTATTGCTCTTTCATTTCTGCCTTATCCTTCTCTGTCTGGGGGAGACAGCTCCAATACGTGATGCATAGTGCTTTCACCATATATAAAACAATGACAATACACTCATAGTTGCAGAGCCATCTCTGTGATATTCTTTCCTTTGGCATTAGATATTGTTCATTTGTCACCCGCTCACACAGCTTCTCAAGATGGTCTCGCAGGGCTGCGCTGTACTGCATGTCATTGAACAGATCATCACAAATATTCTCTGCATGGTTACCACACCCTCTACTTAGTTCTTCACTTAGTTCCTTCACAGCATTGTCAATCACATGGCAAGAATCACCTCCAATAATCACCATGTTGGGTACTGCTTTCTTCATCTTACTGATAAATCTCTCATGATTGGCTTGCATGTAAGTGGCACTGTCAGCCAGACAAGACACTATATTTTCTAGCGGAATGTCATCAGCTTTCAATTGATTCACAACTGCTGTGTACACAGAAACTGAATTGAGATATGAAATATCAAAGGCTTTGTAGTGCTTGCACACTACTGTCTCTTCATCCTCTGAGTAGAATTGTGTAAGTAGCACAAGGAGGTGCTTGTGTGCTTTATTGGTAGCCTCATCAAGGTTTATCGAAAACTTTGAATTGCGAAGATCATAGATCAGTTTAGTTTGTAATGCCTCAGCTACACCCTCTTTAATTTTGTAGGTAGCACTAGCTGTACTCATGTCATACTTTAGACTTGCATTCTGAAACATGGCATTTTCTCTACCAACAAATCTTCCATAATCTACAAGATTAGGTACCATAAATAGGGAGAGCCCATATTCTTGTGCAAACATAATAGTAGCTGCCACAAGGTGGACTTTCCTGTCCTCATTGGAAACATATTTAGTATGATTCCCTGATATATCTGATTGACTCCTGAGACCTACAGTATCTAGTACATTTGGTGCAACTCGAGAAGGTAACTTTGCAGCTTTTGAAGCTTGGTGACTTCTGCCAACAGATGAGGTGGATGCAACCTTAATGGAATAGGGGAGCCTTTGCTTATCTTTCAGGGCTTCCCTATTTTTCCAATGTTTAAAACTCCGTGAATGGCACTTGATTTTCTGAACACCAGAATCCTTGTACTTGATCTTTTCATCACAGTAGTAGCAGTATGCATACCCAGATTTTCTAGGTTTCCTCAACCATTTGTTGAGAGGTTCCTGCTCTTGACTATCATCTAGCATGGTCAGCCATTGTATCCTGAACTTGTTCTTGATGCCTGCATCGACAGTAGCAATCTCATCAGCTGTGTCCACATATGCTGGTGGCATCTTGTCTGAAACTCTGGCCTGAAAAAATTAAAGTAAAATATTGATGACATATTACGGTAGGGGAAGAATTTGTTTTCTCATTTGAAAAACACATACATAACAATCCCCACAAGACTGCAAACCACAACACAGGAGAATGTATCAAATTACACGATAGGATATCCTAGAGGTTATTTTTTTTTTATATATATTTTTTTTTATTGTACTGTAGAAGGGTACATAGGGTGGTCTCTGCGTAGCAGATATTCTGACCATCCGTGTTAACATTAACATTTGGTCCAACGGTAAGTAGTGCAAGTCTAAGTAAATAAACTATATACAATGTGATTATGATAATGATGATATGAAATGTATGAGACATATAAGATGACGTTACGCACAGTAATTTAAGTATATTTAGTACAACGTGGTAGATTTAGGCAAACCTACCCTTTCCTTAGTCATTAGTCATGATTTACATAGAGCCTGGTTTTGATATACCTTTTATAACTACTCAAGTTCCAGTTTTGAATTTCCATTGGTAAATTGTTCCAGTCTGACATACCTATATAAATCGGACTACGTTTAAAGAAGGCAGTTTTGGGTCTCTTAAGCTTTATGTTCCGCTTGTACTGTGCCCGTGTCCTAGGCTCCTCCATACTCTCAAGACCCTGAGTGTACTTTCTCAGATATAACAACTTTAGATACCTTCTTCTTATTACCAGCGTTTGTAGGTTACAGATACTATGCAGCTTTGCAATAGACAGTTCTCCTATCAACGTTCGAGTACAGATTCGCAAATCCCTATTTTGAACTTTTTGTAGTCTGTTTAACAAATCCTTCCTAGCCCCTCCTACAAAGTACCCCGGATGGTCGAAAGTCGGTGATATCAAACTTTTATAAATTTTAATACTAACTTCTAGGCTTATAAATTTCCATATTCTAGCAAGTTTGAATAACCTAAAGTTAACTTTCTTTATTGTGTCGTTTATACAACGTTCCCAGCTCAGAACTTCGTCAATTGTAATACCCAGATATTTATATGAACTGCTAAGCGGGAGTGTACTGCCGTCCATAAACGGATAAAATAAAACCAGATCATCGGCATAGGCTAAGTGAGAGCAACTTAAACCTAGGTCAGCAATATCATTTAAATAACAGTTGAACAGGAGAGGTCCTAAAATGCTACCTTGGGGCACACCATTATTAATATCCAGATATGTCGATAAAGCATTACCAACACGCACACGCTGCTTCCTGTTTTGTAAGTAATCTTTGACCCATAAAGTTAATCTACGACCAATACCCATCCTGTTTAATTTATAGTTTATAGGTTAGTTGATACATCATAAATCTTAATTGTGATCTGCTCGTTACTCCGAAGTCAAAGAATAGCACCTTCAAATATGTTGTCATCCTTTATTGACCATTTCGTTATCATGAGAAGTAGAATATCCCATCTCAAATCAAGTGGTTCTTCCCAGTCACATTGGCCTATAAAAGATGTTCCTCTGTGTGCATGTTTACGTTTATCTACGTTTTATGAGACCTACATATACGTCGTTAATACGGAGTTACGTACACATCAGTCAGAAAGCATAATAGAACTTAAACACAACGTGGAAAAACATAGAATTAGTTTTAAGATCTTATAACATTTCTCTATACCCTTTTGATGACTTAGTCAGAGTCTGTATCAAAATATAAGAATTATCGTGACGTCGTCATATTATCATGACAACAGCTGTTGAAAAAACCTACTGTAAAAATGCCTGAACACCTATAATTCTGTGTGCTGAAAATTATTACTTGGTTCTATGTTCTTTTAAGATTTAAAACGACTCATTAGATTAAACTGTGGTATCGGGCTCCATAATCTGGTCCTTTGTGGACTCAATACAGCAAACAGAATCAAAATATGTCTTCTCAGTGGCCTACAGCAGCCTTTTCATGTATGTACTATTAATGTCCCCTTTACAATTTATGTAAAATATGTCCCCCTCTGCAATTTTCCTGGAAGCTTCACTCGTAAGAGAAAAGTGAGTATAATTATCGTTAGGTGTCGCCATGTGTATCTGATACCATACTAATTATCAACACCACCGTTAGGTGCCACGACCAACTGTATCGGTCAGGTACCAGCCAAAGGAGAGGTATCAGGCCTCACTTGCCGTCCATACTTTGAACCAACAAGAAGTGTAGGAAAAAGTTTTTCTTTTTAGCTGCCTGAGCCGCGCGAGACGCATGGTTCTCCAGAATAGGAAAACAACGTTTTTGCAGGTCCTGCAATGACAAGCACTCACCACCAACAGGCAAAAAGTGCAAGAATTCGTCAAATATCACGTTTAGAGATGAAAAAACTGCAACCTCGACACGTGGCCGTAGCAAAAGCCGTGGCCATGGCCGTGGCGAAATTGACAATTCTTTGACCGCAGACGCCGCCAACTACAAACCACCACCTAAGAGGCAGGGTGAGTACAATACCCGCTTCCAATCTTTCAACGATTTAGACGATAATGCAGAAGAGGAGGAAATTCCGGTAAAAAACAGAATGACTTCCCTCCAGCACGTGGTATCCGACCTTTGTGAAGAAAGTGCAAAAATCAAGGATAAATTGGATAAAATTGAATCTCTTCTTTTAGAAGTACTCAATCCTAAAAAACATGTTTCAAGTTCTATTACTAGAAACGTAGTCTTTGATATTTCTGGACTGTTGAAACATAACTCGTATATCGCTGAAAAGGCCTCCACACGTGTCTACTCTACTCTAGGGTTATGTAAATACGATGAAGCAGTTAGGGACAAAGCCGTTGATAAAGGAGTAAAGGCATACTCTGGGGGTGATCTATCAATTGCTATGCGTTTCCTCTGCCCAGAATACGCTCAAGACCAGAAAAGAAAGACTATTTCAGGACCAATCAAGAAGACTATTACTAGAGACCTCAAAGTACCCGGTATGCGCCCCCACTGTGTAGCTTGGAACTCGGACAGATGCACATACCAACCGTGCAGATACCCTCATATTTGCACAAAATGCTTTTCTCCGTCCCATTCACAACATACATGCAGAGTAACCCCCTCGGTTGCTTCTACCCCAGTCAATGCATAGGGGCACGGGACCGCAAGTACTTTCCGGACTACCACGATGCCTGTTATTCAGGTATCGCATGACTGCCTTCATGAACGCTCAAATGACTTGTATGTTACAGGGAATAATTGTTGTAATACAAATCTAACTCCCTCCAAACCCAATATTGTGTTTCTCAACGTTACTTTGTTTCAATACGTCAGAAGTTCCATAAGAACCGTAGAATAATTATACATTTGTTTCTTAAATAATTTAAAGACTATAAAATCTTTTCATATGCAGTCATTTTCTATGTGGCCATATTGTGGTATCCCTGAGGAACATTTTGAGCTATTTTTAGTGTTTTGTTCCAGGTATATTAGCGAATTTGCTACCCCTGCCACTCATGTTGTTTGACATATCTGACAGCCAGTACTAAAGACATATAGTGTTTAAAGACTATACAACCTTTTTTTTATGCAGGTTTTTGCTACGTTGCCATGTTCTGGCATCCCTTAGACACATTTTAAGCTCTTGTTTATTGTTCTGTGATCCCATGATCCAGGTATATAACCAATTTTGCTATCACTTCTGCCACTGTCATTTGATTTTTTCAACTGCCAGTTCCAATGACATAGTACCTGAAGGCTATGAAATCTTTTCATATGCAGTCTTTTGCTATGTGGCCATATTGTGTCATCCCTTAGGAACATTGTGAGCTATTTTTAGTGTTCTGTGATCCCATGATCCTGGGCCCTGTTTTTCAGTCATGACAATCGTTATTACCGGTACCCTAAAGTCATACAGCGAATGTATGACACTTTGAAAGACAAAAGATGGCGGGTGTTCTATAGTCACGATCGTAGTGCGCCACGGACGATGGCCGTGAAAAACGTTGGCCGTCAAGACGAGTATAGAATTGTCTTAGGTTCTACTAGCGCCTTCGGCCCTGGTGACATCAGGACGTACTACACACTGCACTGCTCCTGTTTGTCGCAACGAGTTTGCCGTAGGTTGCTCGAGCGATGCCGTGTGGATACTCTGTGTGCAGGTGGTGGGGGCCCAGTTTTGAAAGACACTGCTATGTTCAATTTCAGCGTGATTTAGGCACCAGCAAAACTTGTGCCATTATAAGATGGCGGAGGAAGTCACACACTCGTCTCAGGCAAAGGAGATCACTAAACTACAGAATTAAATTGTGTTTTGAAGACTTTTAGTAATAATTCGTAAGTGTAAAGGTACACCCAGATATAGACCTACAAAAAAGAACAACAGGTTTGAATTTTTCTGCACACGAGAATCTCACACTCGTGGTGTTTCACTCTCCATTCACAGGTATAGTTCTGTCTGTCTCTATGTGCGGGAACAACTCCAAGCAGATCCTGTCGATATCGTGCCTTTTTATATATGGTATGTAATAATACGTCACTGTGTATTTTCTGTGCTTCCCCTACGAATTCAGCACGAGTAAAGGATACATATAACCTATAATCGTACCAAATATGAAGAAGAACGGCCGTGTCATTCTGAATATATCGGGGTTTGAATATGAAACATTGAGCTATCGTACACACACTCTCCTAACAGATCTTTCGCTGTATAGCATGCAGAATCTCTGCTGGGAGAGTGAAGTAAGGGCAGTCGATGTCAAGGTCGCCGCATAAATTAGATCACGTGATGGTAGGGGTACACTGGCCACCAGAGCAGCATTTGGTATGACGAAATTCAAACGCAGATAACTTCATAACGGTGCGGTCGATTTTCTTCATATTCGGTACGATTATAGGTTATATGTATACCTTACTCGTGTTCAGATTTCATCGCTTAATTCCTACGGGAAGTGAAGTTCCGCGTTTGGTACGACATGTCCAGAGTGGTCTTAGACATACGACACTTATGGCCACTATTTCCGCTCCATTGGCCACCGAGTGTCGTGACTATAGCACACCTTTAAGGCCCGCGTCCACCAGAGCCGACACGCCTCCCGATATGGCCTAACACGCCCTCTGCGACACAAATCTTGTACATCGCCGACGTATTTTTTTGGTTGATCACGGTTCTACGACAAGAGTCTACAACACACCCTGACACACACCGACACGCCCCGACAAACAGGGGCGTGTCGGGAGCCTTCCCACACACTGCGACAAGATCAAACATGTTCGATATTTCCTACGACACAGACCGTGTCGCAGCGTGTCGCAGCGTGTTTTTACACATTTACACAGGAGAACTAGAATGTATTCACTTTATTAGGGCTGTCCGATAGTGTCATTGGGTCTGGGATATACTCATACAATTTTTTAGGCTCTAAAAACTCATTTTGATGTCAAATATAGGAATAATTGATCTGAGATATCTAGACCCTATCAAAAATTACCATATTTACAGTACATAAGGCCCTTTATATCTGCTATCTAATTCCAAAATTTCATAGATTTCTGTTGAGTATTTCTCATATTTTCCCGGCAGAATACCCTACGATGATCCCGTATGCACTGTTTTCCGCGGTTTTTGTGTCGTGGTGTGTCGGTACCTATGATCGCTATTTTTTGGGTAACGAGCGGTGTCGCAGAGTGGCGCCGCCCTGTCTGCGACAGTACACCCCGACACAGAAGTTCTGTGTCGGGGTGTGTCGGGAGCACTATCGTAGCGTGTCGGCTCTGGTGGACGCGGGCCTTAAACCTCCCTAAGTGTCGTATCTTCACAAACTGTCGCAACCACTCTACCATCGTATCTCTATAGCACACTGACAGCAAATGCGTGTCGCAAGATACGAAAGTCGTGACTAAAAAACAGGGCCCAGGCTCGGCCTATGACGCCCGTCCTCCTCGCATCCATCTGCGAGTTTTCAAGGCAGCTATCCAAGGGGCTCCTCTTCAGGGCAGCTGCTCTGTTGGCATTCTACTCGCTGATGAGGTCGTCTAATCTCTTCGCTCCACCCAAGGGTCTACTGGGGCGATGTGGTCACTATATCATGAGATCGGATGTCAAGCTCCAACACGACGCCCTAGTCGTCACGCTGCGATCTTCAGCCCGCTTCAGCGACCATCAGCCCGCTCTTCACACCTTCTGTAATTACCATTTACTCAGTACCAGGCACTTGGAGCCTGGTATGTGAATGGTTTTTTTATAGAGCTGTGTACCCTGGTACGCAGCTAGATCCCATTTTCATGACTCGTTCCGAGTCTCCTTTATCACCAATCCAATTCACAGCCACACTCCGGCTTCTACTCTCTTGTGCGGGAATATCTCAACCACACGCTTTCCCTATTAACTCTTCAGGAGAGGCGGAATGAGTTCAGCCCTCGAGTCTGGCTGCACCCTCGACCAAGTACGTAGCCTCGTAGGTAAAGTATCCACCCCTAATCTGTTCGTTCTCTCCATTTAGGGGTGGACAGCTGTGCTATGTAAACAGTCCCGGTTTTGCAAAGTCGCCAAACTTACCTAAATTTTAATCAGTTGAGTGAAATTGTGGGTTCCTAAGTTGAAGAGCTAATATATATAACTAAATTCATTGTCTACAAGTGTTGTTATTCCAATATAAAGGTAAATTTCCAGTGATTTTACTCCCAGGTGAGGCAACACAATTCTACAGCACAACTGTGGCTACTTCCGGTCACTGCTGGTAACTGGTGATTTATTCAATTATCCAATTAGATAGCATGACTTCCTGTACAGAGCTGGTAACTGGTCTGTCATAGTGTGCAGTGAGATGACCAGTGACAAACATGGCTGAACTGAGAAGAAGGGAACCTCTACTAGAAAACTACTGCTGAATACACAGTTTTAAAGCAACAGACAACTATTTTGAAGGTTGGCAAACACAATTTGGTATATATTTATTCATTCACACTTTTTTCATACATGGCAGTAGGCGGCCAGTAGCAAACACACGGGAACGGAAAAGCGTGGGAGAGCTACATGTAGTAGAAACCCAGCCCTGTACAGGGACAGGGCTGGGTACACTGGCTAGTAGCCTCGGTACTTTGTCCTCTACAAAATACATGGTTCCTTACCTGCCATGAACTAACATTCAAGGTTTGGCCCTTTGGCCTGTTGGTTAAATGTTATCTCATTCATACATGTCATGTTTATATAAGTACAACAACATATAATCGTAATTTCACTATTACCAAGATGGTTATTTTAATACTTCGGTATTACAAACAAAAGTATACTTGTTTTTCATTATTACCAGCATGGTAATTTAATACCTCGGTATTACAACATTTATTTCTATACCTTTCAGGGTATTTCAAACTTAACAACTCTCAAGTTATTCAACTTTCATGTTATTACAAATTACACATATTATCACAAGTTATCTATGTGTTAACAGTTATCGACAAATTGAAAACTATAACTTTCAGGTTCATGTCATGTACTCGTATTTAGTATAGAAATACTCTCCAACTCACATGAACTTGTTTGTCTGTCATTATAGAGAAATAAAAGACTTGGAATCATATCCTGCAAAGTGAATGTATATTTAAAGTTTGAGATTGACACAACCAGGCAGGCTCAAAAGTCGTGAAAATCACCAGCTGGTGCTGAGTTTAACCCTGTATGTTGGTTGGGTTTGAAAATGTGTAATCAATGGTCCTGACATGAAACTTATCTATGAGGAACAGATATGAGTAGCCAAGGGAAACTCATATAAACGCCATTTATATGCTTAAATATCTTTATATGTTCATATATTTAAAGACGCATTGAAGTATGTGCTGGAGTAAACTGAAAAGCAGTAAAGAATGCGTCAGAGAAGCATGCCGGCGCTGGAACCATTAATGTTACTCATTCAGGCTCAAAGTATCCCCAGTGAGTGTGCTACACATCCATAAATCCGAATGTGGTTTGAAATGATGGTGAAATTATTGAAAATAATGTGTGGTAATTAATTACATCATAGAGAGATTGAAGGACTCGGAATTACATGATGCAAAGTATGTGTATTTTTGGGTACAAGTAACTGAGACTGGAAATTATGGTAATAGGCCTCACTCGCTGTAAGGCGCAAACATCACCAGAAAAGGCAACAAGTTGATACGGAAGTATCAAGACACAGCTCTGAACAATAGAGGTAGGGCACTGTGAGATGATGTGAATAACCTTTTATTGGTAACCGTTATAGAACAATAAGAGCTTACTCTTTTGTGTGGGTGCTGGTATATGAAACCCCTCTCAAATTCAGGAAATAAGTAGAGTTTAAAGAGAGATAAATGTAATGTACCACGCCAGTATTTGAAGTATTAGTGACCCTTTTTATTGAGTGACAGTAAGGAACCATGCCTGAAATGGTGCAGTGAAACATTTAACATAGTATCAATTATTTATAAAAATTTGCCTCATATGTTTGTACATATTTCATCGGAAGATCAGTCCAACAGGGTAGGACAAGGCGGATGCGATGGACGTGGCTGAGGCAACGGGGGCAACAAAGGCCGAGGCAAAGGTCGAGGCAAGGGCTGGTACAGTGGCAAACCAAGGACCGAGGACAAGGAGAACAAGTCCACACACCTGTAAGTGTTACTGAAACAAAACGCAATAAAATATGTAAACAGTACTCGGAGTCATGTTTTGTGTCTAAAAATGTTGAGTTAGAAAATAATGGGTGACAGCACTATTATACTTAAACAAAAAAGGTAGCAAAAAATGGTATCAATATCAACAAATGCTGAATCCAAGCAAGGACTGACGCAGGACAACCAGTCCATTGTTATGAATAGTGACAAAACTAGCGAGCTGAGCTTGAGTGTACAACAGCCATGTCGCAAAAGGTATCAAGAGGGACACAGCAGTAAACCTCTCAAGTAGGGTCCTATCTGAGGCTGAATTCAGTGTCCTAAATAAAGGTCTAAACTTCTGCCCTACACAAACTAAAGTAGAGGAAGGGGATGTAAAACTGGAACTTGATAAATTCCATAGAAACCTCTGAATAAAACAGTTTTTTTTAAAAACAACCTGAAAAAATTCTTTGGTTCCACAGGTACCCGCTGACATTGGCGGAGACAGCAAACCATGCAACATGAGACCTAGCCCACCCTTCAATGACGGCCGCCTGAAACAAGGCCTGAAGGAAGGGCCCAATTGGACAGCACCACCTGGTTCAAGTAACCTAGAAGGGTTTATAGCTATAAATGAAATATCGCTTTCCCAGAAAAATGTAGGCAAAAAAAGACTTGGGCAAAACATCACTAAGGAAGAAAGGGCAGGCCTAAAAAATCTAGCTAAGGATGGGGAAACAAAGGAACACAATAACCTAGTTGACTATAAAATAGAAAAAGTGGTATCGCGAAATGAGATAACCAAAGACCTAGGTGAGGCACTGAAAAACAAAAAGGCACGAAACCCACACATATATTTCCTCCCCAAAATACACAAGGGGAAGAACCCCCCACTGGGTAGACTGGTGGTGTCGGCAAACACCTGTCCGACCAAAAAAATCTCGAGATTTGTCGACCATTTTCTGAAACCAGAGGTTCCCACGATAGACCCGTACATCCAGGACACGAATCATTTCCTGTCCCAAATTGATGAGATAGGTGATCTAAATGACAATAACATCCTAGGTATGCTGGATGTAGGGACTCTATACACCAACATCCCTAACAATGAGGGTATAGAGGCCATAAGACACAAACAAGACAAGGAAAGGCAAGTGGTACAATACCCCAAAAATGAGAGTATTATTGAGTTACTCAAAATGGTTCTGAAATTGAACAATGTTCAATTAAATGGACAGAACTACCTCCAGCAATGGGGACCCGACTAGCCCAGCACTAGTGGCACAGCAATAGGGACCCGACTAGCCCCCTCATATGCCAACCTCTTCATGGAAGAACTGGAGGAAAAACTCTTGCATGCATACCATCTAAAGCCGAAACTATGGCTGAGGTATATCGACGATATCTTCTTTATCTGGCCCCATGGCGAACTCGAACTCAGAGGTGGATGAAGTGGCTAAACAGCTATCATGACACCATCAAGTTCACTAAAGAAACCTCAATGGTTGGTGTGACACCAAAGTTGTGAAAGGGGTAGGTGGAAAACTGCATACAGATCTGTATGTAAAACCTACAGATGAAAACACCTACCTCAGGTTCGACTCGGCACATCCTCCTTCGCAGAAAAAGAGTATACCATACTTCCAACTACTGCAAGTATGGAGGATATGCAGCAAAACCGAAGCCTATGAAAGGCATGCCCAAACGAAACTGGAAAACTTCTGAAACAGGGGGTATCCAAATCATCTCCTCAATGAATGCAAAAGAAAGGTGGACGAAAAAGACCCTGGCACTCTAAGAATAGGCCAGGGCCAAAAACAAAGTGAGGTCGGAACCGAGAGTACCTACCTCATAAGTACGTACGTTGAGGGATGCAATGTACTACCCAAGATTGTGACAAAAAATAGGGAAATCTTGGGAAAATTGAGCACTAAGAAAAAACTATACCAGAACATCAGAGAACATATGGTTAGAGCCAGAACGGAATATGGAAAGCATGGGACAAAAAGTGGCAAAAAGCAGGGCCGCAATAAGTGCAACAAACGCAATTGCAGGCACTGCAAGGTGTTGAGACGAGAAGAAACAGTGGTATCCACCAGCAATGGCTCCACTCAGCCAAACTTATAAAACATCACGTGCAATAGCTCGAACATGATTTACTGCATTGAATGCACACAATGCAAGAAACAATACATTGGCAAAACAAAACGTAAAATTAAACTGCATTCGATAAACAAAAAAAGCAGAATCAGCGATGTCCCCACCCACTTGAACCGCCCTGACCACCAGGGGGTTGCAAATGTATCAGTTAGGATCCTTGACTTCATCTACCAGCACCCCAACAACAAAAGGGCTAGGAAGCTCATGGATAAGATTGAATACAACTGGATCCAAAGGTTACACACCCAGGTTCCAGAAGGTCTTAACACAATGGACAGCAGGTATGGTTAGGAAGCCAAAATGCCACGTCATGAAAAAATTTCCGATGAAATACATGCAAATGTATGAGGCAAATTTTTATAGATAACTAATTCTACACCCAGCTCCCTAACCAGATTACCAGCTGTGATCAAAATATAAATAAAAGAAAGTACCACACCAAAAAAAACCTGGGGGTCCTTGGCCGAGATTTTCATAATTGAAGCTAAATCTCAAAACCCTCAGAGCGCTCCTCACAAGCTTTCAGATAGAGAGCCTTGTTTATAGAACCAGCCCCTGCCCCAGTGAGGCAGGAGACCAGTCCCAAAATCCCACACCAGGTGGCATTTCAGTCCCCAACTGGGACACTGTCACCATGGATTTACCTCCAAGCTGCCCTGAAAGTTAAGTTTTAATTGGCACAGGACGCTCTCTTGCATAATTAGAGATGTCCAAGACCAATGAGGAGGTTAGACAATGATTTTGTTTACTTATCAATCAGAATGGTTCTGACTGGTATTTTCGCGGGTCTACAGCCGGTCTAAGCAATGCATAGGGGTATATGCATCCCAGAAAGTCTACATTATTCTATTAGCTTAGCTGAAAGGGTTAGACTGGTCTAAAATTGAAACGTAGAAAGAGTCCCAGACAGTCTGTAATTTGATTGTCAGCTGGTAAAGTATGTACGCAGCAAGGGGGGGTGGGGGGGGGGGTTAGACTTAATGCATACAAAAGCATATGAGGGGGGGAGGGGGGTTGAAGGCTTGATTTTCCATACGCATGCATACGCAATATCAATGAAAATTTCTTGTATAAGTGTGTGTGTAGCCAGGTGTGTGTGTGGGTGTGTGTAGGTGTGTGTGTTAATGTATACCAGGAGTGTTGTTGGATGGGCAGCCAGCGAGATGGGGAGGTTGATGGGGGGGGGGGGGGGGCAGGTTGCAGTAGGTTCGTGGATAGGCATTTTGAATCATATTGCCCCTCTCCATACTGCCTCTCTCCATACTGCCTCTCACCATATTGGCTCTCATCTTACTGTCCCTCAAAGACCCTCAGCTTTACTGCTCCTCCACAATACTGCCCCTGAATTAGATTACACCAAGCCATACTGCCCCTCACTATACTGTCCCGAAGCTATGCTGCCCCTTAACCATACTTCCCCAGAACCATGCTGCCCCTCAAACATTCTGTTGTTCAACCATACTGCTCCTAACTATACTGCCTCTCACCCATACCACCTCTTGACCATGCTGCTTCTCACATAAAATGCTCCTGAATCATATTGCCCATCTACCATACAACCCCTCTACCATACTGCCCCTCCACCATACTACCCCTAAACGATACTGCCCCTCAGCATACTGCCCCTAAATGATACTGTCCCTCGACAATACTGCCCCTTAACCATAATGCCCTTAAACCATAATGCCCTTGAACCACACTGCCCCTCAACCATACTGCCCTCACCATAGTACCCCTATGAGGGGCAGTATAGTTTAGTGCCAGTATGGTTCAGGGCAGTAAGATTTTTTTTGATTTTTTAAATATTTTTATTGGGTTCGATTCGTTAGTACAAGACCCCGATCTGCCATCGCTACCTTGTGACAGTGTTTCTTCAATAACTTTAGATCAACATGTTACCGCTTTGTCACTTGTATGTATATTGAAAGTATAACTAGGCAACAGGTAAACAGATGACAATTAGATTAACTATAAGTGGTCAAAAATGACAACAATTATACAATATTTATGATGCGGGTGAGAAATGATGACAGGTCATAGTCGTTTAGCATTGTCCTCTTCTATGTAATACTGAGATTGTTTCCCTTATACATGTATACAAAGTTCCCTAATGGTTCACATTCATTATGCCTTGCTACATATAAACTTCTCATATCTTGTTTACATAGTTCATATAAAGCAACACCCACAGGGAATCCTGTCTTGATTCCTCGTCAGGTTAATGCTCAGTCTATAGAAGGTACTACCAGATTAGGATTGGAATATATTGGAATATATTGGAATATAAAGAGCATAAAGGGTATAAAGGTATAAAAGTATCGGGAGGTCAGGCGGTATCAGGCATACACAATTTTATACAGTAACAAGCACTGTGGTCCATTACCATTAGATGACTAGGTTAGTAGCTCTGAAAAACTGCAAGAAAAAGGGAGATAAAATAGAAAGGGAAGAGACCCTCAACCAACACAAAAAGAAACCCCAAACTGCAAACGAGGAAAAAGAAAAAATTTCCTCATCAGCACCTACCGAGAAGGGTGCAACATACTCCCCAAAAGTGTGGAGAAAAACTGGGGAATCCTAGGAAAATCCACAACTACCAAACTGATCAAGGGCTATAAACGCCCCAAAAACCTGCGCGATCACCTAGTAAGAGCAAAAACTAGGTACCATCCAAACGGTAAAGCGAAACAATCGCATAACAAAATGCAAAAGAATATCTGTAAGAAACAAAAGTGCAGATATTGTGAATTAATCCAAAAAAACCAGGAAAATCAAATCAAAAACAAAAGGTACCACACACCAATGTAAAGATAATATATCCTGCAACAGTTCCACTGTCATCTACTGTATAGAGTGCAAAAGATGTGGACTACAATAGGCCAGACAAAAAGGAAACTCAAAGAGAGGCTAAGCGAACACCTAAGGTCAATCAAACAGAACAAAGGCCACTCAGAAGTGCCCAAGCACTTCCACGAAAATGACCACACAGGCGTATCTGATGTCAAGGTATATGTATTGGACTACATATACAAACACCCAGACAGGGCACAAGCAGGAGAAATCCGAGATAAAATCGAGTACAACTGAATCCATAGACTGAAAAGTCAGGCCCCGATGGGAATGGACACTATGGATAGCAAATATGGATAGGACCACCAAATGCCACGTCAAAATTTTTTTTCCATTGAAAAACTTTCCACAGAATAATCGTCCAGTAGAATAACTCCCCCATCTACGAGGAGAACGATTTTTACTCTCACTGATTCAACCTCAGCCTATCCATACACGAACAGAAAAAGTGACTGACTCTCAAAAGAAATGAATTTTTTCTTCTTTAAAAAAACACAGATACTCTCATATATCATATGAGATATCTCAGACCATATACAGAACAGTGTTGTGCCGAACTCCTCACAGAGGGCGCCAGAAGCACAGAGAGAGTTTAATTCCACTATTGTCCGCCAGGACGACTAGGATCTGGGTCCACCACCTTAGGCAGTGGCCAGAGGAGGTGTGAAGCGCAGCGCCCCCTATACCGACCTGAAACATATATACTTGTTGTGGTTCTCTATTGTCGCTCAAAACTGTAGGGGCGCTGCGCTTCACACCTCCTCTGGGCAGTGGCGCTACTGCTAGAGTAGGCCGACACAGAGGATATTAAACCCCTTCCGATAGGTCGAACGAATTTCCCGCCGCTCTTTGTCTGGTTTTCTAACCAATGAAAATGCCTGTGGTGGCCTGGAAGCTATGACCCTCCTGGGCATCCAGGGGGCAAAGCCCACAGATTAATTAGGATGTCATAGATAGTACAAGACGTTCCAGAGATTCTGTTTCATGTAGGGGGTCTGCACACCTGGGGAGATCGGCGAGCGTTCCAGCAACAAAGCTCCTCCTGGAAGCAGTTGGATTTCTAGATTGTTAAGGTCCTGTGGCATAAGACAGTCTTGGGGTCCAGGGGGTAGGCCCTAGAATTTACTTTCAGGAAGGTGAGGTGGGGGGGGGGGGGGGTCACACACTTGAGGCTATCTGGGAAAATTGCCAGGGTCCAAAACCAATCCTAGGGGTCCAGGGGGCAAAGCCCCTGGAAGCATTTGCATTTTACCAATTCCGTTTAGGGGAAGAGTCTTTACACACTGAAAAACTACATGGGAATATTTACAGAGGTCCAGTTGCAAAACCCATCTGGGGTCCAGGGGGCAGAACCCCTGGAAGCACTCTATACATTAAACAAGTTGTTCCCAGGATTTTATCTCAGGGAGGGAAGGGGGGTCATATCTGAGACTACCTGGGAAGATCAGTGGGTGTCTGCTAGGGTGGACAGCAATTATCAATCTGTTCACCCTCTTGGTCGCCTCGCCTCCTCGTGGTGCAGACCAGATATGCTTGCACGCAAGCATAACAAAAGCGACCGGTGTGGGGGAGTTAGCTCAGTGGTAAAGAGCACTGGACTTGTAATCCCAAGGTTGTCAGACTTTGTTGATTCGGGTCCCACTGCAGCTACTTTTCTCTTTCACCCCCAGGAGTGGTAGATTTACTGCTATATCAAAGGCCAATCCTTCTCATACCATGTCTATGTGGTGTGGGAAGTAAAAGAACTCTCACCTCGGTAAATGTGTAGGGGTGAGGTTTCCACCTAAATTCATTTCATAGATTTGATCACCACCCTTGTGGTGTAAAAGAACCTTGAGAAAGTCTGGTGAGAACCTGCAATGGTTAACTGGACATTAAATCAAACCAACCAAACCAACCAGTGGTAAAGCCCCACCTACCCCTGGAGGTCTAGGGGGCAAAGCCCACAGAAAAACCTTGGGGGTGTTTTTCAGTCTTTACGATCTCAAGTTGAGATCCGCTGAGATCTGTGAGAGATTGGGAGACCGTTTGGAAGATGAATGGCGGTAAGGGTTTTTCAGACATGGTCTCAGCTAGCCACAGCGGATCTCAGATAAAACGATCTAAACTTGATCATTTCCTGCCAGGTATAAGATTCTGCAATCGGAAATTCTTTATTTGAGGCACTTATCCTTATTCAAATTGGACCATATATACAGCAAATAATTGTCCATGTTAATTTGATGCAATCCTAAAATTTCAGAATTTTCCTTTGAATATTCCATGAGTGAGACATGTTAAATGTTTTGAATGGGTGTTGTTATTTATAAATATAGAATGACCTTGACCTTTTGTTTCAAGGAGCAGGATGGTTACTGATCTGAGACTGCTGGTGTAGATTGCAAGGAGTCCAGGGCAAGAGTGCCTCCTTGGGGTCCAGGGGGCTGAAGAGCTCTATCTTTTTCGGGGACATGATTTTGTTGAATGACATGCATATGGTTCTTAGAGGTGCGGGGGATACCTGGGAATACCTTACCTGTATCCCTCAAGTATGTACATGTGCCCCCTACCCTCTCGCCTAGATAGGTTTCATTATGCTTTATATGTTTAAATAGCCCATTTCAGTATATTACTGTAACTTTTTAACTATAAAAGATTGAAACAAAATTCAAAAGTGGATGTTTGGAGAATTTTCAGTCGGAAGAGAACATCATAGGAAAATTTTGAGGGGGGGACCTGAGGTGTCACTTTATGACAAAAAAGGAAAGTCAAGCTACTTTCTCCACATATGATACGAGCTGCTTATTCGGCTTATAACAGCAGAAATCAAGTCCTATCGCTTTGTCATAATCACGAGAAAACACGAACTTCACTCGCGACTGACACCGGAAACCAACGCGACGCCCGTCAGTTTGCCATGCGCCAGGGAATGAGTCTAGGGTCTATAGCTGAGTTTTTAGTTCACATATCTTTCTGGGATGATTTTGGCAGCCATTTTGTATTTCAAGATGGCTTCCATATGAGAAATGCCTCTTAGAAATATCTCCTGCCTTCTAGATATAATTAATGGCATACTGGTGCTTGAATATTTTATTGTCTAATCAAAGAAAATTGCTGTTACTTTTTAAGCCATATTGAATTTGCCAGCCATATTGAAAGAAATTAGCCTGGCCCCTACCCTGATTTTAATTGTAATTAATTTTAATTGATAGTAATTTTACCGCCAGCTGCTATTTAACTTTTACCTTAGTCACCTCATCGAACACAACCTCAGAGGTGTAGTCGAACACCACCACGTGACCAACGCTATGTCTCCTTTGAGACAACGAAACATATCAGTCCACTCACTGCTGTCGACTGCAACTGACGTTTTTTGTGGACTACACAGGAACTAAAGCTTTATTTACACAGCTAAAGTTTCCTTTTTTATTCTACCATACGGGATATGCCCACCCGCAAAACTCCGTTTTCAGTGCAAAAGAAAAGGAGAACCATGGATAAGATACTTCGCAAAATCTGTGAACGCAGACGAGGGGCACCACGAAGAGGCGGACCAAGATGGCGGCCAGACCCAACGCCAGGTGGGAAAACCAACAGCTAAGCAAAACGCCTCGGCAATCAACTCTATGGCTGGGCGCGTGGACGCTATCGACTCGCAGTTGGCTGGCATTACACGAATGCTGGCGAAATTCATAGAGGGAAGCAACACGCCAGAGAAAACCCCCTGCACCATGCCGACACGTGAAAGGCGATTCCCGCCTTCCCCGTCACCCAGCTGTGACCAGCGTGACCACAGCCGACCGGTGGCGAGGGGGACCTACTACCACCCAAACCACGCCACAAGATCAGCCCCACCATACGCAGAGAGGTTGACCAACTTGAACCTACAAGAAGACACAGCGGAGCGCGTTGTCACGATCCAAAATATCGGTATGTTAAACATACAGATTATATCCCTCGGCCTTATGGATCAAGCCGGCTGCGTGTCACGCCGCGTGAGGTAATCCCCCTTGGTTACGATCAATACGGGTTGCCCCCATGCGGCTGAGGCGCAGCATATAATCCTGATCTCAACATACTCGAGTCAGTCCGTTAAGACAGCGCATTGTAACTCCATCTGCAATAAAGCTTGTAACGGGACGAAGCCTTGGAGTCACTCATTTAGTTTACTAGTCACACAGATAGTAACACTGGTGGAGAACTCCTAAGACTTCCTGTACAAACATCTCCCGCAGGCGCGCAAAATATTGCTAAAACACCATCATTTAGCACCCATGTCGGACACGCCAAACCTGCGACGGTCAGTCAGAAAAGAAAGACCAAGCACGTCTTCACAACAGCTGCCAGCCGCCAACGAAGACGGTACCAAGCCGTCAGAGGCAACCAACACCTTCGCAGCAGAATCCCGGCAGCCTGAAACTACCACCACTCAGGTAATATACCCGAAACTGCCGCCGCTCCACAGAGACGACACCGTGATTCTGCTGGACGAAACCCGGCCGGAAACCCCGACTGACCAACCAATACTCAGCTCTGACGCAGACATGGCAGACACGGACAGCCTCCGTTCCGAAATGGCGGAACAAAAGAGACTGATCGAGAGACTGTCTACGGAAAACGCCAAGCTGATGGCAGACCTCCGAAATGCCAGGTTTGTGAGTCAGACCATTCCAGCAACATTAGCCGCTAACATGAACATTCCGGCTCCACATATAGAGTCACCACACCCCTGGCCCGTGCCCTATCATGGTGGATAAACGCACACCATGTACAAAGCACCAGAGCCGTTCTCTGGCCCAACCGCGTACAGGTCGGCGCAGTCATTTGTGCGTAACTTCAGATTCTATTCTGATCACGCATATGCACACGCCTCGCCGTCGGACCGGGCCTGCGCTATGTACGGCTATCTGCGTGGGAAGGCCGCGCATTGGTACTCTACCAACGTGATCGGAACCAGCTTAATCACCACCCCCGACGCCGTGTTTCACCAGTTCTGCGAATACTTCGCAGAAGACAACAGCGAGACGGCGCAGGAGGCGTACAGGGAGAGACGCCAACAGGATGACGAGCCAGTGGCCAAATATATCGACGACATGGCTCTCCTCCTCACCACCTCCACCCTGTGCGAAACCGCTAAGCTTGACGTGATAATTAACGGATTGTCACCCTCTCTTGCTGGCATTGTGCGTCTGCACAAACCTAAGACTCTGCGCCAACTCACGGAGACGGCGCGCATCTAGTAGGAAATCATGAGGTGCAAGACGGCCGACATCTCAGCAGAGCTCAAACAGCTCATACTGAACTATGTCGGCAAACAGTCAAGCCAGCGGGACCGATCAGCGCGGTCAACAAAACCACCGAAGCCATCATGACTTGAGGGGCAGGGATTCCTCCAGGCTGCGGTACCCGCCACGCAGTCGCGAACAGTCGCGCGACCGCGATCAACAGCGCTATCGCTCCTACAGGGAGTCCTCAAGAGACAGAAGGCCCCCTCTAGATATCGTCAATGCGACCAACGACCCACCTCCCGTGAGAGAGACGATCGTCAAGCCAGACCGCGATCCCGCGACTACAGTCGGCGCGACTACAGCCGCAGCAGTAGCCGTGACAACCAGCGTGATTGCTGCCCGGCCACACCCGGCATAAGCTGGCACGACGAAAAATAGGACCGCCGTGGTCACTCTAAAAGCCCTGAGAGTGTCCGAACGACGAACCTTAAATCCATCAACCGCCCCACGACAACGCAGAACATGACAAACAACAATGACGACAAGGACTCCAAATTCCTACTCTTCTAGTAAAAAGAACCTCCAAGAAATTACAGAAAACATTCACTGGTCCATACCTCATTACTAAATTCACCACACGAAACACATGCCACCTGAGGAGATTATCAGATGGCAGAACTACCACCAAACCCATTAACACAGAAAGATTAAAAGTCCCCCACCCCCGCAATAAACGCTTTCTGCAACGCCTGAAAACCGGCAGACCCCCTCCCACCATCCAATAGCTACAGAATTTGCGAGCGCGCTGAGCCCAGAAACATCGCTGGCCTAGGCCTCGGCCTTAAGCCATAGCGCCCCCGGATGACTCAGCCTGACAACCGTAATCAACAGAACTCAACATAGGACACCAACATAACACATTACGCAACACAGCACACGCCGCACCACTCACCAATCAACATCTTACAGAAACTCGCCGAGTGAACGGGCTTACTCAGTCAGGTGCTTAGCTCCCACTCTGATACCCATTCCACAAAAGCCAGTACTCCATCTAGACCGCATAGTCTAAAGGCTATCAGCACTGACGACATGGCATTTCTGGCCTTAGCTGCGATTATAAGGTTGGTCACAAGCCCATTCCATAGCTTTGATTCTGCCCGACGAGGCGTGTCTCAGTTTAACACTGTAGACACCAGTCTTTGCTTCATCACTTAGCCTTACAATATATTTCTAAGCAGCGTAATGATTTCCTAACGACTATCGACTTCAATCACATCTCAGTTACATCATACCCACACCAAAAGCATTCCCCTCTTTTCAGTGTACTACACTTCTCATCAGCACTGGACTCGTTTGTGTCAAGACCAAACTTCGGAATAACATTCCACAAATTGCCAAAAACATTATTAACAGGCCACAGGCAAGCCTCCCTGGTCCTTACCATTGATATATCCCATCTCAACTCACCCTCACCACCCCTTCTTATATCACCCATTCTTAACACAAACCTTTCCACTGATCCCATCCTATCCACTAATGCTAAGAATATTGATAATGCCTCTTCCACCCTCTTCCACACAATTCTCACCCTGCACAAAGAGATTGACAGCTACCGTGAAACAAACCACTCATGCACTCAGTCAGACTTTATCGGCACAGCCCGGCAGCCTGACGTGGACCGCGCAAACGAGCATCTACAATCAGTAGAGCTCTATCTATCATTTGGTGTGAGGAATGAGAGACAACGCGACCGCGTGCTCCTCAAGCTGTCGCATCTCACTGCGCAGCTCGTCAAAGAGGCCTCACACCAGACCGCAGTCAATCTCCTCCTTTTGAAAAACCTTTCCTCCACGATTGCATCTATCGATGACGATTTTCACATTCTTTTCTCTAACCTCCACCTCAGCACTCACGCAACGAAAGAAGCGACTTCCCTCTTCACTACAGCGCACACACAGCTCACTCTACTCTCCAGACTACTTACCACACAAAAACAACTCGCGATCGACCTTTCGGAATTACAGTCATCGCAACTTCCCCGATCTTTAGTTTCCTCACACTACTAGCAGAATTGCTCGATCAGCTAGCTTTAGACCTCCTCAACAAAAATTCGGATTTTTCCATTCTCACCATACCACAATCCTTTTACTACTCCCAACCTATCGAATCCTTTAGCCTAATAGAAGACCTCATCACCATAGAATTTGATGTCCCAATCGTATCCAGACCCTGCAGCTACTCCATTTATAAATTAGTTTCTCACCCTATACCTTTCGACACTGTTCATCAAAACCGCTCCGGTTTCACACATCTCAAAAACATTCCTCCCTATCTCGCAATGAACTCTGCAGACATGACATTTGTGGAGTTAAGCGATTTAGACTTATCTATGTGCACATCCCACACAATCTACATCTGTTCACTCCCCCTTCCCATATCTCACATTTCAAAACCTACCTGCACACTAGCGCTCTTCCTCAATAACCCGCGCCGCGTCTCAAGCCTTTGCACTTACAGTGTTAAACTGCTTGACGCACCGCCACCCTCTATCCACCCTTTATCTCCTGATACCTTCCTTGTTACAACACCACAGACGCATGCCGCCCTCACTTGTAACAACTCTAACACCCTAGTGCGAACATCCGTACACAGCCCCTCTTACGCAATCGTAAAGGTACCCTGCGGATGCACTCTATCTATTAACAATCGATTACTTGTTTCACCCTCCGCCTCTTGTGAATCCAAATCCACTACCCAAATCTTCTTACCCACCCTTAATTTACCCGTAATTTCTTCCTTCCGACCACCACCGCCGTCCTTCAAAGGTGACTCACTTCTCACCTTTCCTCCAAACGTTCATTTACCTCTAATTAACAAAGCACAATCAGACGCAACATCTCGCTCTGATTCCCTGTATAAAAGCCTTTCAGACCTTAAGACACTCACCCAAGCCCTCACCTCCGCAGACAACTCTAGCTACACACTGCACTCCATCTCAGAACTCCTACGTCCAGCCACTTCACACCCGCTTTTCGCAGCTTCTTCTACCATCTTAAGCGCGATAGCCCTTCTCCTCTCTATATACACATTGTGTAAACTCTCCGCACTTTCTCCTCTCCTAACAATGCCCACCCTATCCTCCGCCGCTCTGGATCTTGACGCCTGGATGGACAGAATGTCCAAACTCGACGAACAAGAGGAACAGGTCGAATCCAACACCGCCCGGCCACCATACGCCAGCCCAACGACCAGAGCCCCGCCCACCTACCTTAACTCTTATATCTCCTCCCCCCTCATCCGTATAATTCTTATAGTCATTCTCGGAATGATACTCTCCCGACTCCTACCCGCCTTGTGGCGCCGCTTGAAATCATTCAAAACGCACCACAAGCAGTCCCCCACTGTCCAACTTAAGCTATTTTTCCGCTCTCGATGCTGCACCCTACCCCTCCTACCCATACCAATGCAGACAAACATCTTTACCCTGACCAACGCTCCCTCCATACGCTCCACAACACTCTCTCCTTGCCTATGGAGAACGCTCTCTGTCCAGTGGTCTGGCCCCATCACAATTACGGTCCAAGGTCAGTCCCATGAGATCCACCTACCTTCAGACATTCCGGTCCCACTGTCAGCTCGATGGACTGTGTTCCGCGCTACAAGAGGACTCGTCGTTGTAGCTGTCACGGTCACAGACGTGCAAGGATCGGACACAAGCCAGATCCCCTGGGCCGACAAAAACCACCACCGTGTCGCCCTAGCTGGCCTGGCGTCCTACATAATTGCACCAGGATCATCAATGGACGAGGAGCTGAAGCAGCTCAATCCTTGAGTCAGGTAAAGTCAATACGCTCACATCACAACGAACACCGCATACACTCATAACACACCACAACATTCACCCGTCCTCTGTTGATGCATATCGTTGTTACGTATCATGAACTGTCAGACTGCCGCTTATATACCCCCCCAGCCCAGTCCAGATTAACTTGTCTCCCATTGTTTGTGTCATGACGCTGCCACAGGCACGCTGTCACACCCGCATGCGCTCAGTTTGGTCAAACCCGCATGCACCTTGTTCGCTCACACCTGATTATTCTCACCCCTGCAGTGACACGTCGGAGCTGAGCGAAACCAACTGACACCGAGCGTCAACACCTACGCTCACACGCGACAACAACACCTTCGCGGCTACCAGCTCCCAGCTTGGAGAACCCGGTCTGTGCCGCTGGTGCGCCCACCGCAGACCGAGCCGCGGACCAGCATCGCCAAACTGTGAACGACAACAACATTGTGACACTTATGACAACATGCCATGCCCAGAACTTTAACATCAAGCATGAGCACTTCATTATCAGGAAGTCGTTCAGACATGCTAATTAACTTACTTGTATATAACACATAATCTTTATGTTAAGCCTTACTTGTATCAATTCCCGTTACTTGCTACTATACTTAACATCATTATCAGCAGAACCATCAGAGTGTTTCCTCAGTCGTCCTGGGGATGGTTGTGTAACATTACGTAATACCACGTAATGTGCCGTGGTCTATCTCCACGACACCTTATTTTCCAGGTTATCAAGACAGCATCAAGATTTAATGAATAATTGTATCACCTCTTTGCGCCAGCCAAGCATCTTACTCTCTCTACAAGAGCACACTAGTTTGTAATCGCATTTATTCGGTAACTACAAATTATGTCATCATAACTTACATTTTTCAATAACTCATCGGAGTGAGTTTTCCGTTTCGCCCGGGGATAGTGTCACGATCCAAAATATTGGTATGTTAAACATACAGATTATATCCCTCGGCCTTATGGATCAAGCCGGCTGCGTGTCACGCCGCGTGAGGTAATCCCCCTTGGTTAAGATCAATACGGGTTGCCCCCACGCGGCTGAGGCGCAGCATATAATCCTGATCTTGACATACTTGAGTCAGTCCGGTCAGAGAGCGCATTGTAACACCATCTGCAATAAAGCTTGTAACGGGACGAAGCTCATTTAGTTTACTAGTCACACAGATAGTAACAGCGTCGCACGGGCAGTAAAAGACGCACTCCAACCCGAGGTTAAAGGTAACAACATGCCTCATAGTTATGTATTTCGTGGTGCCAAACGGGTCAAGACCGGGCTTGATGAACTCTCACTAGCAGAGTACGTGTATGGCTTCATTCAGCTCACAAAAGGCGAAACCGATATGGAAATACGCGACCTTATGTACACTTACTTGGAGGTCGTCGCAGATGACGCACGAATGTACAGCTGGCCTAACGTGAGGTCTTTCTCTGAGACTGTTTGTGAAAGTATAGCGCAGGGTAAGCTCACGTGGGCAAACACCTACGACATCGATCGTCTGCAAACCAAACTATCACACACGGGTGGACAGACGAGTAGGCAGCAACAGCAACGCCAAAAGGATCAGCCAAGATATCCCAGAGCAGCAATCGAGATGCAGCCACACGTCGCCCGGGCAAGGCCCGGACCCCCTGCTTGGAATACCAGAAGGATAGCTGCAGTGAAAACAGTCATCATGTTGTCTCGGGTGTACGCCGCCTTCACATATGCGCGACATGCCTTGTAAACAAGGCGGCCATGCACCCTCACAGCGCTGCTCAGTGTCGATCGGCTAAAGGGAGTGCAGCACAGCCGGGGTTTGGGCAGTAAAATCTGGCAAACAAAAACGACTCCAAAGATTCAAGACCAGAATCATCTACAATTCAAGTTACAGTTGCGTAAGTAAAATCAATCTTATGGGCAGGCGTGGCGATCTAGCACCACGTGTAGCCCGAAACGTAAACAATAACATTGACATGCGCAGTCCGGCGGTTCACGCGGGTCGTGACCTCAGGCCAGTGAACAACCCAAAACATCGCACAGTACAGGTTTCTATACCTGAATGTCGCGTTTCGGGAAAACTGACTGTATTCGATACTGATGTTTTACTCGCATCTTCTGAAATTAAATCTGAGTCTCATGTAAATGCAATGCCTCCAAGTCTCTCGCATTTGACCGGGAGTCGAGTACCCTGCACGTCGGCTGCCCGGAGCGGAGTGATGACGCCTCCTCGTGACTGGACCTTGCGCGCCGGGAACGGCCCCTGGGTCTCGTCTCAACAGGAGGAGGAAATTGTCAATACGAGTGGCCAACTGGAGGAATGTGATGTACGTCTATCGAGCACCCCCGTTCCCCCTCGTCCTCACGCCTTCGACTTGTCCCCGATTAGGACCAGCACGGCATCGCACTTCGGCTGCGGAGGGCTGTCCCGGGACCTGGAGTCACACGCCCTGGAGGAAAACTGTGAAAGCGGTCATGACGGGTCTCCCGCGATTATCGCGGGCCCTGTCTCTCTCACGGCCAGAAGTGATATGGATGACGAGACCGACGCACGCGTCCACAACCCCCTGGAGGGCGGTGATCGCGCCAGACGGATCGGCCCGAAGAAGTATATAGAAATGGTCATCGGGAGATGGCCATTTCCCACTGCTGACGCCGGCCGTTCAGCGAACCTGCACATGCGAATCTATTTGGCTGTAAAGGCAACTGGCCTGCCAAACTACTTACAGGCCCGCTTACACATACCTTCAAATATGAAATGTGATGCTTGGGATTCCGCCTTGACAGGGTATCATGATCGAGAGATCAGCAAGTTCATACGGTATGGCTGGCCCGCCTCTTACACAGCCGCTGAGCTGCCTGTGCCAACGAATCAGAACCACGCCTCTGCAAGGATGTACCCCGAAGCAGTCGACGCCTTCATCTCAAAGGAAGTCTCCCTGGGAGCTATGCTCGGCCCTTTCGACGTCAAACCTTTCACCCCCTGGATGCAAATAAGTCTGCTCTTAACTCGACCCAAGCCCGGCGAGAGGAGGTTGATAATGGACTTGAGTTTTCCGGCAGGTTTTAGTGTTAATGACGGGATCGGACGCAATTACTTCCAGGGAAACGAGTTGTTGTATACCCTACCGACCATCTAGGACCTGGCGGTGCTTGTCATGCAGGCCGGCCCCGGCTGTTTGTTATGGAAAGCTGATTTGAGAAGGGCCTACTGGCAGTTGAGGGTAGACCCTCTTGACTACCCTCTCCTGGGCCTCCGACATCGGGGAGACACCTATGTGGACATTTGCCCATCTTTCGGGTGCCGTTTCTCGGGGGGCGCCCAGCAGAGGGTGTCGAACGCCCTCTGCTGGTTAATGGCGAACAGACACGGGGCAACGGTACTCGCCTATGTCGATGATTTCGTGGCCATACACCAGGATTTCTCTGATGCGACAAGGTCGTTCGGGGGGTTTGAGTCCCTATGCCACGACTTGGGCGCTGAGCTGGCGCCGGAGAAGAGCTGCTTCCCCTCCACGAGGATCGAATGGCTCGGCTACCAAATAGACACTATCTCGATGCAGATAACAATACCTACAGACAAGTTGGAGGCCGTCTTGAGTGAGTGCAGCCTCTGGATGACTAGGAAAAGGGGGAATAGGAGACAATTCCAGTCCCTGTGCGGCAAGCTCAATCATGTCGCGCAGTGCATACCCTCCGCCCGCCGCTATATGTCGCGCATCTTGCACAACCTCAGACAGGCCAAAGCTCATCAGACCATCCCTGTCACCGATGAATGTAGAAAAGACATCGCCTGGTTCCTGGACTTTGCTCGCAGTACAAACGGTAGGAAACTGCTGATCAAAGACCGCCCAAACTTATGCCTGGAGTGCGACGCTCGCCCTACTGGCATAGGCGGTTTCTGCATCGATACAGGCAAATGCTACAGTGCACGCCTTCCAGAATCGTACACTAGGGATTTCCATATTTCTCAGTTGGAGGCTATCACTTGCATCATCGCATCGATGTTCTCCATCAACACGGGGCGCACTAAGGACCCAGTACTCGCAGCGTGTGCGCGCGAAATAGCCCTCGTGGAGGCTCTGCTGGATATACATGTCCACGTTGTTCACAGGCCCGGTCATGATCTCGTACTGGCAGATGCGCTGTCTAGAGCCCACAAAGACGCCGTTAAGGCAGAATTGTGGACAATTGTAAATTGGCGTTTAATTGCTAGAGGGCGACACTGAAAATATTCCCGAGGCAAATCATTGAATATTCATGAGGTAACGCGGCAAAACACTGCGCATCTGTTTTTCAGAGGCAATCAAAAGGCGCAGTATATAGGCCCCTGGATATCGCATTGACTCAGCACTTTTTCTCAAAGCCTACTCACACGCAACGATTCAGACGCACACGCACAACGGAAGACACCGGCACGACAGCCATGTCGACTGAACGCAGAAGTAGCAGACCAAAGGCACCTGCAGAGAAAAGTTCTGCAGATGAAAGGCCAATAGTCGCAACGGGCGCACAACCGCAGAAAAAGGTATCCATGGCTAGCAATGCCAAAGAAATAGAATTGCGAGACCAAGTGAGTGAAATGGTAGCAATACTGCGAGAAAACCAGAGTGAGAGGAAAAACGAGAGAGAAAGAGCGAAAGACAGAGAGAAGCAACAGAGGAGCAGACCCAGCCGGGACAAATCGACAGGCAGATCGACGGGCAGTAGAAGCGGCAGCCAGCTTAACAGACGAGAGAGCTGGGAAAGCAGCACCGATACATCGATGACAGACCAGGGCAGCGAGGCATCCAGCGGCTACACCCCTGTGAAAAGCAGGGAAGGCAGCGGGCGGCGGCGGCGGCCCTCGTCAGTACAAGACCACCACGAGCGCCGGCAACGCAGCAGGCACGGAGGGAGTCCGCACTCAGAACGACCCAGACACGCATGACGCAAGCACACAGACGCGCGGTCTCTGTCCAGAGACAGCGACTTGAGCGACAGGGTCGCTAAGTTCTTAGCGGAAACCAAGAAGACTTCCGACCAAGGTAAAAAACTTTACTATGCATATGCTCACGTGTCTAGGGGGAAGAAGAAGGAGAAATGTGCTTTAGGTGAATTGTCATTAGCAGAAACGATATGGGGACTCACACAGGTTAAGAAACTGTACAAGAACGAGAGAAAAATCTTCAGAGCGATTGAAAAACATGTTGAACAAATTGTAGAAGATGCAATGTGTTATGCTTTTGAAAATGTCAGGTCTTTCTCGGAAGAGGTCTGTTCACAAATCCAGGACGGCAGACTGGAATGGACGGATGAGTACGAGATAGACAAATTACCCTTGAAACTATCCCAAAAGGGCGAAATCGCACCGCAAATCGCTGTACGAGAAGGTAAAAGTGAAGGTTTCAGGTTAACAAGTGAGCTCTCGGGTGCAAAACCGGCCCCCCCATGCCGGCAATACAACGAGGGTATGTGCTCCCAGAATGATGACCACGTAAGCGGAGGGTACAGACACCTGCACATATGCAGTCATTGCATATGGGCAAAATGTACACCACTCGCACACAGTGAGAAGGATTGTCGCATTAAGAAAGCGAAGGTTGAGAGAAAGAAGGCACAGGAAAGAGATGGTGCAAAGAAGGATTTTTAGAACAGGTTTTATTCCCAGAAGACTGGGACAGAGGTTCAAATGTTAGTAATAAGCTGGTAAAACGTACACAATGTAAGAGTCGAGGAGGCAACAAAAGCCGCACGAGAAGCAAAAGCTAGCGACACAGTCGCTAGAGACGGTAGACGCCAACAACAGGCGCCAGGTACACAGGGTGTGAGTTCATCACAAAAATATGCACAATTTGTTTGTGAAAACTGGCCAGACCCGACCCCGGCAGCGGAAAAAATCGCGGGGCGAGTCATGGCAACCTACAATGAAGTAAAGAAACGAGCCATTCCAAATTATTTGGGTGCTAAAATACAGGTACCGTCGGCGATGCACTGCGACAGCTGGGACAAGCTGCTCGTAGGGTATCACGACTGTGAGATTGCACAATACATAAGGTACGGTTGGCCGATAGCCTACGCGGCCGAATCTATTCCCACCAGTACAGAGGTAAATCGAGGGAATACCCCCGCCATGTCGCGAATTTTCTCGAGAAAGAGTGCACCATGGGAGCGATGGTAGGTCCCTTTGATGAAAAACCGTTCGCCCCATGGACCAAAATCAGCCCAATAATGACACGTCCTAAAAAGGTAGAAGGTGAAAGACGAGTGATAATTGATTTTTGATTTCCTAAAGGGGCATCGGTCAATGACGGGATCCCTAAGAACGTCTTCGAAGGGAAAACCATTGACTACAAACTCCCCACGATCGCAGACATGGCGGCCCAAGTTGAAAAGGCAGGCCAAGGCGCATTTCTTTGGAAATGCGACTTGGAGAGAGCATATAGACAATTAAGGACAGACCCTCTCGCTTACCCCCTCACCGGGGTAAAACATGAGGGTAAATACTATGTAGATATTTGTATCGCATGGGGATGCCGCACATCCAGCCTCATTCAACAAAGGGTATCCGAGGCAATCTGCTACCTCGTCAGACAAGAAGGCCATCATATCATTGCATATGTTGACGATTTTGGGGGGGTTGGACAAACGTCAGCCAAAGCAATGCAAGCCTATGAAAATTTTCATGGCATATGCAGAGAGCTAGGTGTGGCGATCGCCCCAGCAAAATCCGTTCCGCCTACACAAGTCATTGAATGGTTGGGGTATCAAATAGATTCTGTGAAAATGCAGATCTCTGTGCCACACAAAAAACTCCAAGAGGTAATGGACGAATGTAAAAAATGGGAAAAGAAAACAAAGGCAACCAAAAGACAACTCCAAAGTCTAGCAGGCAAGCTTGCACACATTTCCCAATGCATTGTGCATGCGCGCAAATTTATGTGCAGAGTTCTAGACAGCCTAAGAGCCGCACACAAAATCGCGCAGGTAAATGTGAGTAAGGAATTGCTACGTGACTTGGAATGATTCGGTGAATTCACAGTTCGCTTCAATGGCACGCTGATCTTACGGCCAGTAAGACCTGTTTTTCGCATAGAGTGTGATGCGTGCCTGGAAGGTGGTGGGGGCTACAGCTGTGGCGGGTGGTATGCTGTCGATTTCCCTATGGGTTATAGGGACGACCCCCACATCAGCCGGCTGGAAGCCCTCAATGCGGTAATCGCGGTCCGCACCCTGACCCCAGACGAGTGCACTTGCTGTGACCTGGTGATTGTCAGCGACAATACGGCCAGTGTGAGTGTTCTTAACTCGGGCTGGGCCAAGGACCCGGTTATGGCCCGGTGCGCTAGGCACCTGGCAATGTTCTGCGGTCTACGCCAGATACACGTGACCCTAGAGCATAGAAGTGGCGAACTTCTGGTCCTAGCTGACGCATTGTCTCGTAGGGGGAAATCACTACCCCATCGAGAAATCGCTAGGAAAAGAACTCGTGACCTCGGTCTCGTTGAAGTCAGGGCCATTCACCCTGATGAGATTATCGCTAATGATTTGTGGTGATTTCTTTTAGGTGAGAGTCTCCACCGACAATACGTGGCTAATCTATCTGAACTATGTGCAAAGGGAACTTAAAAAAATCGCGATGTCCAAGAGAAGACATACGTATCGTTTATGCTACATTATCATTATGATCCTTTACATCCTAAATATTCCGAGTTGTGTATGTATACGCAGTTACTTTTAAATTTGTTTGATTCGCCGGCGACTGTAAAAAACTATCTTAGCGGAGCTACAAATGCTGTACTCGCATTAGACGGCGATTTTACTATGTTTAACCATCCTATGTTACTGAGATTTGTGGGTATCATGACAAAAGGTAGCACACATACTCCTAGACAAGCACGTGAGCTGAGCATACATGAGGTAAAGTTAAAACGCCTCGGACTTGAAGGACTTGTTGTGAGGGCAATTGTGTTATTTCTTCTCAACACCTTCTTACGACAAGGTCACGTGACGCAATCATCAAACAACATTCACCTCCTTAAAAGAAAACACGTGACATTCCATGCACAAGGTATGTGGGTCCAGGTACCCACCTCAAAGACTACCTCGAGCCCGGTCGAGCTGTGGGTGACAAAACATCTCAACCCAAAGTACTGCCCTGTGAGGGCCCTTGAGAAAATACTCGAACTTTCAGCGCGCCTCAGAGAGGCGCCTCTGTTCTCGGCACCAGACACCGCCCTGCCAATACAGGTAAAAAGAGCTACAACTATGTTGAGGTTAGCTGCCGTATTAGGTAGTGTAGTGGGACGGGAATCCAGCAGTGTTCGTTTGTTTCACGGAAGGTGGCGCGATATGCCGATCCTTACTGTGTAGTGATTCCGGGCAACGCCGCACACGAGAGTGGCGCGGCGGAGACCGGGATTACGTAGCGCTTAGTATATATACTCAGCGTTCACAGTAGGTCGACAGGCTGTCCTCGCGCGTCTAGGTAACGGACCCTTGGGCCCTCACTTTGCAGGCGGGTTCTTGTAACCTTCCTGGTGGTTAGGCGAATCTTCCGGATTAGCCTATCCAGCGTTACCTAGCACCCATGTGCTAGGGTACTGTACTTGTGGGGAAGATCTTCCAGATCTTTCCGGGAAGTAAGTGATTAATAAACATCCCTGTTTATTAAATGACGTTGTTGTGTTGTGTGTGATTAGGTCTGTGCAAACTAACCGAAAACCGAACCAACCTACGTGAGTGCGTAGGGTGGGATCCTGCCTGGAACTAGCATTCCGGATTGGGGTCATCCAACCTGCTAGACAGGCGGCGACCACCACACTGGTGCCGTGACCAGGATCCCAGGTTGCTTGCACAACCCGGGATTCTTGGTAAATGCACGGATCTGGAATAAAAACCAGATCTCAGGCTGAACAGGAGAGTGAAGATGGGGAGGTAACTTCTCAACAAACTCTTCCGGCCCGGAATGACGACAAGTCTCCAAAACCAGAGGGAGGGGGTGAAACCCAGAAGTCCGGTAAGGAGAAATCTCGGAAGAGAACCGCCGCTCAGAATCTGAGGTCGACGGTCCTGAAGAGTTTCAGTCCGGCGGCCGACAGCCGACATGGCCCCGCAAGGGATCTGGAGGGACTCAGTAAAATTGGGTCTCAGACAGATAGTCCCGGAGAGTCTAGTACTCCCCGGAATAGGTCGGAAAATACCTTAAGAGTACCTTCCGATGAAGTTCCTGTAGGTTTCCTTGGACCCGAACTCTTAGCCGAGTTTGATAGGGAGAGGGAAGCCAGAGACATGTGTCGGGAATTAGAAGCTCGAAACCGTGAGATCGCCGAGAAGGTAGCCCAAAGGCACTATAACTTGGAAGAACTCTCGATTCGCGAGATTGAGACTCTAGAGAAAATCGAGCGATTGGACCAACATGTACAATACATGTCACAAGCTGGCTGGAGTAATGTGAGAGATCATCTATATTCCCCACCAGGGAGAGTAGAAGATCTGGAACAAATGGTGTGAAGACTCCTTTGGTTAGCTTCCGGCTACCCTCTGAGTCAAGAATGGGTTCTCCGAGTTCCGAACGTACTAGTAAAGCTATAGCTGAACTAGGGTTCAACTCGTTCAACCAAGTCCGGGAACAAGATCGGATCTTTAACTTGTCAATGGCGAGAGCTGACAAGGTTCCGATGATGCGCCCAGAGAACGCAGCCAGAAAGAACGCTGTCATTCCAAAACCTTATGGGAAAGGAATGGAGTGGGAACACTGGTTCGCGGGATTTTGTGAGGATATACAATGTAATGGCTGGAATAAAGTCGATGCATTGCCGTACCTCAAAAGAGCGTTGCGAGATGGACCCGGAGAAGCTGCACTTCGCGCTTTTCGCCGTTCCGGTGGTACGGAATGGGATGAGCTAGTGGAGGTAGCCTCATACTACTGTGGTCAGTTGGTAACGCTGAACCCCCGATCCACTTTTCTAAAGAGGATCCAGGGTAAAGAGGAGACAACTCGTGCCTATGGGCTAGCTTTGCAACAAATGTTGTTAGAGGTTTACCCAGGGACGGGATTAGATTCTCCTGCGCTGCATGAAGATCTACAAACTCAGTTTGTAAAAGGACTTCGAGATGATGACGTGAGAGCGGAGGTCATCTCTAAATGGGAGCCCGGTATGAACTTCATGCAGGTGTTGCGAATAGTAGATGCCTATGAACAACGGTGTATACTATTCGGAAAATATGCTAATCCAGGAAAAACTTCCCGGGTTAACATAGTGGGTTCTACTTGGTCACAAGTAGAGGAAGATACCTACGAGTGTCAGGAAGCAGAAATAGAGGATATACTCTCTAATGTCCGCTCCATGGTACTCGGAAGAGGAGGTTTCAATAGACAGGGACGTGGAAGAGGTCGAACCCCTAGCTTTGGAAGGAACAGCGATGTACCTTCTGTGGCAGAGGCAAAACCAATAACCACTGATCCTGAAGGAAATTCCTCAGAGGTTATGAAGTTGTTAACCAAAATCAACGAAAGACTGAATCACGTGGAGAAAAACCAGCTGGATGTCCGACGTTGTTGGCGGTGCAACAAAATGGGACATATTTCTCTAGATTGTCCAGAAGCCCGGAACGTTACTACGGTGGAAACACCTGGTAGTCTGCCTGCGTTGATGGTTGCCTCTCAGAGTGAACCGGAAAACAAAGGAGGACTGTAGCGAGTGGCAACACTGCGGTCCGGGAAGGAAAGTGCCAGGAAACTCAAACCTGTGAGATTTATAAGGAGGAAAATATTTCCAACTTACCAGAAAAGGGGAAGATACAAAATACGGTCGCAACGATCTGTAGTAAGTATCTTTCACCCGGGCATCCTTGTCTGCAATGGCTTTGTCAACGCGGATGGGATCTTGGAACCTTGGATGGAATCTCACGGTTTATAAGACAACCGTCCCCTTTAGGAGGGCGACGTTGGTATGTGCCGGCTAGAATTCAAGGAAGAAAGGTGGATCTATTGTTAGATACTGGCGCTAGTCGCTCTGTGTTGAACAATGGACTCTATCAGTCTCTTGGATTTGCGCAGGAATGTCATGTTCCTGGAGCTTCGGCAAAAGCTGCTAATGGCACTCACATGAGATGCTATGGTAGTGTGATTATTCCAGTCTCAATAGGTAACACTGAATTCGTATGGGGTCCCATACTCAGTGATATCGAAGAGAGTGGAATATTAGGCGTAGATTTTCTCACCCTCTATGGAGGCTCTGTAGATCTACCAGATGGCACTCTCCGACTCAAATTTCCTGAGTTAATGGAAGTGGAATGTAGATGTCGACGGATTTCTTCTTTGATTTCTGTTCGACAAGACGTGGGCATCCCACCCCAGCAGATGGTTAATGTCCTGATAGCTGGGGAAGGTGACTTACCACGTGGAGATGCACTCTTCGAGCCAGACCCAGAACTGTTTTCTAAAAAAGGAATACAGGCCTGGGATACCTTGATCGGAAGTGCCAGAGAAGGATCAATTCCTATAAGTAATCATACCTCCGGGTTGATTAAATTAAGGAAGGGTGATACATTGGGCTGGGTAACCCTAGCTCATGTAGATGGCCTAGTGGACTCCAGTCCACAGGGAATCACACCTATTCCAGTTTCCGAAATAACCGGGGAAGATGAACATTCTGAACTGGGAATGTCGGACTTAATAGGAAATGATTATGAAGAAGTACGGGTTAGTGCTATCGATACAGGAACGGGATCCTTTCCAGTTCCGAGTCCATTGCACGAAACTCTGGAAACTTTAGTTCAGACGACAGATGCACTAAACAGTGGGGAACGACATGAACTAAGGATTCTTTTGAAGAAAATGGAGTCAATCTTTGCTCGACCTGGAGATCCCTTGGGAAGAACGGATCGAGTAGAACACACGATTGACACTGAAGGTCATCAACCTTTCCGCCTTCCTTATCGACGGTAAAACGGGAAACTTTAGAAGAGGAAGTAGGGAAAATGATGGACCAGAAAGTAATCATCCCCAGTGCAAGTCCTTGGGCTAGCCCGGTGGTAATGGTTACTAAAAAGGATGGTACTTGCCGATTCTGTATTGATTACAGAAAATTGAATGGTATCACCCGGAAGAATGCTTATCCAATACCCCGGATCGATGAGAGTCTCGACTCTCTGGGAGGGAACCAGTGGTTTTGTACTCTGGATCTCCAGTCTGGATATTGGCAAGTAAAGATGAACAGTGGCGATCAGTCTCAAACGGCGTTCACCACTCATCAAGGGCTTTACGAGTTTACAGTAATGCCATTTGGCCTCTGTAACGCTCCCGCGACTTTCGAATCCATGATGGATCAGATGTTGCGGGGTCTACAGTGGAAAAAGTGTTTGGTTTATCTAGACGACATAATCATCTTCGGAAAGAATTATGTTGAATGTTTAGAAAACCTAAGGGAGGTATTTGAGCGTATTCAATCTTATGGGTTGAGGCTCAAACCTCAAAAATGCAAACTGTTTCGCAAATCTGTGGAATACTTGGGACGGATAGTTTCCGGAAATGGAATCCGGGCAGATCCTTCCAAGTTGGAGGTAGTGGCTAATTGGCCACGCCCCCAGAATATAAAAGACTTAAGGTCTTTCCTAGGATTTTGTTCGTATTACCGCGACTTTATCCCGGGTTTTTCTGAAATTGCACACCCTATGCAACAGTATGTAGTACTAGATAAGCCAGGGAAGCAAAAAGAGATCCAATGGACTCCGGAAGCTGAACACGCTTTTCTGGGACTAAAAAGAAAGTTTATGGAGACCCCCGTGTTGAAATACCCTCTAGCCCAGGGTCGGTTCATTCTTGACACTGACGCTAGTAATGAGAGCTAGTATTGGAGCGGCGTTGTCTCAGATACAAGATGGTGTGGAAGTTCCAATAGCTTTTGCCAGCAACAGCTTAAGTAAAAGCCAGCGGAACTACTGTACTACTAAGAGGGAACTCTAAGCGGTTGTAGTGTATGTAAAAAAATATCGACACTTCTTAGCAGGTGGAGATTTCATCTTACGTACCAACCATTCTTCTCTCAAATGGCTCTTTAACTTTAAAGACGCCGAGGGAATGATTGGAAGATGGCTGGCAGCTCTCTCCGAATTCGGGTTGACTAACTGCCAGATTGAACACCGGTCTGGAAAGTCACACATTAATGCGGATTGTCTCTCAAGGAGACCAGTGCGGAAATGTGGACGACCAGATTGCCGGGATTGTGGCGAGCATAGAGCAGTGATAGCTACTCTACGTTCCCAGAAAGTGAAGCCGCCACTAAACTATCAGTGGACACTAGAACAAATTAAGGAAAGTCAACAGGCTGACCCAGATTTGTTCCGGTTAACTAAACTGATAGCTAATGGACTCCATAAACCTACAGGACCCGAGATCTCGCCTGAAAACCGAGAATTTCGAAATCTATGTGGTCAATGGAAAGAGCTAGAAGTCCGAGATGGGGTATTATATCGATGGAGAACCACATTGCAACCACTTAAACGTGCTCTACAACTAGTGGTCCCTCGAGAATTACGATCCGGACTAATGACTCTATGTCACGAACATAGGAGTGCAGCTCATCTAGGACGGAAAAGGACGGTAGCCAGAATAAGGCGTCGTTCCTACTGGCCTGGAATGGGTGCAGATATTCGAAGATGGATATCTGAATTTTCCATATGTAGCAAAGTCAAACCCGGGGTAGGACTCGGAAAGATGCCGTTACAACAGGAACTGTTTGGTGTCAGGTTTTCCAGAATCGCTCTAGATATCATATCTGGTATCGACGAGTCAGAGGAAGGAAATACCTGTATGATGGTGGTGATGGATTATTACACAAAATATGTGCAGATCTATCCCATGAAGAATCACAAAGCTGCCACGTGTGCGGAAGCTTTAGTGAAAAACTGGATGTTGCCTTTTGGAACTCCGAGCGTACTACATTCCGACCAGGGAAGGGAATTTGAATCCCAGATCTGGAAAGATCTGTAGGATACTCGAGATTAAAAAGACACATACGAATCCATATTGTCCACAATCAGATGGTATGGTGGAGAGATTCAACCGGACATTGATCCAGTGTCTTCGGACCCTGGTAGATGAAAATCGGAAGAATTGGGATGAATTGGTACCATTTATAGCTCACGCGTACAATGGGACCATTCATTCAAGCACGGGGTGTTCACCTAATTTACTCGTCTTTGGCGAGGAAATAGTAATGCCCGCTGACATAGTCTATGGGGTTCCTGGAATGTCTACGGATGATCCTTGTCCCATAGGATTTGTCGAAAAACTCAGAGAACGTTTTATAGAGGGATATTACCTCGCGAGATGGAATCTGACGAAAGCTGCGGAGTGGCAAAAGACTGGCCATGACATCAATCTTAAACCACGTAAGTTCCGAGTAGGAGACCGGGTTGTACAATACCACACTCCGTTGGTAAATGTAAAACTCGCTCCTAACTGGGACGGACCATTCAGAATTGTTCAATTATTGTCAGAAATGACAGTAGTGATAGAAGATGAATGGTCAAGAAGGCGTTATAAATCCCATGTAGCTCGTTTACGACTATGGGAAGGAAAGCGCGAATGTTCCGACTTTGAAGTTTCACACCCTGCTACAAAGCGGGATGTGTCAGTGAACACGGGTCCTACTGGGGAACCAGAGAGGTCCCGGGTTCAAAGAGCAGGCCCCGATAGGGAATTCCCGGTCAAAGGTTACCGGGGTTCCGAGTGGGTGCTCGCCTACATGGCGAAAACCGGGACGTCCGCCGAAGGTGATTCCTACTTACACCAACCTAAAAAGGGAAGTGTGGGTAGAAGAAAAACCTGACATGGAAAAGTCTAAATTTGCTACAAATCGAGCTGTGTATAATAAACATGGTTCGAGATGTAGAATGGAGTCTAAAATAGACTCAAAACCCCGCCGCAGCTCTCGACTAAAATCGAAGGCTGTGGTTAGCTACAAAGAGTAGTGGTGCCAGGGTTGTCAAAAACACAACGAGAAGCAATGGTACGAAATGTAGATCGTTGGTAGTCAGTGACGTGTCGATTATACATGAATGTTGATCAAACAGTTACCTTAAAATCAGTCGTTATGTGCCGCAGCCCAGACGTTGCTCTAAGGGACCCCGTCGAGGACCCTCTAGAGGCTGCAGAATTGCCGAACGCTCTGAAAGGTCTGATCCATTTACATGGAAATTGAACAAGTCTCCCATACTATCAACGAGATACACAACGGCGATAAGAAAATCCACGCGGAGGAGAACTCGGGGTGGAGCTCAAAAAGGGGTTTCCCCAGGTTTCGGAACCTGTGCTGGGTGATTGAAGGCGTGAACGAATCAAGTCGAGCGTAACGCTGACCTTTGGTTTCTTCACGCATGCGGTGTTGAGACGCTCAAGATGAGCCAGTCTCGACACGGTTGATTGGTTCGCGACTGCGAATCTAGGTCACTTAGGAGTATATAAGACCCTGTTTTTTCAGTAGTCTTCACTCTGTGATCGGAGTGGTGCCTAGCACCACAGGAGTCGGGCGGTAACAGCATGGCTGACCGTGCCCCGTCTACCGAGGGTGAGCGCGAGCTCCCCTCACCCCTGCCCGGATCCTCAGCTTCGGCTGAGCGGGGGGCAGATCTGGACGATGATGCTTTGCTCATCGGGTCAGATGATGGTGATTTTGACCTGGAAGGGGACGAGTCTGAGGACTCTGTTCTTCTTGGGGAAACCCGAGATGAACGACCCGGAAAGGGAAAAAGTCACACCGGGAAGAAGCCCGAGGCGGCCCCGGCCGCTAAGGGTTCTTCTGGTGCCCGTCCGAAGACGAGCCCAGTGAAAACTGAGGCCTCTGACTCGGATGTGGTTATGGCCGAAGGTTCCGAATCGGAGCGTGATACGCCAAGGCGAGGCCAAGCCCGCCCGCGTTGTCGCTCTCCGAGGAAGTCCTCCGAAGAGATGGGTTCCAGGCATGAGGTTTCGACTCAGAGCCTGGAACAAATGTTGGCTGGGATCCCAGATCCCAAAACGCGTGCCATAGTACAGTCAATGTACCAAAATTGGACTCCACCCGGAGTGGAGCTGGCGGAAGCCGGGACCTTTTTGGCCCCGGGTCCGGTAGCAAAACCCGGAAGGTCTGAGGCTGGTACAGAGACAGCTATGGAGACTGATTCGTCAGTTGGGGGTGACTTTGTAAAAGGGTCGTCCATCAAATGTGAGAAACCGGTGTCACAACCGGCTAAGCCCGCGCCGGGGAAGTCTGTCAGCAAGACTGAGGTGTCAAAACCTCAGGATGCTAATAAGACTGAGCCGCAGCTTTTGAAGCAGAACCGGAAGCGACTCTGTCGTGCAGCCCGAAAACGGGCCGAAGCGGAGTTGGAGAAAACAGAAGGTCAGCCGGAATCGCGTGACTCGGGGAAAGGGAAACCTCAAACCGGGAAGCGTGAGGAGTCAAAGGGGGCTGAGTCGAAAGGCTGGGACAAACCCGCGGCGCAGGCTGGTCCTAGTGCGGCTGACGCTACACTGAGTACCTCAACAAGTGCCACGGGTGGCGAAGATGTCAAGTGTTGGGGAACGGAGATGGACAAGGCTAAACCCCTGGCCCAATCCAACCCCGACAATGATGACGGTGATTTCCAACCTGGCGTAAAGCGGGCTGGGAAGAGAACGGTAGCTAGACAGATACCCGCCTCTTTGCTGGGCAAGACTTACACTTGCCCGGAAGATCTCCGTCATGGGAACGACATTACATCCCCGATGGTGTCGGTTTAGATGGAACCTCTGACGACGAGGAATGGCTAGTTGACGAGAGTTCTCCCAACGCCTGGACCGGGTGAAAGGAGTGTCCCGAGTTAGCCGGCTGAAGTACGAGGATCAGGTCAAAGACCGGATCGCGTACGCATGGCACAAGTTTGGAAACGGCAATCATTGTGTCTTTTTGAGTTGCCATGGGAGGGACAAGAAATTGTCACCGACCTACGCGACTGAAGGTCGTTACGCTAGGCACCTCGTAGAGGTACACTTAGCTGAGCGACCATGGCTACAGTGCCTTGGCAAGAAGGGTGGTTCTTGCCAGGCCGGGTGTGCCAGTTCGAGGTGATCGTGTCTAGTCCGACACATTGCCCGGGAACACCGGACTGCTGGTGCTGCTGCTCGGGAACGGGTCATGAATCTGTGGCAGAGATTCGTTGACTTAGGTTCCGATGCTCAGAAAGGCAAACCGGAGCCCGAGACTTGTGTGACAGACGGTCGATTGTTTAAGATCGGATGGAAGAAGAATCCTGGCTGGTTCGGGAGTCTGATGCTATCCGCTTCAAAACATCGACAGATGTCAAAGGAGTCGAGGAAGAAACGGTCCCTTAGCCGGGAACCGTCTCAAAGGTCCTCGAAGGCTAAACGACGGGTCAAGAAGTTGTCATCGTCCTCGTTCAGTGAGACTGACACTTCTGAGCGATCCAGTCAGAAGCCTAAGAAGAAATTGGCTCCTAGTAAGCACACCATCGCTGATGTGGTGGAAGCTGCTTACCAGGTAGGGCCAAGGTTGTCTGAGGGATTGAAACTTCTCTCAGATCCAAGCGAAGGGAACGTTCCAACGGCTTCAAAAGCCCGCGGACCCACGGAAAAACCAGCTGGGACTCGTCCTAGCTCAAGTCTCCCGGGAGTTTCCCCGCTGAACAGAGGTGCTACCCAAGCACCCGGGAAAGTTGAAGAGAAAGAGGCCTTTCCGGCACTCCCTCCACCAGCCAACCCGGTTGTTGAGGTAAAGAAGAAACCAACGACACAACCACCCGTTGCGTCGAAAGTGACTTCTTCTCCCTGTGCGATGTCGGTTGAATACGTCCAAAGGGCGGATCAGCTAGAGTCGCATATAGGTGGCACCTTGGAGGGCCGCATCCGAAGGGGCACGCAGTCTCTCCATGAAGGCCTCGTTAAGGAGCTAGTAAACCTAGCCCGATTCGAGGTGAGAGAAGCCACGAAAGGCCTGGCTAAACAGTACGCCTTGGACTTAGAGGACGCGCGTATTGCGAAAACCACGGCCCAGTCGAGGTTTGCCCGGGCGGAAGCCCAGACCCATCGCCAAGATGAATGTTGTCTTCGGCACTTGGGTATGTCGCTCTATGACATTGGTGACGACCCGCAAGCCCTTGAGGAAGCGTGGTTGGCCCGACAAAGTAGCCGGGGAAGATTTCTTCAGTTCACCACGGAAGAATCAAACCCGACACGTCAGCAACTCGCCGGCATGTTGGGATGGTCACCCGTGGAAGAAACTTCCCACCAGGACACTACATCCATAAAGGCCCAGCCTATGGATGTCAGTGTAGATACTCAGCTGTCAGGACCCGGTCAGACCCAAAAGGATCAGACTGAAGTCCTACAGTCGAGGAGGCCTCCCGCCGTGACACGGGCTGAGAAATCAGCAAAGCCTTCCAAGGCTAAGCCGATAGACCAGCCCGAGGAACCAAGTGGGGCACTGGGGATGAATGCCAACATCATCCCGTTGGAGTCTGGAATCTTTTTAGATACCGGACCAACCTCTCTACAGCAGTTGATGTCCCAGTTGCAGCCTACGTCTGCGCTGAGTCCACTGCGACCAGAGAGGACCGCCCCGGCAACATCGGTTCCACCGACGGCTAGCGCACCAAGCCAGTTGGAACTTCTCGACCTCAGGATATCCTCTGACGAGGATATTTAGGGGTTGATAATAACCGACTCGGCTGGTGCCTAACAAGCCGGGAAGACGCCATCTAAACTCGGAACCGGCAGAGCCAACAACTCTCCTGGATCCGAAGTCAGACGGGTATGGGAAGTCCCGGGGAGGAAAACTTTTTTTCCGACCTAGCTACTTCCAGAATGTGGCCTCCTAGCCAGAATTCTGCACTTTCTCAGCGAACCGCAAGGATCGCTGGGAGGGGTGGAGGGAAAGTTAGGAGCGACCAATGATAAGCGATCCTGGGTTGGGACTGGGGAAAGCCAGTAAAATGGCTTCCCTAAGGCACAACCCTGGTTTCAGACGGCTGAAGGTTCTCTCGATGGTCAGGCCCGTGATAGGCCCCCATCACGAAAACCTCCGGCCTGTGGTGTGGATACTGTCCACACTAGTACTTGGTACCGGGTAAGGAAGATTATGCCTTTCGGGTATAGATCTGACTTACCAGGTCTGTGTCGGAACTGGGTTCATCGACTCGATAATGAGATAGTAGACGTATTCCCTGTTCTGTTGGATTACGCCGGCTATTTCTACCTTGGGTCGGTGATCGTAAGTTCTGAAACCGGCTTAGAATTGGGGCCTTAATTGGTACTCGATTCGAGCCGAGAAAAAGATATGCCAGTATAGCTGGAGTCAAAATGAAAGAACACTGATACCACACACTCTTACCAGGTGGATGGAGAATTGTTTTGCCTTTTTGGCCGTTATTTCCGTATTCGGAAACTTTTCAACACGGAAGGTGTCTAGCGAGGCTGACCCTTCTCTACATATGGATGTCTTCCAAACTGAAGAACAGTGGGAAGCCCAGCACCCGTCGGCATCGGGCTGAATGTAGTAGGTCTGCTACGCCGGTGGGCCAGCTGGGCTCGATACTCTAAGATGAGAAAGAAAACGACACTTCACTCGCCGGGAGCCAACAAAGGACTTCAACAAGATCCGGAACAGCTGGAGGCAGAGTGCTCGACAGGCCGGGCTGACCACCTGTAGGTCCGCGACTGTCGAGTCTTCCCTGCCCAACGCTCAAGAATACGCTCCCCGGCTCAAGATGGGTGAATATCACATTTATTCAAGGTGCTAGCGAGGCTAGTCCTTCATTCTTCAAATGTCGTTTCCTCTTTCCTAAATGTCATATCTTCCATATTTTTAATAATTTCTCCATCTTACAATTCCACCTTTTTCACTTATACATTGGTATCAGTGAATTCTTGTGAACACCAGGAAGCTAGAGAGTAGACCAAGAAATGCTGGATATATGTTGTAATTTTTAATTGGGTAGTCCCTTAGCAGCAAAATGGCTGCCTTGGTTCCCCCCTTAGTAAAAACTGGGAGGGGTAATGTAGTGGGACGGGAATCCAGCAGTGTTCGTTTGTTTCACGGAAGGTGGCGCGATATGCCGATCCTTACTGTGTAGTGATTCCGGGCAACGCCGCACACGAGAGTGGCGCGGCGGAGACCGGGATTACGTAACGCTTAGTATATATACTCAGCGTTCACAGTAGGTCGACAGGCTGTCCTCGCGCGTCCCTTCTACGGAACGGACCCTTGGGCCCTCACTTTGCAGGCGGGTTCTTGTAACCTTCCTGGTGGTTAGGCGAATCTTCCGGATTAGCCTATCCAGCGTTACCTAGCACCCATGTGCTAGGGTACTGTACTTGTGGGGAAGATCTTCCAGATCTTTCCGGGAAGTAAGTGATTAATAAACATCCCTGTTTATTAAATGACGTTGTTGTGTTGTGTGTGATTAGGTCTGTGCAAACTAACCGAAAACCGAACCAACCTACGTGAGTGCGTAGGGTGGGATCCTGCCTGGAACTAGCGTTCCGGATTGGGGTCATCCTACCTGCTAGACAGGCGGCGACCACCACAGTAGCATACCGGACCCGGACAATATTACCCTACACTGCCTTAGGAGAACCGGGGCGTGCTTAGCTGCGCGCGCAGGTATGCCGGAAAAAGACATTGCACTTCACAGCCTTTGGGCTTCCAAGGCTGTGCGTACTTACGCACCCAAACGACTCTACACAAATGTATCTGCAACCTTGGAGAAACTTTTCTAGTTTGCGGTGTGTTAAGAGACATATAAAATATAATAAAAGTTTCTTTTACTGCAAACAATATTTGTTTCCACTCGTTAATTGTGGACAATTGTAAATTGGCATTTAATTGCTAGAGGGCGACACTGAAAATATTCCCGAGGCAAATCATTGAATATTCATGAGGTAACGCGGCAAAACACCGCGCATCTGTTTTTCAGAGGCAATCAAAAGGCGCAGTATATAGGCCCCTGGATATCGCATTGACTCAGCACTTTTTCTCAAAGCCTACTCACACGCAACGATTCCCCGCCCACCATCCCAAAACAACAATGTTATTAAAGTTGATTGTATCTGTATAACGTCATATGTAATAACATGTACAATTTTATAAATCCGTGTAAGCGGTATGTGTTAAGAGACATATAAAATATAATAAAAGTTTCTTTTACTGCAAACAATATTTGTGTCCACTCGTTAATTAGCCGATAATCTATCTAAGTTATATGGTCTTAAGTACTGTGATCCCGTACCTCTGTTATATGTGATGTCACCTACGTAGCTTAAAGAACTTTCGTCTCATTACAGAGAATGTCAACCCCATTCTGGAACGACAGCTGGAGGCAACCTGGGCGGAAGCCAATGCCCCAGGCACGACGGTAAACCTCAAGCGACAAGCTGAAGCCTTTGTCCGTTTCATGGTGGCCCACAACCTGGAGTACAAAGACCCTTCTCCTACCCACATATGCCTCTACATCCAACTTCTGGCAAACACATTCCGGAGTCCCGTGACGGTCCGGAACTATGTGTCAGGGGCAAAAACTTTCTTGCGACTGTCGGGAAAAGAACCGGCGGCGTTCTCTTCCCCCCTCATCGTGGGCACGCTGAAAAGAGTGCAGCGTATCTCATCGCACGTACCGGAGCAGGCGGTCGCACTCCCCTTGGACCTATTCATGCTATTACTCGATGCGCTGGTGGGCGCGGGCACTCCGACCCTGCCCGTTAGGGCTCTCCTACTCATGGGATTTACAACATTACTTAGATAATCCAACCTCCTCGCCACTACAGGACCGTCGGGGGGCATGCATACCCTCCGCCGGCGCGACATCTCTGTACGCAGCGGCGACCTAGAGGTACACGTCTCGTCTACTAAGACTCACTCAGGATCCCGGTACACCAGGCCTCGGGGCCGTACTGCCCGGTCACGGCCTGGTTGGACTATGTACGAGCTTTTCCCGCACATCCTTCAGACCCGGCTTTCGTGGACGGCAGCAGGAACCCCCTCCGCCCGGAGGTGATCCTTCGTGTCTGCAGGCTAGCCCTCCAAGCGGCGGGTTTTAAATCACCCCAGTCTTTCACTCTACACAGCCTCAGGAGGATGGGGGCCCGACAGGCCGCCAAGGCCGGGGTCGCGCAAGAAAACATCATGTCGCACGGGACCTGGTCTTCTATGGCGGGCCTCCAGGCCTATGTACCAAAAACCATCTCCCGACACCGCGACAGCCATCTCCGCATCTTTGGCAGATACATAAGACTTTCATAAGTGTCTCTATTTATCCGTGTTATCTTTTAACCATTACTCTTGTAATAATCATTTATACTTTTATCTTCTTATCTGTGTAATAATGTTTTATGTCGATTAAACATTATTTTAAGGCAGCTGGCATTGTGTATAATTAGTACATCAAGTTCTACCATTGTGCCAAGTTCCATACTTGAATTATGTTTTAAAATTTCTCGTTCCATTGAGGCTTGCACTATAATAGAGAGAATGTAATCATGAAAAATAAAAAGAGCTAACATATCCTCTCCCCGAGTGAAACCCCCCGAGGGTGGGGGGGGGGGGCACAGAAGAATACCTACCGCACTTTGCCTGATGAGTCTGGATAACAGACACCATGAGAGAAATGAGGGTGCAAAACCCTCGCTATGTAATGAAACAATTCACACATCTCTGCCGCAAAAAGACAGAGCACTGACGGATACAAGTGTGACAACAATACAGGAAAATCCATGGCAAACTTACAACATATCCCTGTCATGATATACTGGGACTGAGGAATGAAAAAACCTCAGATCAGAAGTTTACGCACCACAAACTTCATAAAACTGTGCACACACATACACACACATAGCTCCCCATAGAACCACACTGAGATGGTCGGCGTGACCCACTGGACACCACGAAGGTTCTACCCAATGAGGACAGACGAGAAAGCAGACTCTGGCTCTCTCAACCAATCAGAACAGCCAGAACTAGTGTATGCAGATGGCTGTGGGAACTTCCCCGGGCCGGCTTCCCTGTTCTCTCTATTCATGGTCGCAACACAGTAGTAAAGGTGGTGAAAGGCTGATCCCTGTTTATCTTTATTAAAGTTCTATACTTGTTTACCAAGGTGAAGTCATGTCGCACGATTCTGCTGATTTAGAAGAGGTCCAAACACATTATAGATACAACCAAGGTCATGCTGTGAGATAGACCCACCTTTTATACCTGGTGTGGGTGTTGTATTTCATAGGAGTTGTGGGTGCTTTGTGGTTGTGGGTGCTTTAAGTGGGTGCTTTAGGCAATTTCTGGCATGTCACCTGGGATGAAAGTCGGGACTTTATGTATGTTGACTGTATGATGACAATAAATGAATACTAAAATTGGAAAAATGTGTTGGGACATTCTTTATCCCGCAATTATGACACAGGTTGACTTCGAACATTGTAACAGAAACATCTCAGGCGATTTATTCTACCAAGTCTGATGGCCACCAATATTGACAGATTTCATAGATAAAGACATCCTACCGGCCACCTCATTGATAACTATTATCATCATCCAATGGTAAGAGAGGACAACTTAAAAAGGAGGAGTTTTGCATTTTGATATGAATTGTAGGATATCTTTAACAGGGACAACAGGTGAGTTAAGAGAAAAATAGAAATATAGATTTTACACATTACATATAAATCACTTGAAACGAATCAAATACAAGAAATAGTATCTTTACTGCAGGGATGAAGTCGGCACTGAGGAAAAAGTCGGAAATTTAAAACCCTTGTAACAAAGAAGCATTTATAACGTTATTTTGGAGCAGAATAGCTATGAATTGATATACATATCTCTTGATTACCTTGTAACCTCTGTATGCATGTGCCTAGATTATTAAATGGGCCCCTGATTCTATTTCAGTGAGATAGGGGAATCGCTTTTTTGCTCAGCAGCAAAACAGTAGACTAGCATCATTCTCTTAGGAGAAAAGAGATTTAATTAGGTCGTCCCTGTACATCAGGTTCAGAGATGTGGAGGAGTACAGTCCTTTGACTGACATCTTGTTCTTTAGGTAGCTCCTGATGGTGTAGATGGCATTTATCATATCTATGTCAGTTCTGTCCTTCCCAGAAGTGACCATGTGGCCCTGGGCGATGTTACTATAGAAAGAACTGCCTTCACAATCTTACTGAGGCAAGGGTATTTTCCACTCCTCAGTACAATCATCCACCATTCATCTAGCCGCAGTTTGCAGGGTCTTGTCAATATGTAGTTGGCTCACCTCTGCCCTATATGCATTTTCTTCATTATCAGCCAAAATGCCCTTGAAAGTCTGCAATAGATCCATTCGTGCCTTACCTGGCCTCTCATGGGGAATGGATGCTGGATCCAGTGATGAACAGGTTCTCAATACTGGGTTTGTGGCCAGCTTATTATTAAGCCTTCTTGACTATGCTGAGGAAATTGCTGGTGAAAGGGTATGGTTCTCCAAGAATTCTCTACACCTATATCCAACTGACATTGTTATCAGTGATTTGTGATGGGTAGTGTCCTCTTCTGAAACTTTGATCTTCCTCAGATCAGCGTGCCTGTTTATTTCCTCTGGGTTCATAAACAATCCCAATAACCACTTCAGTAGGGTTTCCTGTTCATTGTAGATCTTGTGTATCATTGGCTTCTGAATCTGAAACTTCTGCACATACTCATAGAACATCCTCAAGATTGCTGCATAGAAGTACATTTGAGACATGGTTTCTTTCCTATTTGTCCACAAGGCCAGAGCTATTCTCTCTTTCCTCTCTTTACTAACCTTTGAACACCCCCTGATGAATTCCACAGGAACAGATTCAAGTAACTCTTTCTGTTCTTGTGTCATTCTATCTGGTTTCATCTTCTGGTATTGCTCTTTCATTTCTGCCTTATCCTTCTCTGTCTGGGGGAGACAGCTCCAATACATGATGCATAGTGCTTTCACCATATATAAAACAATGACAATACACTCATAGTTGCAGAGCCATTTCTGTGATATTCTTTCCTTTGGCATTAGATATTGTTCATTTGTCACCCGCTCACACAGCTTCTCAAGATGGTCTGGCAGGGCTGCGCTGTACTGCATGTCATTGAACAGATCATCACAAATATTCTCTGCATGGTTACCACACCCTCTACTTAGTTCTTCACTTAGTTCCTTCACAGCATTGTCAATCACATGGCAAGAATCACCTCCAATAATCACCATGTTGGGTACTGCTTTCTTCATCTTACTGATAAATCTCTCATGATTGGCTTGCATGTAAGTGGCACTGTCAGCCAGACAAGACACTATATTTTCTAGCGGAATGTCGTCAGCTTTCAATTGATTCACAACTGCTGTGTACACAGAAACTGAATTGAGATATGAAATATCAAAGGCTTTGTAGTGCTTGCACACTACTGTCTCTTCATCCTCTGAGTAGAATTGTGTAAGTAGCACAAGGAGGTGCTTGTGTGCTTTATTGGTAGCCTCATCAAGGTTTATCAAAAACTTTGAATTCCGGAGATCATAAATCAGTTTAGTCTGTAAAGCCTCGGCTAAACCCTCTTTCATTTTGTGGGTAGCACTAGCTGTACTCATGTCATTCTTAAGACTTACATTCTGAAACATGGCATTTTCTCTTTCGACAAAGCATCCATAATCTACAAGATGAGGAACCATAGATAAGGAGAGTGCAAACATAACTGTAGCTGCTACAAGGTGAGCTTGCCTGTCTTCACTGGAAACATAACCAATATGACTTCCTGACAAATTAGATTGACCCGTGGGACCTATAGCATCTGGTATGTTCTGTCCACCTCCATCAGGTAACTTTGCAGCTTTTGAAGCTGCAAACCCTCTTCTCTACTATAATTCTCTTTGTGTCACTGTCTGTAGCAGTGTTCCGTACTGTATGTTGTTACTTCTATATTGACGACATGTAAAAACGCCTTACTGGTGAATGTTGCCATGTTTACTTGAAAAAAAAAGCAAAAAAAAAGCTGGGTGACTTCTGTCAGCAGATGAGGTGGGTGTAACTTTCATAGAGAAGGGGAGCCTTTGTTTCTCTTTGAAGGCTTTCCTATTTGCCCAGTGTTTAGGAGTCATTCCATGATCTTTAATTCTCTGAAGACCAGAACTGTTATACTTGACATTTTCATGGCAGTAGGTACATTATGCATATCCAGGTTCTTTTGTTTTAATCAGCCACTTGTCAATAATCTCCTGCTCTTTAGTGCCATCCAACATAGTCAGCCATTGCATTCTGAACTTGTGCCTGATAGCAGCAATCTCTTCAGCCGTGTCCACATGTTCTGGTGGGATCTTGTCTGACAACTGGCCTGACAAAATAAATGGCATGATATATGGGAGGATAAAAGTGAATCAAAATGACTAAACTACCTGAGTATCCTATTGAAGTAAAAGTCTGCATCTTCTTTTCTTATAGGAGGTTAGGCCCTCAGCACCAAACTGCTGTGTGCATACAGTAGAACCCCGCTTAAGGGACACCCAGTGTAAGGGGAGCAGGTTGTTCTGACCAGTTCTCTCTATTAGATGTTTGATTTCACCTCTGTGAAAAACCTGACGGTATGGGCATGGCATAAAACAGACATAGCATTTAGAAATGACAAAAAATCTGGAAAGACTGCCAGGGGCTGCATTTCCAGTGATTCTAAATGAATTTCTGGGTTCAGCTGAGAACTGAACGTCAACGTGTCTGGGGTTCAGGGAAATGCCTGTGTGTGGGTGAGAAGCTTGTCCCTAATGAGCAGGGCGACTCACGGGTGCCGCACACAGATATCACCTCGCCTGTAATGAGCAGGGCGACACACGAGTGCCGCACACAGATATCACCTAGTCTGTAATGAGCAGGGCGACACACGGGTGCCGCACACAGATATCACCTGGTCTGTAATGAGCAGGGCGACACACGGGTGCCACACACAGATATCACCTAGTCTGTAATGAGCAGGGCGACACACGGGTGCCACAGACAGATATCACCTAGTCTGTAATGAGCAGGGCGACACACGGGTGCCGCACACAGATATCACCTGGTCTGTAATGAGCAGGGCGACACACGGGTGCCACACACAGATATCACCTGGTCTGTAATGAGCAGGGCGACACACGGGTGCCACACACAGATATCACCTAGTCTGTAATGAGCAGGGCGACACACGGGTGCCGCACACAGATATCACCTGGTCTGTAATGAGCAGGGCGACACACGGGTGCCACACACAGATATCACCTGGTCTGTAATGAGCAGGGCGACACACGGGTGCCACACACAGATATCACCTGGTCTGTAATGAGCAGGGCGACACACGGGTGCCACACACAGATATCACCTGGTCTGTAATGAGCAGGGCGACACACGGGTGCCGCACACAGATATCACCTGGTCTGTAATGAGCAGGGCGACACACAGATATCACCTCGACTGTAATGAGCTGGGCGACACATGGGTGCCACAAACAGATATCACTGGTTTGCTGTCCTAACTTAACAACGTGGCATTCGGTGTGACGCACGCATTCATGTGTCACAAACTACCTAAACCTGAATAGCCGCATCCAATCAGGACAAACTCTTCATATGTGATGCTAATTTGATCTTGGTAGATGTTAAAAGTTGAAATTAGCTACCAAATTAAAGATTCAAGAAGTTGTAGAAAGTTTAACATGAGAAGTGCCTGCGTTACCGAAATGGAGGCATACAAGCACCATGTGAGTTGGTGGCCTTGGCAGAATAGTCAAAGCAGATGATGTTTCATCGATATATTCACTGAAATAGAGAATGGCGTATTTTTCTTAAGACCTGTAGACATATTTTCCACATTAAACGTCCTAGACACAGAGCCCCCGTTCTATGAGATTTTCAGTGGAAATTTAAACCAAATACAAACAAGGACAACTGATACAGCCTGAGATGATCGTGAAAACCATGTTACTGTCTGCCATGACATGGGGCTGATGGTCTGTGGGGAGGTTCAACGCGAGTAAAGAGCTGTGGCCCTGACCTACGGTGCACTGGTACCAGTTGTATTATTAATAACAAACCGTGTTATGTATCAATGGGGCATAATTGATACTATTTTTATTTCACACAAAGAAAGGCAACTCTATACATTGAAAATGAAAACAGGAATCTTCATGGTCAAATGAGAAGCGGATATCTCTACTTTTAAGGTTCCAAACACACATTCATCTTTAGGTTTATGAACAAATCGGACGTTGAACTACCCCAAACAAAAAATGCATAATGTAATGCTTTTCTTCAAAATGTCACCAACACAAAACAAGTACATAGGAAATATGTCTGAAATACTGGCCTGACAAAATAGAAAAAAAAGTAATGATTTCCTTCAAAATGTCACCAACACATTACAAGCACATAGGAAATATGTCTGAAATACTGGCCTGACAAAATAGAAAAAAAAAAAGTAATGATTTCCTTCAAAATGTCACCAACACATAACAAGCACATAGGAAATATATGAAGTATTTCTGAAATACTTGCCTGACAAAATAGAAATAGAATATGTATGACATGACAAAATATATGCGTCTCCGATGAACTCGTTCAGAACGAGTTCGTAAAACGAGTTCTGAAAGAATTCATAGGAGATACCAAGATAAGTATGCATCAATATATTTTATGAAGTATATAAAACCACCAAGGGTTTATATGTGTATAAGTGGAAAGATTTGAATCCCCGCCGAAACTACAGAGGTCGCTACAGGGACTACAGGGCAACCTCGTGAGGGCGCTGAGGGCTCGCTCACGTGAGGGAAGGTGAAGTGCGGCAGCTCGGGACCACACCAGCCCTCTTTTCCACACCAACCCTCATTCACTGCAGACGTCCAAAACTACAGAGGTCGCTACAGGGACTACAGGGCAACCTCGTGAGGGCGCTGAGGGCTCGCTCACGTGAGGGAAGGTGAAGTGCGGCAGCTCGGGACCACACCAGCCCTCTTTTCCACACCAACCCTCATTCACTGCAGACGTCCAACTTTCAGCTGAAAATTTTTCCCGGTTATGACACCCTCGTGTACTCGTCGAGGCTCACAGGGTTCAAGTAAGGTTGGTTGCTGCTCTTACAAAGCTGTTGCCTGTCTATTGCTATTGTCATTATTGTGGTTTATCATTGCAATTATGAAAAGGTGTGACAATTGTCACTGCGAGTTTGACGGTAGATCTCACCGTGACGGTTGCCCTTTTTGTCGGGTAGATAAAATAGAACAGGAGATGAGGGGAGACTACGAAAGTGAGGTGGAGGAGAGAGGAAAAACCTTAACTAAGGAAAAGAAATCATTTTCAACTCCGGGGTGGGTTCAACCTATTCTAGAAGAAAACGAAACACTTAGGCAAGATGTTAAACTACTAAGAGATGAAGTGAGTTCATTAGTGAAATTGTTCAAAGACATTAATGTTTCACCAAATGCAGCGAGTATCCCCCCGGAGGAATCTCGTTTCAACACTTTGGTAGACCATTCCGGACTGGCTTCAGGTGGTACTCCATTACCTAAAGGGGGGTTCAAACCCGTTTTTCCACAAAGAAAAGGCACCTTCTGTGCACCGGACATTCAAGGAAATGAAAGTAGAGGAGACTACTCATACTTGTTCTTCAAAAACCAAACGTAAGTGTCATTTTTTTTTCGATACAACCGTTTCTCCCCCCCGGAGTTGAAAAAGCGAACTATGATCAAATGCTGAGTGCGTCTCTAGGGTTATTGCGTAGTATAGATGAACAAGGTTTGGATAGTTCTACCTATTCAGACCACGTGCCATATCTTGTAGACCGACGGTCTACCCATACAGGCAAAAGTTTAGTAGACTATGATGAGGCAGTGAGGTTCAAATGCGATGCTTTGGGTCTAGAATACTTTTCGTACTTTTCTTGTAAGAAAACACCGGAAAGTAAAGTTTCTAAATGAAATGAGGTGGACCACAGTTATCGCTCAAAGCGTAACGGTCCAAACTATCTAGATGTGTATGCGAGTAGTCAGGCTGGAAATTGTACTATTGATGATTCTTGTGTGGGCGGGTCCAAGGGCCCGTGTGGACCGCAATCTTTTTCCGGCGCAGTGGTTGTCCCGGTTGAACCGGGTTCTATTTCTCTCTCCACTAACGTTTCAATTACTAACGGCACCAGTAGAGAAGTATTAGATAACAATGCGAGGGGCCACACTGAGTCTTATTCAGGTGAAATAGACACGGTTTCAATTGATATATCGAGAGACGATATTGTCGATTCCGGAGGGAGAGTGATGATTGTAGAAGAAATTGGTATTTTTGATAATGTAGATTTCAGCCATGAAGCAAATGGCAGAGACTATGATGGGGGAACGAGTTTACACTCGACCAGTGAACAGGTATTGGACGACGATAGTTTTGATATTCTATCGGACGGTTTATACGATACCATTGATAATGAAATGTTATTTTCATTTAATTTTGCAGAATCGGGAAAGGATCCTGTGAAGATATGGAATGTGTCAAGTCACGATAATCCTGGAACAGGTATTCCGTACTCACGCCCATGTGATAATGATTGTTTTGGTTTACATACGCTAGGTGGCAGGATAAACCAATTAAATCTGTGTTCCTTTTTTGACGAATGTTACTTACATGATTCCGGACCAGATGTTAACGCGATTATATTTTCTCCGGAGTAAGGGACGGTTTCAAAATAGTAGATAAAGAATTTTCAGGTAAATATATTTCCGGAAATTATGACAGTATCTACACAGAAGAATTCAGAGAACAAATGAACTCTACGATAACCAACGAGTTGTTGAAAGAAAAGGTATCCCCTACAGATCACCCACCAGATTGCGTCCACGCCATGGGAGCAGTCCGGAAAAAGAACGGCAAAATCCGCCCTATAACGGATTGTAAGCGGCCTATCGACTCCAGTATCAACAATTTTATGGATACAACTTGTAAAAAGTTTTCATATTTATCTTTAGATACCTTTTTGTCGTTTTTTAAACCAAACATGTATTTTGCAGTGCTGGATATCCAGGACGCATACCGCACGATTCCGGTGGATCCGGAGCAAAGGAAATTCCAAGGTTTCTCATGGTTGTTGGATGAAAATGAAGAAGAACAATTTTTTGAGTCCAACAGACTTGTTTTTGGTCTGAAATGCGCACCTTACATCTTTACCCAGTTCACAGACTTCATCATTAGGTCTACGCACGGACGTGGCATATTTTCTATTTTTGGGTACTTAAATGATTTTATTGTTTTAGGAGAAACAAAAGAAAAATGATCTCATGATTTATCGGTTCTTTCAACCTTTTTGCTTCAGTTAGGATTTGAAATAAATCCAAAAAAGTTGATTAAACCAAACCAACAGGTAACTTATTTGGATTTTCTCATTGACAGTGTCAATATGGAGGTTTCCTTACCACCGGAAAAATTATCGAATGTAATTGCGATTGTTTCAGAATTTCTAACCAAGAAATGTGCTAAGTATAAGGAAGTTGCCTCATTGGCGGGATATCTGTCGCACGCTGCGATGGTAGTCCGTGGGGGCCGAACATTTTCCCGTAGGATTATTAATTTTGTGAATTTCATGAAAGATAGAATTAAGACTTGTAGGATTCCAGACTGGATGTTCACCGACCTCGAATGGTGGAAACATTTTTACCAGACCTTCAACGGTTCCAGTAAAATTTTAATCCCCAAAGATGTTTTCCAATATACCTTGGAATCAGACGCTTCAATGTCCGGGTTCGGAGCTATATGTGGTCCGGATTGGTTTTTTGGTGTATGGAATCCCCAAGACGTACAACCGGAGAAACAGGACGTGGACAGTCATCATTGGGAAAAAAACCCTACGGAAAATGTAGACCCCAACATTAACTTGTTGGAATTATGGCCAATTGTTGTTGCTGCGCACAGATGGTGCACCATATGGCGCGATCATCATGTAATTATCAAAACAGATAATACTCAGGTCGTTGTCGCTATAAATTCCGGTAGGAGCAGGAATTTAGAAACCATGAATTGGTTAAGAGAACTATTCTGGATATCTGCTGTGTATAACTTTGTTTTGTCGGCCGAACATATTCCAGGTGAATTGAATCTGATACCAGATTACCTATCAAGGGTTTATAGCTCTAAGGTTAATAACCATATTCCTAGGTCTTTAATGACAGGTTATTGTTGTTTGTAGGTTTAAAGGACGAAGTCGCAAGTTATCAGTCGCGTTGGATGTCGCCCAATACCTCTACGACGCGACGGTGTCAGTGGAATCACTATATACGTTTCTGCGGTGAATTCCGAAGAATTGCCTTACCAGCAACAATTGAGACTATTTGTCTGTATTTAGCCTTTATGGCAAAGGAATTTAAATATTCATCTGTACTGAATTACCTTTCTGCTGTATGGGCCTTTCATCGTATTAATGATATCCCACATGTAGATATCAACAGCTTTAAAATAAAGCAAACTTTGTTAGGTATCAAGCGCACCATTGGCGCTTTTATGTCACAAGCGAGGCCAATATCTAAAGTTGAAATGAAGTTAATTTTTTATTTTCTAGGAAATACTTCCGAGGAAAATTATTTCTGGCTATGCGTTTTGCTAGGATTTAGGGCATTGTTACGTAAGTCGAATATCCTAGAGGACAGTTACGCCTTGCTTATTGATGATGTCATATGGGATGAAGATTATTTTGTCATCCATGTTAAAAAATCAAAAACTGTACAGTATTTTGAGAGAACAGTTACAATACCTTTCAAAAAAATACCAGGATCACCATTTTGTTTATTTAAGTATTCAAGGTTACTATATGAATTGATTAATCATAAACCTGGAACTCAAATGACTTGTTTTTTACATAATGGTAAATTAATTTGAGCCAGCTATCAATGGTTCCAAAAGATTTTGCTATGCAAATTAAAATATTTAGGTTTAGAACGTTGTTCATCACATTCGTTCAGGCGAGGTGGTGCCTCTGCCTTATTTCAGGCTGGTGTCCCATTAGAGGACATTAAAGAATTAGGGAATTGGGCCAGCTGGTCCGTCCTTCTCTATCTTACTCGTTCAATAGAGAAGAAAAAAGAATTGGATCAGTATATCATATCCAAATTATATTTTTGAGTGATGGTTTTGGCATTGGAGGTTATCAACAATAGAACCTCAACCATTGTTGACATTAAATAAGCCAAACACAATCACTCGTTGTTATATATTATATATTTAACAATTATTATTCATCATTCTTATATCATCATACATTCCAGCTTATGAAGTATATAAAACCACCAAGGGTTTATATGTGTATAAGTGGAAAGATTTGATTCCCCGCCGAAACTACAGAGGTCGCTACAGGGACTACAGGGCAACCTCGTGAGGGCGCTGAGGGCTCGCTCACGTGAGGGAAGGTGAAGTGCGGCAGCTCGGGACCATACAAGCCCTCTTTTCCACACCAACCCTCATTCACTGCAGACGTCCAACTTTCAGCTGAAATTTTTTTTATATATATATAAGGGAGGTTATCAACAATAGAACCTCAACCATTGTTGACATTAAATAAGCCAAACACAATCACTCGTTGTTATATATTATATATTTAACAATTATTATTCATCATTCTTATATCATCATACATTCCAGCTTATATCATTATATACTTTAGATTGTTTATAATTCGCCCAAACTGACTTAACTGCCAGTGCATTGGGTACATCACAAGATAAACAAGCAACTCCAATACACTCACCTAGTTGTGGTTAGGTTTGCCTAAGGCCCCGCACCGACTACTTACGATTTCGCTTCCGACACGCCCCGATAGGCCTTCCGGTACAGAATCGAACATTGTGTGGGAAGCGGGGAAGTTATCGCAGTAGTGTACCTCGGCTTCGGACAAGGACTGTTTTTGCGCATGCACAATAGCCACATCCTACATGTTGGACTTCAGGGTTAGTTCTGTACCGCGTCATGACTTTGGAGCTATTTTAGAAACATCCAGTAATGAATAAGAATCTGAAATGACCAAATATTGAGGTATTTAATGTGAGGCTCCACCTTAATACAGTTTAAATAGCTTGATCTGTGAAATCAATTGCTAACAACGAGTTTACTCGTGCTGATGCAGTGTCACCCGTCGCAGATCCTATTGTTTAATGTTGTTATCGACTGATTTTGCATATTCAAGCTATTCAAACTGTATTACGTGAATGCCCCACATTAGATACCTCAATATTTGGTCATTACGCACTTCTTGTAGTTATAGGAAGTTTTTAACATGTCTCCAAAGTCCGCGTTTCCAACGTCATCTTGCCATAGTTGCCGACTTCCAGCCAGCTGTGCAAACCGCTGTGGATCCCACCGAGTGAACTTTTTGTTATCGATTGTTTTGGCAAATATGAGCTAAACTATATCACCCAAACAGCCTACATTATATACCTCGATATCTATGCATTACACATCCTTTTTTCTTTAGAGGGGGTTTGTAAAACATCAGAATATGTTATTTCTTCGAAGCATGCTGTAGGAGGTTCAAAGTACACAATATGGGTTTAAAGTACAAAATATGTATCTGGGTACAAAGGTACATGGCGCACTACGCAGTATGTACAGAATAGGTACACCCCAGCAGCGGCGTGTATAGGTATAGGTGTAGAGTTCGTGCAAAGGTATATAATAATGTATGTAATACGCTATTCCTCTATCAGGGTCTGAGGAAACTGAATAGAGAGATGACAAGGCTGGTCCTCTAAATGCACCTTTTGAATGCATTCCAGCAACTGCTAAAAAACCGAGAGACGCGTTGTTGGCAACTCCAGGAAGATTATGCTGGTGTTTGTATCATTCGTGATAAAAAACGTCTGGCTTTCCTGGTGAACTCGCCACAGAATATGCCTCTGTAGGTGTAATACATTGGCAGAAGGAAATACAAACTTCCAGGTCACTCGACACATTTCCACCAGTAGGAGAAGGCTATTGTGAAAGCTGTGTTCTGGTGAAGCCGAGTTTGTTGGTGGTTCTCTTGGCTCTGGGTTTGGCGGGGCGTGCCTGGTGCCTGGTGTCGGGCGCCGTGTAGCGCCTGAACAGGTGACACAGCTGACTCTGCACGCGGGCCGGGTCCGCCTTCTCCGACCACGTGTAGTAAATGAGCAGGTTTCGCGGAGAGTTGGGCAGGTGACCTGTCGCCTTTTGGAGTTCGAGGATTTCACGCCACGGACGCACAAAACAGAATCGAGCGGATAAGGGGAGGCAAGGCTGTTTGTTCGTGAACCCTTTCCCTACACTTTTGGGCCGACTATGCCAATGGTAGTTGTCAATGGAGCTTAATATTGCAAATTGTTGGTGCATATCGGTGGGTAGAGAGTGGGATAAGACGGTGTCGAGGCGGAGCGGCGTGGGCACGTCTCCCCGCACCGCGTGCCCCGCTAACGCCGCCTCCAGGGATCGCAGGGCAGCGCCGTTATCGGGGAATCCCCTCGCATTCGCATACCTGTAAAACATAGATTTAATGGTAGAATTTTACACTGTTGATACAGTCTAATTTGATCGTAAAAATATGGATTTAATTCTTTGTACATAACTGTTGTAACTGTACTGTATTGAGAACAGCAGCAATTCTGGGAAACTTCTAAATGGTTCATTTGTGACCAGAATTGTACACCTTTCAAGTGATTACCTATGTTTGGAGTTCTTTGAATCGGACTTTAAACGCCTAGTCATGATGAAGGATGCCTTAATATGGCATTTGCTGTCGACACTTTCATTCAGCTTCACTGTGGAGGAGTTCAGAATCGTCGATTGTCTTGTCCATTTTCTTCCTGTGCGGGACCGCTCATTTTTTAAATCTGAAATTAATTCAATTATGCTCCATTAATAGATTGGCTGAAGTGTCTCGGCGTCTTTTATATTAGGAAGACGGACATAACTCATTTATATATACATTTATATATACATTTATTTATACAAACACACACAAATCGTCAGGCATTCAGTTGAGGTCTGGAAAGGAATGTGGAATTTTTCTGTGTAAATGTGTGCCTGCCAGGTTTGATCGGCTGGCCGTTTTTTTTTGTTTTTTTTTTGTTTTTTTTTACTGTCAGTGCCTCTCAACATATGTTAATTTTTCAGGCACATCTAAATTGGAGACAATGTTACATTAATCCGAAGTACAATATACAGTGGTTTCCAAGAAGATAACAGAGTAATAAAAGATTACAAGGAATAATGAGATGAAAAATAGCATTCATAATTAAGTTATTCGCTTTACCCGTTAAATATAAGTCCTAGTTTGTCAGTTCGGCTTTAAGTCGCTTTTTGAACGTCTCTTTTTGAACGATGTTTTGAACTTCTTCATTAAGGGCATTCCATGCTCTAGCGCCTCTTTGGTAGGGACTATTGTAGACGGTCGCACAGCGGGTAGTTAATAATTTTTTTTGGTTCTTGTCCTTCTGGTAGTTGTGTCGATCCAGTCCAGATTAATTTTATTTTTGAACATTATACAAAGTAACTGGATTTTTCGTCTACTCTCTAATGTGTCAAGATTACACAATTTGCTCATGGCAGCTACAGATATAAGTCTAGATCTTTAGGTATAATTTTTTCGTTCCGTTTGCGCCTGTCGGTGCTACAGTAGGAAAAAACTACTATAGTTTCAAATCACATTTCCTTCCCTTCACCGTCCGCCTACTATAAGTCTAGATCTTTGTCCTAAAAGTATATGTAGTCCTCTATTGTGCAATTTCTCAAGTTGATACAGGTCACGCTTTCTAAAACTATGATATAAAAAAGAACAATACTCCATATGAGGAATCACAGTACTTATGTAAACACTTCGGGCTGCTTCTGGTGTTAAGCAGTGGCGGATCTTTGAAAATTTAAATAATTTGTTACTAACATTTTTGATAACTTCATTAACATGTGGGATCCAACTGAGTGAATCATCCATGAAAATGCCTAGATATTTATATTTCTTACATACAGCCAGTCTGTTGCCATTCATATACAGATCCAAATTTTCAACATTTTTTAACTTTGCCTCAGTACTCACACACATTACTTTCGCTTTCTTAATATTTATAGTTAGGCCATTACTAGAACACCAGGCAGACATTGCGTTAATATCCGTTTGTAGATCAAATACAGCATCACAAAGTTTGTTTTTTTAATTGAAAACGACCAAATCATCGGCATATTGTATATAATTTGACATGTTAATACTATTTCCTAAGTCATTTACGAATAAAATGAATAAAGGCGGACCTAAAACACTTCCTTGCGGTACCCCAAAGTCTATATTTGTTATATCTGACAGATTACGGTTTACTTTCACAGATTGCTCTCTGTTTCTCAAGTAGTCACATACCCAATTTACTACATTATCTGGCACCTTTAACAACTTACTTAGTTTAAATAATAATACATCATGACTAATAGAGTCAAAGGCCTTCCGGTAGTCGACATAGCATAATACAGTATATTGTCCTTTACTTCGTGCTTCATATAATTCTTTTACTAGATAAAAAATTGCATCTCCAGTGCTTCTTTTTGGCCTAAACCCATACTGATTATTTTCCAGAATATTAGCATCATTTAATAATTCATATAATCTACCATGCACTAATTTCTCTAGTAATTTGCTCGGCAGGTTCAACAAAGAAATTGGGCGCCAATTGTCTATAGATTTACTGTTACCCCCTTTTGGGATGGGGACCACAGTTGCACTCTTCCAAGTAGATGGGAAAGTTTCTTTTTCAAGGGAAACATTACACAAGTGTAAGAAATTATGTTTCAATAAATCAATACTATCTATTAATACCCTAGACGAGATATCCTGTAAACCACTGGTCTTTTGCGGGCTTATATCCTTAAGTTTTTCTGTAATCTCAGTAGCATTAAACTGTATTGCATAATTAAGTATAGCTGAATCACTTTCAATACCTGCGAGTATTTCAGTATTTTTATTTATTTCGGTTTCATCTAAATTACTAAATATCACGGATCCTACCTTTGCAAAAAAGTTATTTATGTAATCAGGTAGATGTTCATTCGTTATTGATTTACCATTCTCTTCTAAAATACAGTATTCCTTTTCTTCCATGGGATTTATTATTTCGTTAATTAAACTCCAAATTTCTTAGGTTGCCCTCTGGATTCAAGAAGTTTTTGTTTGCAAAATTCACTTTTCTCTCTTTTTAATTTGCTTTGGGTTTCTCTGTTTATTCTTCGGATCTCTTTTAACAACACTACATTCTTGGTCTCATTATATCTTTTAGCTAAATCTCTTCTATGTTTGATCAGATTTAATAGATTAGCTGACATCCAGTTTGGTTTACTATCACTAAATTTTGTTTTCCTAACAGGACACTTTTGGTCCAAAAATAATAGGATCTTGTCTAACCAGATTTTCCAAAGGAAATCAACCTCCTGTGATTCAAAGAAGGAGTCCCAGTCTTCTCCTAATAAAAAATCACCAAAGTCCTTTATATCATAATTTTTATAATTACGTCCTTTAAATTCTATTGCCTTTTTTGGTCTACTTTTATGTTTTTTAATTGTTAAGACCGGAAAGTGGTCACTCAGCATATCATCAAGAGAATCTGCGCTTAAAACATGGACACTATTACTATAAATGTGGTCAATGATTGTTCCACCGTTGGGATTAGGTCTAGTGATATTACTAATTAATTGTTTTAATCTATTTTGTCTAGTGAAGTTTAGCATATTTTTGAAATCTGCGCTCTGTGTTTTTTTTGCGTCAACATTTGTGTCCCCTACTCTCCAAATTTCTCGGTTTACAAGTTCGTCAGAATTCACGTTATCGCTTAATTTATCATAAAATAGGGTAGCTGATTTAGGAGGTGGTTTATAACAGGTTACAATGGCCATCTTTTTGACATTAGGTTTATCGATAAGGAGTACTAACATTTCATAGTCTTCACAACTGTCATTTAGTTTTTTACAGCATGTACTATATCGACTAAATTCATCTGATACATAACAACATACCCCCCCCCCCCCCCCCATGTACCAGTTTTTCTGTCTAACCTGTAAAGCTTATAGCCTGGTAAGGAAACCATGGAATCGTCATATTGTTTATGCAGTAGTGTTTCTGTTAAACATATAAATTGTGTTCCCTTAAAGGCCTCATAGACTTCATCCTTTTTTGAAAAGAGGCTTCAAATATTCTGTCCCACAATCTTAATCCCTCTTTGTTTGACATTGTAGAATTGCATTTGGACTAACTTAATGAGAAAATGATGAAAGGAGAGATGAACAGAAGATACAGGGAAGAACCCCTAGAACAACCAATCCATATACCGTATATGGTTTGGTTCGAAAACTATCCACCCACTGAAATGTTTCAGTGGATTGGGTAGTTTTAATTAGGTGAAGTTGGTAATGGACAAGCGATAAGACAGAAATGAAGTAGTGGAACGGTTCTCCCGGTTTCTGGTCTCTTCCCGTCTCTTGATGACCGACACCATAGTGTAAAAGGAGGATAAAGACAAATGTGACATGGAACGATGAGTAAAAACAGACTAGTCTTAGGACATCCCTCATTGAGGAACTCATTGTAGAACTCAGACCCCGCGCGCTCCTCCAATGTCTGGGCGTTTAAAAAGGCGCAACCTCCAGCTTGAGACCTACGAATGGGTCGAAGTTTTAAAACCTGCTAAATTACCCTTTCATCCAGGATCAGACACCCAAGAACTATTATTAGACTAATACTTCGTTTTATATTTTAGTCATTGACCAAGTACCTTCCAGAACTTGTGTATAGAACTGCATGTATTAAAATATTTGAAATTTAAGGAAACGTCATAAATGCTTATTATTTGAGAAAAATGTATAGGTTAAATGAGGCTTACCTTGGTAAAAGGTGATATTTGACCTAAAGTCTACGATGTTGCAGGGTCGTCGGAGGGAGCAACAGAGTTCTCACCGGGTACCAGTAGTTTTTACCACAGAGGGGCACAAGTGACCTGTCCTAACAGAGCAACGTCCGTGAAACAAAGGGCAGGGGAACAACAGTCTTGGGTGGGACCGACGACCCTAGGGTTAAGGTTGGGGGGTGCACAACATACACTCCTGACCGAGACTACCGACATCAGAGACACAGATGCCCACGACAGGAACAGAGACACACGCAGCACCCGTCACGACCAAACCGAGGCGGGAAGCCCCAATATTCCAACCAAGCCCAACATGGACGATACAAGGAACGAAGCCAGCGTGAGTGGACCCTGAGAGACAGGGGATACTAACAGGAGACTCCCGACCTATGCAGAAGTTACAAGCACTGCACGAAACTAACCAGTTTATTCCTATATACGCCATCATGGAAGTGCATGTATCGGCTGTAAATTGACTTGTTTTCTAATGTTTCCTCTTGTATACAGACGCGTCTTGGCTGTATTTCACACCTGGCGTATACAAGAGGAAATAACCTCTGCGCGATATATATACGCCGAGCATATATGTGTACAGGTAGAAAATAGAAAACGTTCGCTCCTGCCGCCTCCCGCCCCTTTGTGTTGGTACAGTGGTCTCAGTGGGAAACTCTAACTCCTGCCTGACCCCCGCCTAACCCCTGCCTAACCCCTGCCTAACACTCCTCCAGCTATAAGCGGGCGCTGGCCGGAGGCTCTGAAGTATGGCAGCGCTGCCACTGGGTTAGGCGGGGGTTAGGCCGGAGTTAGGCCAGAGTTAGGCGGGACTCCGACCCCGACTACGACCCCGACCCCAATAACCCGACCCAATGTTGGCCAGGCAGCCGCATTCACTGTATGTAGGCAGAGGACTTCAGTGTAGGTTGAGTGAGTTCTGTAACGCTTCTAAAGGCTTACATGCACAACCCTACAGAAAAGAACATTCAAAAAACCAAAGAATGCTGGGTTTATAATATGTATTTAATGGAGAGATAATAAATAGGATTTTAGAACAATTTTATAATAAAAATTCATAATATAACATTGGATTTTCCATATACCAAGGAATTAATAACTAATGGCAAATGAAATATAGTACAGTGGTGTCCCCAAGTCGCAAAGATCAGAACTATTCGATAGTGGCGTAAATAGAACAGAATCAGGCGTATATATGATGTATATATGACCACAACATGGGACACTTATATACATCTATAGATGAGGCATATAGACACAGGGAATAGGACTACCTTGTATACGCAAAGCATACTATATATGCCAGGCCCATATATATGTAAAATGGTTCTCATGTAGTGAAGCAGACAACCCATTGACACGATCCGATAGCGTGAGCTATCAGAAAGTACCTTAATTGAAGAGGGACGACTGGATTCCTTCTGCAGCTGTATCTCACTATTGTTTAACTCAGGTATACGTCTATGATGTCTCTTTTTCGCTCTGTGGTTTATGGTCAACCGTGGTGTTGATGCGGTCGGAGGCGTTGGCCGGAGTCAGTGAGTGCGGTGTCTCTGCAGCGTTGACCCCGGCCGCCTGTGTGTTGAGGTACGGCCGCCTGTGTGTTGAGGTACGGCCGCCTGTGTGTTGAGGTACGGCCGCCTGTGTGTTGAGGTACGGCCGCCTGTGTGTTGAAGTACGGTCGTCTGTGTGTTGAGGTACGGCCGCCTGTGTATTGAGGTACGGTCGTCTGTGTGTTGAGGTACGGCCGCCTGTGTGTTGAGGTACGGTCGTCTGCATCTTCACGATTTATAGATGTGGTAACACCATCTACTCTGATGAGACAAGAAGACTGACTAGACCGACCACCGACAACAAGCGACACAACGATCGACAATAGCACAAACGTGGAAAGAGACAACAAACTCAAATGAAGGATGTCCCCTGAGAAATCAACAAGAAGTCCCAGCGTCTACGAAGTACCACCATCAAAAGGACTCGCATCGCGGAGACCAGCTGTCATAACAGATGGACACTTCTACAGACAGAGGTCACTGCACCAGACTCGGACAACGTGACTCCACCACCTTGTGTACAAACGCTTGTTTTTCAAAATAAAGGTTTGAACTGTTTATCTGAGTCTGTTCCTTCTTTACTAAGCCACCCGACCCCACCCAAACCTTGACTAGCTGGCCCTAAACTTTCCCAGCCTACCCGTCACCCTCCCAAAAAACAACCCCACCCCCCACCCCCTCTACCGAACCTGATGCCCAGGACAGACCCCCCACAGAAAGTATAGTTGTTAATCTTTCAGACAGGACCCTAAACACCACCGAACTCTCCATACTAGAAAATGGCTTAAACTTTTGTCCAACTCAAGGGGGACAGGTGGAGGGGGACAGAAAAATCGAAATGGACAAGTTCCACCGAAAACTAAGAATCAAATAATTTTTTGAAAATTTTGAACGCAAACCACAAAGTGAGACGATCGTTTTTTTTTCAACCAAGATCCACCACTGTCCAAGCCGAAGAAACAGAAGGGGCATTCACTCCATTCGATGACAAGACCCTGAATAGACAACTTTGAGGAGAATCAACCTAGCGACCACCAACAGGCTCCCAGAACCTGGAGGGCTATATAGCTCTCAATGGAAACCACCTTAACCGGTACAAAGCCGAGACACCAAGGAGCTTCAACATCTCCAAGGAACAGAAAATATCCCTCAAGAACCTAGCAAAGGACAATTCCATAACAATCAAACCTGCAGACAAGGGAGGAGCTACAATCATCCAAAACACCACTGACTTTATTAAGGAAGCTGAACGACAACTCAAGGACCTTGAAATATACACCAAACTGGACCATGACATCACCAACGAAATCAACGAACAAATAGAGAAGAAATTACAGGAAATGGTCGATAAGGGAGAACTCAGCCAAAATATGGCTGGAGCCCTAAGAACAAAGAAACCAAGAGCACCACACGTGTACTTCCTACCAAAGATACACAAACCCAAAAGACCACCCCCAGGGAGACCAGTAGTGTCAGCAAACAGCTGCACCACAGAAAAGATCTCTACCTTTGTAGACAACTTCAGCAAACCACTTGTACCAAAGATCGACTCGTATGTACCAATGATCGACACCAACGGTTTCATCAACAAGACCGAAAAACTGGACGATCCTTGCACGCTCAATAACCACCAACAATATACACAAGAAGAAGATAGTGAAGGGTTATAAAAGACCCCAAAATGTAAAAGACCACTTGGTTAGAGCAAGGACAAACCACAAGTAAGCCCTCGAAGAAAAAGATAAACCAAGATCACCGAACAGAACTGAGGAACTGAGGATGTCAAAGTGTATGTACTGGACTACATATACAGACATCCGGAATCAAGAGATGCAGCGAGACAACACAATAAAATAGAATTCAACTGGATACATGCTCCCAATGGCCTCAAAACTCTGGACAACAGGTACGGATAACTGCCACATCCACAACTGACCTTCACCCCACTAATACCATGTCAAAAAATATTTCCTACCACGGAATTGCTAGTTGAATCCATTGGGTCGAAAGAAATACACCATAATGCTAATACACTGTGGAGAAGACAAGGGGTGAGTGACAGTTGAAACTACACAACATAGAGAGAAAAACAACAGCTCGACTCCGACCAGGGCTGACATATCCTCCTCTGAGACTGGTTTTGGGGGGAAGACCCCAGAAGAGTACCTACCGCACTTTACCTGATGAGACTGGATAACAGGCAAAACCACAAGAAAATTTAGAGTGTAATAACACTCGCCACACAACCCCCTCCAATGCGAGAAAGTCGGAGTTGCTCCTTGGGTTGGCACTGTTTGCCAAGAGGAAGCACACAAAAGAGTATGACAGTGACACTGTCAAACTATGTTGACACACTGGGCTGAGGAGAACTCAGAAAGGAAAAAACACACTCACCGTGGGTTTCAACCATGTTCTGAATGGACTTGGCACTGGGGTAAGTCAGATAACCCCAGTTTTAAGAGTTTACCATGTATAAACTCCATAGCAACTGTGTGGAATGACATATAGCACCCCACTATGCCAACAACAGCAGGCGGTGTGATGCGAAAATCGGTTACCTTGCGAAATTCCGCTTTTATCGCCCATGAGCATGCGCAGTGATGAATTTGACGATTGGAGAGTGCGGAAATCATCGGGCACTCCCATCCTAGTTTGTACCACTCTCCTCCCAGATCTTTCGTGGCACTAGCACAAACATCTATATATAGGCCGTTTTAAGGTTTCCCAGAACCCCTTGCGGCGCAGCCAGTTTCCGTTGTAAACAAAGCGGCCGCGACACCCACTGATACACTATAGCATACTCGGCAGACAGGGAGGAATGTACGAGGATTCGCACTGAAAACCGGCCGAAGTTTACAATTGAAACACTGTTAGAAAGCTGAGACATAAGCCTATCTGTTGATATATATATATGATTAGTCCGAGAAACTTTGACTGCCTAGCGGACAGTCAAAGAGCAAAAGAGGCTGCCACACGTTTCGGAGCAGTTATTGCTCTGGCGAGACTACTTCTGTTGTGGGTGTTTTTTTCTAGACTGTTATATAGGCTACAGTGTACTAAATTTAAACTGACATCTTAAATAGTGATAAAACAGTTCTTACAGTGTGCAGTTATAACTTATAGTGGGTTTGAACATTTCTACTGGAACAAATCATCTCTTACAAAGAGTGAAACACCTGTCAAGACTGACAGTTGCTCCTGCCATGTGAGCAAGGTACCTGGAGAACTGAGCCCGCAAGAGAACTGAGCCTTCAGGAGAACTGAGCCTGGGGTTGAGATTTAGCGCTACCTACTGAGCCAGGGCCCTGGGCCCTGTTTTTTTAGTCACGACATTCGTGAATGTCTTCAACCTAAGATCGTAGAGGCATTCTACGACATATTTCCAAGACAAAAGATGGCAGGTGTGCTATAAACAATGTCGTAGTGCGCCAGGAGAGATCGGCGCGAAAAGTGTTGCCCGTAAGGACAAGTCATAGGTTCTATTGTGGCAATCCCTCTATAGGAAATCGATCTATGAGTATGACGGACTCGGAACGCGGAATTTCAAATTTCGGCAGATCGGAATGTCCGATCTTCTTCAAATTTGGAATGCTCATGGGCCATATCTTTGCCTAAGTCGTGTTAAAGTTCCATGGCTTAATTATTACGGGAAGTGGGTGTAATTCCACGTCCCGTACGGCCTATCAACCTATTCGACTGACTGAGCCAGGCTCACATTGACAGTGCTGTGACTGCCATGCCACAAAGTTACAGCAGTTTTCCATACTGACAATCAATAAATAAACGTAATCCTTGTTTACCAATTGTTTTAAGATTTACTATTCGATTATCTATTTGCATCACCGATGTTTCTGGGAATTTGACAGTGTTCTTGATACTTAAAACAGCCTAAACACTTTTTGTTTACATTGTATTGGTGGCCTTACGACGGCCGCCTGGTGCACCGGAAACTGGCTGCGAGAGGGCGAGAGAGTGCGAGACTTGGGATTGTAAATCGGCCTATGTTTCGGCGATCGAGCGATAATAACAGAAAGCTAGGGTCTCCGAAAATGGCAAAACCCTTTGCCAGCTAGAGCCTTGTTTGGGTTTGAATGTACCGCTCCCGAGAATTCTGCTATGTTTCCCGAGGCTCCAGAATAGTAGGCCATGATGTCAGGAAGTCAAACCGCCCGTTGGCAACACAATAGACCCTCTTCACACTGGCGCCATCTTGTAACAGCCGACATGTAGGTCACACCAGAACGAGGCGATATATAGCATTTACACTGCAGCAAGCGCCTAATACTAGGATGATGAATACATACAACGCTCTTCACTATGGCTCACGCTCAGACGCCGGCGACTAGTTCAAGCCGGTCTGACGGGCGGCGATTCTGTGAAAACAGAGTCGTCCACCCCCTGCACCTTGGACACAAAACGTGTGCTTTGCTTCAGCAACATCGGAGGGTTGGGGGGGGGGGGGGGGGGCTCTGGAATAGGTACAATTTTCCAGGTGCTTTTGTGTTGGGGCAGGGAGTGATTTTTTGTATCATTTGGGCAGGGATTTATATTGGGAACTAGGGGGGGGCATTGCTTATCATATCTTCATTTCTGGCGGGGGGGGGGGGCTTCTTTTATTTTAAAATAATGAGATGGTGCTAATATTTTTGGATATATTTTCAGGAGGGGGGGGGGGGGGAGGGGGGGGAGGGTGCAATTTTATGCAGGTGCCTCTGTGGGGGGGGGGGGATTGTTGCATATTAATGGGGGCAGAGGACCTATTTTGGTAACTCGGGGGGGAGGGAGGGGGGTGCTAATTTTACTTAAATTTTTCTGAGGGGGCATTTTAACAGAAACGCCTAATATTTCCTAGAGGGATTTTTGAAGATAGTAAAAATGGTAACTCTGTGAAGGGGGGGGGGGGGGCTTATTTCATATCTACTTTTCTATGGGGGATATTTTTTCATATATTTCCTGGGGTAGTGGGCTTTAACAAAAACAATTAGGGCGGAATACTCTTTCCAGGTGCCACTGTGGAGAACACAGGGTGTTTGTGACATTTTTATATTTATTATCATTGGGGCAGGGGACTTAATCTTAGTACATCTGTGGGGAGCTAATTTTATTTTCCATGGTGGTTCTACTCATTTTTTTTATTGGAGTAGGAGGGGTGCGCTTTTTGAATCAAAGAATTTGGGTGGGGTAGGCAAATTTTTCAGGGAATTACTCATTAAAATAGTCAAGACATGGTTGGAAGTTGGTAAATATGGATGTTTCATTTATCCTGGCAGTCTGGTTTACCTTATTAACAACTACAGTCACTTCTCCAATAATTCACATATGGTAGACAACTGCTGCTATCAATATCATTATCAATAAAATCACAAACTAGAATGAGATTTAAGATAATAGAAAATAGGTAGAAATAAAGATAGATGTAAACCAAAAACTAAAAAAACAACACCAGTGATTATGAATGCAAGGAGATGACTGACCAACCCCCTTAATGAATAAGAGTGCGTAGTAATTAGAATTCCAGGTATCTAATATGGGGCACTTGCCTAATCTTAAATACGAGCAGCATGTGCCTGTCGCGCATGCGTGAAAATATGTTAATGACCTTCACTCTCCCCATCGTAGTCTGCTATTCGCTAAGCATACGTTTTACAGAGGATACGATTGGAGACTGGCCAACCTAACACTGCATTGCTCGAGCAACCTACGTGAAACATTGAGGAAGAATAAACTGGAGCGGCACAGTGTGGCATTGCCTTACTGACTGCAGCGCCGACTGACAGCGGGGGTCCTGGTGAGCGGACTTGTTGTTTACCTATATAACAGTATTACGTGAACGCCCCACGTTAGATACCTCAATATTTGGACATTACGCACCTCTAGTAGTTACTAGGAGTTTGTGACACATCTCTGAACTCATGAATGGGTAAGAGCCATTTAGTTTTTTATAATGCCTAGACTGGTTTTGTGGGCAACGAAAGAAATTTCCTTGGTGAGCCAAACATTGGTCCCGGTGGGTGCAGACATTATTTATACTACACCCCTAGTAGCGGGTAGCCTTTGATAGACGTTCGCTGACAGGTATATAGTAATAGCAAGTCCTCTTTTTGCCCTCAGATCCTAGTGGATACTCGCCATCTTCTACCACCCAATCGGGACAGTTCCACGATAAAGCAGGTTACCCCGTCAAGAGTACCCAGATCCCATCCACGATGGCGTAGCCATTGTAGACAAGGATGTCCAGGTGGCAGATGTCGAGAACAGATTACTGCAATCTGATCGTCAACATCCCTCTTAAGAGTGGTCTCCGGAGGGGTAGGCCGAATAGACCGAATTGAGCACATCTTTGTTCATAATGTCCACCACTTTCAATACCTGGAGGAGGGCCATGCCAGTGATCCATTCAGCATTAGCAGTTACTTCCTCTTGGATGTCATTACCATGTAGACCATGACAAACTGCATTTGCAGATCCTCACGTAGAGCCGGGGAGTCCCGTCGGGCGCCTGTGACCCGTCAGTGCGAGGGGACTCCTCCATGTTCTGTGTTGACGACCGCTCCACGTGGATTGAGGGTCATCATTTGACCACAGTAGTAGCAAGCCCCTTTCACTGTTTATCCCATCCTGAATCTCCAGCGCAGCGATAAGCTGGGAGGGTCACCTCTCCAGGTCCACCTCTCAATGCTCTCTTGACGTACAACAAGGACTAGGTTTTACTCCAACCGTTGCATTGGACACCCTCACAAAATCTGCAACCCAGTGTTCCCAGGGGACTAACTTGCCGAATGGTTTGGCAGTTACTGTGTTACGCCTGGCTGCAACATCGTGTCTCAATAAAGGCACAGCGCGATGGATTAATTGAATATACCGGTTCCAAACCCAGCTCTTTTTGGCTATGTGTTTCTCCAATTGACCCCCAATCTTTCCAGGAATAATCGTCAGTAGACAAGCTGACCCAATGTAAATGCTGTCTGACTGAAGCGTGTGTTGTAGCAGCCTTAGCTCTAGCTGAGGGGAACTCTCAGATGTCACGTGCTGCTAACCAGCCTTCCCACCAGCTTGTAAAGCGCTGACCCGATTCGTCAGGTGGCGGAAATCTTCAAGAGACTTTACCTTTTGTTTCTCTAAAGTCTTGGTTCTGGTAATCGGACTCCGGGATATGGCGGGCTCTCTGCCGATTCTCTTCCTGAAGACCCCTGATGATGTCTACGGCACTGCTGTGAGTTCAGCCTCAGAGTCGCTCCACTGAAGCAGGTAGAGTTGAACGACTTTAGTTGTGGGTCCTTTCTCCTGCGGGGCCTCAGGCCATCTTCCGAGCCCTGATTGTTGGAGACAGGGCCTACTCAGCTTAAAGTCTTGCAACCCATCAATCTTTGGGATCTCCGTTCCCTCTTGAAAGATAACAGTAGAGTTCAGTTGAGCACTACCATCTTTCGGTCTAGCTCCCTGACTCTGACAGTACGGGACTCTTTTGCCGAAGGTTCCTTTGGCATCAGCCACAGACTTCTAGGATTCGGGATTCCTACTTACCCCTGGACTATAACACGCAAGTAAAAATAAAAAATAGTTTATTCAACTTCACAAACCATGTTGTATTGGGAGAGCCGAAGCTTGATCCCGGCCAAAGCGAGGTAACTCACGGCCAAGACGGGCAGAGATAGCCGAAGCTAAATAACCCAGTCCCGACCACCGAGAGAGAAATCCTCACTCTCAACAAGAACCCAAGGCGGTCCTTCTCAAAAAGGGTGCAACAAGTAAGATAACAAAGGGCAAACCCATGGCAGTTCCGTGCAGGGGTTCAGCTCCCCACAGCCAGGGGCAGACACGCCGCGCCCTCTCACGAGAGAGGAACAAACCTCCACTCAATATACCGGAATTATCTACATTTCCATGGACAAGTTTACTAGGAACAAATGTTATTTCCATTCATAATGGAAGAGCGCGGTATACCAAAATCTCATCGAATAAAAGTAAGAGAATATCATAGGAAATTGTTGATCAGTAAGCCATTTGCATTTGAAAGTATCAAGAATGTTTCAATAAATACAGAGAATGGATTTGATAGTTGTTCTCAAGTATTATGAACAGGAATATGATCTCAGCTTATATACACTTATGGAAATTATGGGATAGATTATTATGGGATATGATCGCCTCCGCAGGAAGTTGCTTTGACAGGAAGCGATGTCATTGATTTATATAACCCCTTTTCTTGTTGTGATATTTTCCTGTTAGTTTAGTAATTAGTATAGCCATGACATAGCAAATTATACAACAGATCTTGCAGTTCTACACATTAATTGTAAAGTTAATATCTAAAAATACCCACCCATTGGATAATTATAAACCCATTTAAGAAAGACATTGTTTCTACTTACAATAAAATAGGTGTATCTTAAATCTGCTGAACATCATTAAGTTTCTTTTTAAGTATATATCATGTAAACGTTTTACTTTAGCAATACATTGGCATATTTCTGTTGAGGTGTTTGTCATTTGTTGGCTAAGGTTTTTGATTTTGACTTGTGCCTGGTCTAGCATACCACAGATCCCATTCAACTTGTTGTGGTTGTGACTGAATTTTTCATTGAGGGTCTTGGTCAACTGCCCTACTTCTCTGGCTAATAGGTCAGCTGTGCCACTCAGTTCGCTCTCTAATAGCCCCTTAGCGCTTGATGCACTCACGTTTGTTTGGATTGAGGGTACTTCATTTGGAGTATCAGTAGTGCTCTTGGTAGTCCTCTTACTAACATATTTGTCATCTGTTTTCCTTATACTTCTAAGAGTTCTTTGAATGCAAGTGTTAATTATAAATATGTAATATAAAGTCATCAGAAACATAGCAAATGTGTGCCGTCAGAGTTAATTTTGCAAAAACTTAAATTATCTTTTTTAGTACATAAAGGAACGCAAAGCTAAATGAACAGAAACGTCGATAATATACAGCATAAGATATGTAGAAAATAAGACAAAATGCAACACAAGTGTGAAAGCAGCGTCACATTTTTCAAATGATCAAAATAAACAAATTCAAGTCACTTTTTTGTGGTTCTCACCTTTTTCAAGAAGGCCGAATTGTAACATCATTGTGACTGTAGCGTTAGATACACGAGCCCAGTGTGAGTATCGCCACTCTACAATGGTCTTTCTGGTTCCCATTCATCAGTTCGGGGTCGGTTTGTTTATCTGGGGAGTCTAACGTCCAATTTGTTCAATTAGACTTACTTTGGGTTTGACTGAATCTATGAGATGAATGTAGGTAGAAATCTCACTCCTACACATTTACCGAGGTTAGAGTTCTTTTACTTCCCACATCACATAGACATGGTATGAGAAGGATTGGCCTTTGATACAGCAGTAAATCTACCACTGCTGGGGGTGAAGGAGAAAAGTGGCTGTACACTACACCACATAGACATGGTGTGAGAAGGATTGGCCTTTGATACAGCAGTAAATCTACCACTGCTGGGGGTGAAAGAGAAAAGTGGCTGCAGTGGGACTTCAATCAACAAAGTCCAACAACCTTGGGATTACAAGTCCAGTGCTCTTTAACACTGACCTAACTCCCCTCCCCAGTCACTTTTGTTATGCTTGCGTGCAAGCATATCTGTTCTGCACCACGAGGAGGCAAGGTGACCAAGAGGGTGAACAGATTGGTAACTGCTGTCCACCCCAGCAGACCTGGGGGTCAGTGCAGTTAGATTTAATATCTAATCAGATGCTAGTTATACAAACCATTTGATAATAAAGTTCGATATGGAATAATATATCTTGAGAAGTCAATGCCTAATTCTTCATTACTATACTCCTAGAGGCGAATGTCTTATTGTTACTGACCAGGAGGACAAATTCCATTCGTCTCCGATTGACCAAATAATATTCATACGTCCCTCCGTAGCACTGTCATTCTGTTATTTAGTGAGTTGTGGAATGACATTGGTATTATAATTTCTAATGATTTTTAGGTATATAGTAATTCCATTCAGTCAAACTATGTTTTTATATATTAATGAAATATTACTAACAAATACTAAGACTCATTGGAATCATCAGAAAACAAATAAGATTTAAGGGTTTTAGACGAGAAAGAAAAAGAAGGGAGAAGGTAAGGAAAAGGGGCGGGGAAAAGGGGCGGGGGAAACGGGGGAAAGGGGGGAAAGGGTGGGGAGGTAGGTTCCTCTTGACTAAGTCTCTGATATAAGACACTTTATATGAGTCATTTAATTTACAATCTCCTTTAGAATTGACATAAAAACGGACTTTGTTCCGCGATGGATCGTGCACTTGTATTCTGATATAACTTGTTCACAGTTCTCCGATGGATGGTACACTTGTAGCTATGAAGGTTATCTAATTGTTCTATGCTGGAGTGATGACATATAGACTTCTCTAGATTATCTGATCAATAAAAGAGAGCCCACCTTTTCCTGATTTACGTGCCGTTGACATCTGCAGGGCGTTCTGTCTCATGTAGCGGGCGTGCACCTCGAGGTCGTGGTCGTTGTAGATGGAGTAGAGCCTCATCGGCCTTCCCTCATTGAGCAGCTCTCTGAGCAGGTCGGCGCCCGAGTGCTGCAGGAATCCTCGGAACTGTGTTCCCGCCTCGAGGTACCTGGAAGAAGGACCAGGATAAGGACCTCATCATTACCGCACTGCTGTGAGTATTCACAGACGACCAGGATAAGGACCTCATCATTACCGCACTGCTGTGAGTTTTCACACAAGACCAGGATAAGGCACTCATCATTACCGCACTGCTGTGAGTATTCACAGACGACCAGGATAAGGACCTCATCATTACCGCACTGCTGTGAGTTTTCACACAAGACCAGGATAAGGCACTCATCATTACCGCACTGCTGTGAGTTTTCACAGAAGACCAGGATAAGGCACTCATCATTACCGCACTGCTGTGAGTTTTCACACAAGACCAGGATAAGGACCTCATCATTACCGCACTGCTGTGAGTATTCACAGAAGACCAAGATAAGGACCTCATCATTACCGCACTGCTGTGAGTATTCACAGAAGACCAGGATAAGGACCTCATCATTACCGCACTGCTGTGAGTATTCACAGAAGACCAAGATAAGGACCTCATCATTACCGCACTGCTGTGAGTATTCACAGAAGACCAAGATAAGGACCTCATCATTACCGCACTGCTGTGAGTTTTCACAGAAGACCAGGATAAGGCACTCATCATTACCGCACTGCTGTGAGTTTTCACAGAAGACCAGGATAAGGACCTCATCATTACCGCACTGCTGTGAGTTTTCACACAAGACCAGGATAAGGCACTCATCATTACCGCACTGCTGTGAGTTTCACAGAAGACCAGGATAAGGCACTCATCATTACCGCACTGCTGTGAGTTTTCACAGACGACCAGGATAAGGACCTCATCATTACCGCACTGCTGTGAGTATTCACAGAAGACCAGGATAAGGACCTCATCATTACCGCACTGCTGTGAGTTTTCACAGAAGACCAGGATAAGGCACTCATCATTACCGCACTGCTGTGAGTTTTCACAGAAGACCAGGATAAGGCACTCATCATTACCGCACTGCTGTGAGTATTCACACAAGACCAGGATAAGGCACTCATCATTACCGCACTGCTGAGGCAGGATACAGGCATTCTGTGAATGACCTCATTCGCTTTAAGGTAAACAACACTCGCCAAGATCGTAGTTTGGGTTGGTGTTCTATCTCACCCCATCAGTGTATTTAGACTGAGTTTGTGCATAGGTATATAACAATATAAGGAAACTGTATTTCTGTGGGTGAATTATAACTTCACCGAACCCACGTCCCCGGACGTTTAATACGCGTTCGTTAGACCCAGTCTAGGGACATATAATAGTGGGGCAGATATAGCTCAAATTTCAGCAGTATTGTGCATTTAATGAAACAAGCATGAGATTTGGTATATGGTTAGGGGAGCCCCTAAAGAAAACTTTTTAGATGCATGGGCATTGCAGATAAGTCCCAGGAGCTGGGTGGCGGCCATTTTGAAAATTGACCATCACAGAGCACTATGACACTTTCAGAATGGTTATTACCAAGAAGAAACCTATATGAATCACCTCAAATGTCTGCAAGAGGAACATTAAGATATGGAATGATTGATTTATCAATGTTTTTACCAAATACCAACACTTGGAGAGTGGCCATCTTGGATTTTCTGCCTAAATTTCCATAAATCTGGAAATTCTTCATGTAGGACTCTAATTGCAACCACACAAATGACAAAAGACTTATAAAATATTTCCTGTCTGTGTTTTGGTAGGTTAAACCTTCTCAAATATTATTAGCTCCTTCTAATACAGGTTTTTCCATTCAGCGCCGCCTAATGGCCCACTGTCTAGATACGCAGCCGCTCGGACAAACACCGCGAGTGCGGCGGTATTCATATAGAGACACACAGCAATCACACCTAAAGTGTGAATGGTGGGTGTGATTGCAGGAGTGTTGTTTTTTGACAGATTAAATTGCTAGAACAAGCTAGGGTATTGTATCAACGAGTCTGAGTAGTCTAAACTTTATAGTTGATAATTATCTTGGTTTTAACTTGGAGAAAGATAAGCATATTATAGCTAGGCCTGCCAATGTAATAGTGTATATCCAGTTTAGGTGTCCCTGTGTTATCTAAGGTATATCTATGGTATCGTTAAGGTGATATGCATGTATGATACATCAAATTGGAGCTGGAATACCATAGTACATAATGTAATCGCTTTTATTTCTATGGAAATAATGTACATGGGTATTATAAACATATTACATTTATACAAGCATTGATCCAATGCTAAAGTATGCGTTGCCAGGGCTATGTTTGGCCACATGCATTGCGTAACCAAGCAGATAAGGCGCATTGCCGGCCATTGGAAAAAGGCCTATTAGAAAAGAATAACACAATATTTATCAAAAATGAGCATTAATAATCATAATGGCAGTTGATCTATGCATATTTCACACAAGCTTGTTAGTTTGGGTAGTTAAACGTCCATTTTGTTTAATTAGACTTTCACATAGGCATACAATATTTAAGCCAAGTTTGAGGTGTGCTGGCCTGTGGGTAGTGAGATCCAGGGTTCAAGGCTATCATCCCACTGTGTTTTCCCCTTGCCTGTCATACTCTTCTCATAGAGCTGATCTTGCATGATATGAGCCTGGTTGTTGTTATGACTTAAAACACCATCAATTAACTTAAGACAATGAAAGCCTAGCAGACTCATTCTTAAATTAGGACCAAATGGTATGTTCATCATTGGTAAATGAGCATCGAATTATAAATTGATAACTAAAAGGTTTGTGTTATATTCAGTCCATGGGTCATTTTCTGTAAACTACTTAAACTAAGTGAACTTGCCATTTTTGCAACTGCCTGACTAGGATCCAAATATATCAAGCACCTGTGTGCCAATGGGGCATTTTTGTCTCTAGTGATTGGTCATAGTCAGTCGGGCATGCCTCTAACACTGAAACACTGGCCCTCTACTCCCTTCTCAATGTCAGAGTATTAGTACACAGATAGTGAAGGGTTAGTGTTTTGCAGCGAGCTCAAAGTATATATGACCACTCTAAACATTAGGGAGACTATATGAGTGTGTGACATATGGTCAGAAACAGCCTGAAAAGATAGCTATAGTCAACAGGGCAACAGGACTGTTTTGACCTCCTAGATCCAACTTAACTTGAGAGGCAATTTATCTGTTTGTTATATATACAATCAATATGTTATCAGAGTAAGGAATATCTTGCTCCTTAGACTTTTTGTAGAGCATTCATTATTTGAATGGATTTGACATTCAATATCATTGCCCCCCACTTTTACACTAGGCATATGTATTGAAGTTTGTACACTTGCAGTTACTAATGCATTTATTTATGCAGACACAATTCAACATTTATTGACAGATGCTGGTTTAGAGCACATTGGATGGGAGGTATGGAATCTGATATCCTTGCTGTCACTATGAAGAGGACTATCCTGTCATTACAAAGGAAGCAAAATAGTTTTATTTTGTCATATTCAACTAGTAAGAAGTCTAACTAGTTTGCAGGAGGAAGATGATTAACCTTTTCTTCAGATTGTATAAACTGTTTTGTTTGACTTTTACCAATTAGGCTGTAATTGGTGTCAATACCTCAAACAGCATCAAGCCTGTCAACATATCTAAGTTGCAGTCGAACATGACACAAAGATATTGCTGGAATGATTTTGAAATATAACTGCTGAACCAGTCAGCAGTAAATAAATTCATAAGGGATGCACCACCGATAAATAGCTCTGCTTTTTTACATGATCTCATAGTGCCCAAGTTTGATTTCCAAATCTGCAGTAGAACTCACAGTCAGCCTTCTAAAAAACAGGGCTGTGTGTGAAATTTGAAATTGTACTTTGCATGTTGTCAGGCAAAGCTATAGTGTCCAGGATGGATTTGGTCCATTGCCCAAGCCTTAGTTCTACATACCCATCATCCTGTGTTTTCCTGACCCTTCAAGACTGTATACAGCTTCTGCTCCTCATTAATCCATGATTTATCTCTGCTGTGCAGCACAATATAATCAGTTGATTCCCAATAGAAGGGATTCCTAAGCTGATTTATAGTATCAGAATCAGGATCATTCACAAAGATGTGAATGCTTTCCTCTTCCCCCAGATGTTGATGATCTGTAGAAATATCTTTGTAGTACATGAAATACATCAGCTAGCCTGGCCTTCCTGAGGACAGACATATTTTTTGTCCTACTGCCTGACTGCCAGCCATTGCAATCTTGTTTTGTTTCTGTTTTCCTAGATCTATTTGCAAAACAGAATGATGCCTGTATGTCTGGATGAGACTTCTCTAAGATGCACTGGTATCTCAAATGCATAGTGTAAAGGTCATGGCCAATGATTCTTGTAAAGCAGAAACAATGACCAGTGCATCTAATTCTAGTTGCAGCATTAGCAGTCAGAACTTATATTGTGGACTGGCCTTACCCCTCATTGTAGACTAGCTATGTCTTACCTTGCATCCTTCTGCTCATTGAAATCCTTTTGAAACAGCAGATAAAAGGCAGTATTTGTCAGCTAATTTGTCTATCTTGTATCTTGTGCAACTGGTACACTTGAAATATTGCCTGAAACCATCCACATCTATATAAGACTTCAATGCATGTGGTTGTGTTTAATGTCAAAATAATTTGGATTATAAGCAAATTTATTTTCCTAGGAACAAGATATCCCAAACTATGATAACAAATTCACTATGCATTGAACAATCAAATAGAATTCATAATATCAACCCCAACCACAGGAGTGAAACAGGCACACAGTTGGGTTGTTGTCAGTGATAACTGTCAGGGGCCAGGTACTAGACGCTAATTTCATCACATGAGGCCACATATGATCCTTAAAGTTGTGTTTATTTCACCTAAAATCATTTATTTTGATTTTATTCCTACTTTTTGTGAAGGTTTGCTGTATTTTGGGCCAATATTTCCAATTTTGAATCATAAAACAATTATTTTCTAAATGATGCATCAAACCTAACTGAAGAAACTGGAAATTAGACTACCCAAACAAATAAAGGAGGCATCACCCGGCCATCTCCAGTCAGTACCTTGAGGCATCACCCAGCCAGCCCTTGTTGATGTCTCAAGGCATCACCTTGCATGAATGGGTTAAAATGGTCTGTCATGCTTAGCTGGATCTCTGAGCTCCAAACAGCACTGTAACCCTGTTAATCCTAGCAAGTGTCTAGAGATAATTGTAATTAACTAACCTGTCAAGCACCTTTATGGCTCACACAAGATCAGCTATATGAGATGAGGATCACATACAAGTGGAAACCACGGTGGGATAACAGCCTTGAACCCTGGATCTCACTATCCACAGGCCAGCACACCTCAAACTTGGCTTAAATATTATATGCCTGTGTGAAATTGGTATAGATCAATGCCATTATGACTATTAACGCTCATTTTCGATGGAGCCATAGTTAAGTCTGAATAAGGACTGATTATTTCAATGGATTCATATCACTCATCTCATCTCATTTATGTCACTTCTCTGACAATGTATGTGTGTATAAATGCATCTTGGATGCTGTTCAATTTGTTCCATGTTATTGAATTTGTAAAACGTCAGCAGAAGACACACAAAACCTGCTACTAGCAGAATGCCTCATTGTAAAAAAAAACATTCCGTTATTCCTTTCTAATTAGAAGGAGCTAATAATGTTTGTTGAGAAGACACAGGAAATTTCATTTTATAAGTCTTTTGTCATTTGTGTGGTTGCAATTAGAGTCCAACATGAAGAACTTCCAGATTTATGGAAATTTCGGCAGAAAATCCAAGATGGCCACTCTCCAAATGTTGGTATATGGTAAAAACATTGATAAATCAATCATTCCATATCTTTATAAATGTTCCTCTTGCAGACATTTGAGGTGATTCATATAGGTTTCTTCTTGGTAATAACCATTCTGAAAGTGTCATAGTGCTCTGTGATGGTCAATTTTCAAAATGGCCGCCACCCGGCTCCTGGGACTTATCTGCAGTGCCCATGCATCTAAAGATTTTCCTTAGGAGCTCACCTAACCATGAACCAAAACTCATACTTGTTTCATTGAATGCACAATCATGTGCTTTATCTGCCCCACTGTAAGGTGAAGTAATAATTCACCCACAGGTGTAAGGTTTTCTTATTATATACCTCAAAAATATAACTATTTTTTAAGCTGTAGCAGCCATGTCTAGCTCGGATTGGGCACACAAAGGGTGAGCCGACCCTTACAATATGCTTCACCATTCAAACTCTGGCGGGAAACTCAGGTTCCTATACTGCGTAAGGCGTATTCTCATTGGCTGTCGTCGGACTCTCATCCAATCATAGCCGCTCTTAAGGCCCGGGCCCCACACGGAATCGTCGCTAAAAGTCATAAATGGTAGGCGATGGTCATAGAAATGATTTGCAGTGTCATTTCTTTTTTGTAGTATGGTGCTACAATAACAATAAAATGTATAACATGCATCAAATTTGAAATATATTTTTGCTCATCCAGTTTGGGATTAAATATTCTTCATATCAATGTATTCTGGCATGGCATCCGTGAAATGGAGTAGATGTATGTGCAACTGTCCAGTCCACTCTTCATGAAAACAAAGTGATATATTTGGTAATTCATCAACACTGCATTGTCAGTGCCTCTAAACACAGAGTAAAAACTAGGGAATTTTTAACAACTGTTCTGAGAAGCAAATACGCTAAGCTATGTCCCTACCAGATTTCAAGAGGATAGAACTGATATCAAAAGAGAGTCAGTAGTTTTAAATAGCAATATCGGATGATGAGGCGTGTGTTTGGTCCGGTGTATGACCGCACTACTGATCAGGTAGGTGATTTGAACCATAGATTTTCGTGCAAAATTCGCGGATTTCCGGTTCTGTCCCCCTGTGATTGGGGGAGACTGGGGTTGTCTGTGGTTACTCATGTACACTGTTGTTTAGGGCTTGTGGTTGGTTGTGTGGCAGGATATATGAACCCTGTGGGTTGGCCTTGACCCCTTCTTGTGTCATGGTGGTTTGTCAACCAAGAGAAAACCCTAACAAAAAGTGAAATATGTGCAGTTTCGCCATCCTCTGGCTCCTCAGATACATTTCGGACTTGTGGGGGGAGGGGGTAACTTTGAAACCGTAGTTTTAAATAGGATGCATTATTTTGCTCGACGCTGGTTTTAAATAAGTACATTTAGTACACGCAGCGACAACTCAGAGCGACCTCCGTGACAGACCACGCAGCGACAACTCAGAGCAACCCCTGTGACAGACCACGCAGCGACAACTCAGAGCGACCTCCGTGACAGACCACGCAGCGACAACTCAGAGCGACCTCCGTGACAGACCACGCAGCGACAACTCAGAGCGACCTCCGTGACAGACCACGCAGCGACAACTCAGAGCGACCTCCGTGACAGACCATGCAGCAACAACTCAGAGCGACCTCCGTGACAGACCACGCAGCGACAACTCAGAGCGACCGCTGTGACAGACCACGCAGCGACAACTCAGAGCGATCGCTGTGACAGACCACGCAGCGACAACTCAGGTCTGTGCCATACAGAAAGATGTAGATGTTAAGAGTTAACACTTACCTGAGAATGGTTTCATTGGCGGACTGAATGACACTGCCGTAGACAAGGCCTTGGATGGTGTCTGCTGAGCAGACGAGGTTGAGGACAGATCTTTCCTGGCCGGCAATGCTCTCGTAGCAGCCACAGCGCACAAGGCTCTCCTCCATTCTGTACACGAGGTGCATTGCCTCTGAGCAGTGGTGAAGCTTCTCCAGAACGTGATCGAACTCATCTGTACAAATAGTGAAAGTAAGTATCATCATCGTCAGTTGGTGTCACAAAACAAGATGAACATATCTTCCATGTAAAATTGACAACCTCTCCTCCATGTGCCGGAGTTGGGTAGACATCCACTTAGCAGAGACCGATGTCTCATACCGTCTGTAAGAGAGAGAGCTGGGAGCGGTCGGAGTGCGCGCCTCGCGGCCCGGCGCTGGGGGCCTCAGGGGCCGTGCACCAGCCCTGACCGACCGGCGCCCAACTCCCTTAACATGGCCGTCTAAGGCAACGCCAAGTCTATGGACCTTTGAAATACTCAATTTTCTTTAAATAATTTCATCAAAAAGATATTTAGAAAGTAGTGAATCATATTAGATTATACATGCAAAAGTCTAACATTATAGCATATCTACTGTAATAATTGAATCATATTGCTGTAAATATATCTATAGAGATGTTAGGTTTGGTTACGTACCAAATAATGCTGGTGTAAAACTGGGATGACCTGCCACATCTGTTTCAGGTAGATTCTGTTTTAAAAGAAAATAGGATTAGATATACAGTAGAACCCCGCGGAAGCGGACACCCTCCGTTCCGAGCAAAAGTTCCACCTGCACGGGGTGTCCGCTTAAACATCTAATAGTCTATAGGCAGGATGTCTATCGGCAGGGTTGACGTTGTAATACATTCGTTAACGCTCGTGAATTACTACGTGTCAACCCTCGTGGTTTACTACCGCCTGTCCACATAACCATCGTTTGTTTTATTTATCATCCATCTTCTCGAGTATATTAAATCCAGGTAGTATTATTAAAGGTTAGATCAAAAGGGACTTTTTATTTCTCTATAGCACAAAGGGACTATTTTCGAGTAAACAATGGCTTTAAGGCCATGACGCCCCCTGAATAGGTGTTCTTCACTAATGGAGGTGAAAAAAGTAGGTGTTCTTCACTATTGGAGGTAAAAGAGTAGGTGTTCTTCACTAATGGAGGTGAAAAAGTAGGTGCAGGTGCAAAAGAAGTAATTGATAACTAGGAAGTGTCACAACTCTAGCCATGCTCACATATGTATAGAAAGTGTTCCATATGAAAACCATCATGTCCTGGGTTTAATCATTGTCTCATCCCCCTCTGGGATGGGTGTAGTGAGTCAAGGGAAAACATTGAAAGGCAGTTGAATTTTGTAAGAACAAAGAGCCAGAATATAGATCTGCCCCCCCCCCCCCAAGGGGCCTGCCATACTGCTAGCCACCTAGTGACTGCTTCATGAACTAACAATCACTCTGTCCCCTATACCATGGTTCTGTACTGGAACCTCCTCATCTAAACGGTAGGGTTCCATTTCCCTATGACAAGTTTCCCCCCTTCCATTGTCAGCAACAATTACCAATAAATAACAAGAGATGTTGATTTCAAACTTTAGATGAGACGTTTTGAGGACAACAATATACCCACTGCTGAGTCGCCCTAGCGTTTTACGTCCCTTTTCGGGGTTCAGGTCCATGTACAGGTAATGCTAGGTGTGGTTTGCTTGTGTTGTGATGTTGTACCACCCATTTCGTACCTCGTATGGAGTAGACGAAAGTCAAACCTTTAAAAAAATGCTTGTATTTCCTTGAATTTTTCGTCTCCTGAAGTGAATGTCTCTTGCTGTGCAGGCCATAAGTCCTGTGTAGGACCTGCCCACCCACCAGCCTGCCCACCTACCAGCCTGCCAACCCACCCACCAGCCTGCCCACCTACCAGCCTTCCAACCCACCAGCCTGCCCACCCACCCACCAGCCTGCCCACCCACCCACCTACCAGCCTGCCCACCCACCTACCAGCCTGCCCACCCACCTACCAGCCTGCCCACCTACCAGCCTGCCCACCCACCCACCAGCCCACCCACCCACCCACCCACCAGCCCGCCCACCCACCCACCAGCCTGCCCACCCACCCACCAGCCTGCCTACCCACCAACCTGCACACCCACCAGCCTGCCCACCCACCAACCTGCCCACCCACCAACCTGCCCACCCACCAGCCTGCCCACCTACCAGCCTGCCCACCCACCAGCCTGCCCACCCACCCACCTGCCCACCCAACCACCAGCCTGCCCACCAACCAACCTGCCCACCCACCCACCAGCCTGCCCATCCACCAGCCTGCCTACCTACCAACCTGCCCACCCATCAGCCTGCCCACCCACCAGCCTGCCCACCCACCCACCAGCCTGCCCACCCACCCACCAGCCTGCCCACCCACCAGCCTGCACACCTACCAGCCTGCCCACCCACCCACCCACCAGCCTGCCCACCCACCAGCCTGCCCACCTACCAGCCTACCAACCTACCAGCCTGCCCATCCACCAGCCTGCCAACCCACCAACCTGCCCACCCACCAGCCTGCCCACCCACCAACCTGCCCACCCACCAACCTGCCCACCCACCAACCTGCCTACCCACCAGACTGCCTACCCACCAGACTGCCTACCCAACAACCTGCATACCCACCAACCTGCTCACTCGCCAACCTGCCTACCCCCCAACCCACCCATCCTCTTGCTCCGTAAGTACCTATACGTTATATCAGTGTCTCTATGCCATGGCACCATATACATATAGATAACATATCCATCAACAGACTGAAAACCCCGTGTAAGCGGATAATCTGCTTGGAATGGAGGGTGTCCCCTGATTATTGAACCTGTTTAATAATGCTGCATGCCTCAAGGCAGCTGATTGTTGTCCATGGCGGGGAGCCGGGCAGCTCTGACACGGGCAGTTCTGACAGAAAACACCACTTACATGGGATGAGCAGCGTGACACATGCCCAATTACACCAGCCCAGATCTCAATGAAAAACACACTAAAACACCACTTACATGGGGTGAGCAGCGTGACACCTGCCCAATTACACCAGCCCAGATCTCAATGAAAAACACACTAAAACACCACTTACATGGGGTGAGCAGCGTGACACCTGCCCAATTACACCAGCCCAGATCTCAATGAAAAACACACTAAAACACCACTTACATGGGGTGAGCAGCGTGACACCTGCCCAATTACACCAGCCCAGATCTCAATGAAAAACACACTAAAACACCACTTACATGGGGTGAGCAGCGTGACACCTGCCCAATTACACCAGCCCAGATCTCAATGAAAAACACACTAAAACACCACTTACATGGGGTGAGCAGCGTGACACATGCCCAATTACACCAGCCCAGATCTCAATGAAAAACACACTAAAACACCACTTACATGGGGTGAGCAGCGTGACACATGCCCAATTACACCAGCCCAGATCTCAATGAAAAACACACTAAAACACCACTTACATGGGGCGGGGAGCGGTGGTCGTCGCCGGTCTGCGGACTGCCAGGTGTACACTGGGCCTGGTGGAGCAGCAGCACATCGTGGCTCACCTGTCACAGAATGATGACAGAACACACAATGTATTCACTCAGCTACAACTCAGTCGGTCAGTGTCACAGAATGATGACAGAACACACGATGTTTTCACTCAGCTACAACTCAGTCAGTCAGTGTCACAGAATGATGACAGAACACACGATGTATTCACTCAGCTACACCTCAGTCAGTCAGTGTCACAGAATGATGACAGAACACACGATGTATTCACTCAGCTACACCTCAGTCAGTCAGTGTCACAGAATGATGACAGAACACACGATGTATTCACTCAGCAACAACTCAGTCAGTCAGTGTCACAGAAAGATGACAGAACACACAATGTTTTCACTCAGCTACACCTCAGTCAGTCAGTGTCACAGAATGATGACAGAACACACGATGTATTCACTCAGCTACAACTCAGTCAGTGTCACAGAATGATGACAGAACACACGATGTATTCACTCAGCTACACCTCAGTCAGTCAGTGTCACAGAATGATGACAGAACACACGATGTTTTCACTCAGCTACAACTCAGTCAGTGTCACAGAATGATGACAGAACACACGATGTATTCACTCAGCTAAACCTCAGTCAGTCAGTGTCACAGAATGATGACAGAACACACGATGTTTTCACTCAGCTACACCTCAGTCAGTCAGTGTCACAGAATGATGACAGAACACACGATGTTTTCACTCAGCTACACCTCAGTCAGTCAGTGTCACAGAATGATGACAGAACACACGATGTTTTCACTCAGCTACACCTCAGTCAGTCAGTGTCACAGAATGATGACAGAACACACGATGTTTTCACTCAGCTACAACTCAGTCGGTCAGTGTCACAGAATGATGACAGAACACACGATGTTTTCACTCAGCTACACCTCAGTCAGTCAGTGTCACAGAATGATGACAGAACACACGATGTATTCACTCAGCTACAACTCAGTCAGTGTCACAGAATGATGACAGAACACACGATGTTTTCACTCAGCTACAACTCAGTCAGTCAGTGTCACAGAATGATGACAGAACACACGATGTTTTCACACAGCTACACCTCAGTCAGTCAGTGTCACAGAATGATGACAGAACACACGATGTTTTCACTCAGCTACACCTCAGTCAGTCAGTGTCACAGAATGATGATAGAACACACGATGTTTTCACTCAGCTACAACTCAGTCGGTCAGTGTCACAGAATGATGACAGAACACACGATGTTTTCACTCAGCTACAACTCAGTCAGTCAGTGTCACAGAATGATGACAGAACACACGATGTATTCACTCAGCTACACCTCAGTCAGTCAGTGTCACAGAATGATGACAGAACACACGATGTATTCACTCAGCTACAACTCAGTCGGTCAGTGTCACAGAATGATGACAGAACACACGATGTATTCAATCAGCAACACCTCAGTCGGTCAGTGTCACAGAATGATGACAGAACACACGATGTATTCACTCAGCTACACCTCAGTCAGTCAGTGTCACAGAATGATGACAGAACACACGATGTTTTCACTCAGCAACAACTCAGTCGGTCAGTGTCACAGAATGATGACAGAACACACGATGTTTTCACTCAGCTACACCTCAGTCAGTCAGTGTCACAGAATGATGACAGAACACACGATGTATTCACTCAGCTACAACTCAGTCGGTCAGTGTCACAGAATGATGACAGAACACACGATGTATTCAATCAGCAACACCTCAGTCGGTCAGTGTCACAGAATGATGACAGAACACACGATGTATTCACTCAGCTACACCTCAGTCAGTCAGTGTCACAGAATGATGACAGAACACACGATGTTTTCACTCAGCAACAACTCAGTCGGTCAGTGTCACAGAATGATGACAGAACACACGATGTTTTCACTCAGCTACACCTCAGTCAGTCAGTGTCACAGAATGATGACAGAACGCACGATGTATTCACTCAGCTACACCTCAGTCAGTCAGTGTCACAGAATGATGACAGAACACACGATGTTTTCACTCAGCTACACCTCAGTGTCACAGAATGATGACAGAACACACGATGTATTCACTCAGCAACACCTCAGTCGGTCAGTGTCACAGAATGATGACAGAACACACGATGTATTCACTCAGCAACACCTCAGTCAGTGTCACAGAATGATGACAGAACACACGATGTTTTCACTCAGCTACACCTCAGTCAGTCAGTGTCACAGAATGATGACAGAACACACGATGTATTCACTCAGCAACACCTCAGTCAGTCAGTGTCACAGAATGATGACAGAACGCACGATGTTTTCACTCAGCTACACCTCAGTCAGTCAGTGTCACAGAATGATGACAGAACACACGATGTATTCACTCAGCAACAACTCAGTCAGTCAGTGTCACAGAATGATGACAGAACACACGATGTTTTCACACAGCTTCACCTCAGTCAGTCAGTGTCACAGAATGATGACAGAACACACGATGTTTTCACTCAGCTACACCTCAGTCAGTGTCACAGAATGATGACAGAACACACGATGTTTTCACTCAGCTACACCTCAGTCAGTCAGTGTCACAGAATGATGACAGAACACACGATGTTTTCACTCAGCTACACCTCAGTCAGTGTCACAGAATGATGACAGAACACACGATGTTTTCACTCAGCTACACCTCAGTCAGTGCCACAGAATGATGACAGAACACACGATGTTTTCACTCAGCTACAACTCAGTCAGTGTCACAGAATGATAACAGAACACACGATGTATTCAATCAGCAACACCTCAGTCAGTCAGTGTCACAGAATGATGACAGAACACACGATGTTTTCACTCAGCAACACCTCAGTCCTGTACCTCCAGAGGTACAGGATCGCAAGCGCCCCCAGTCGCACAGTGGAGGAAGGCCTTAAGATGATGACACACGGGAAACCCCACACACGACGTGTCCAAGGCTTAGTTCAGATTGGAAATTCTGTCAAGTACATAAACCCACCTTTGTTTTACTCATTTATCTCAATGCAGAAGATTTTAACGTTGAATAACTGCAAAGGCCTGAAATGATCATAATGGTTATAAATCCTGTAGGTATGGATTAGTTTGTTGACTTAACGTCCAATAGTTATAGATATAGAAACGTTATCATGACAGACAAGACATTGGGAATAGGAGAGATGGGAAACCGATGTCTATTCATTGTCAGAGTGCCATGAACTCCACAACGTTAGATGCAGCATTATAATGCCTAGAATGAAGGAAACACAACATCTCTTGCGATGGTCATATCTTTATTTTTCTCAATAATGGTGAAAGAACTAACTACAGTCGTTTTGGTTTTTTTAATATTAATTTTTGATACAATAAGATTTATTGAATAAGGCAATCGCCTTGCATGGCGTTGCTCCTTACAAGAGATTTGATCAGAAGCACGAGTAATATCATAATCAGTTTCTACAATATTTCATTTTTGGAGCAAGCAGTGTATATTTTCGGTTGGACATATTGTGAGTAATTTTCTTCGAGGCTGCGGTCTCTCTTATAAACCTTGCTCCTTTTTTATATATGAATCCTGATTTTAACTCTAACCTGACACTTACCTAATACTAGTTTTATGCCCTGCTGGGAAACGAGACTCACAACAAGGGTAGGATACGTTCAGACTACAATATTCAAGTTAGATAATGCCATATTTCTTGTGGCTATACAATGGCTTATTCTACCAGTCAGAGAAGAGAGCGGAGAACTGGCCAACCCGATCTTTACTCCGGCCTCAGCAATGAACTTGCCAAGAGCCTGAGAGAAGGTCAACCTGGCTTCTGACAGGACACTCTGTTGAAAATACAACGACATTGTCTGTACTTCACATTGAGGTCTTTGATATTGGAAACAAAAATTCAATAATAAATTGTACCAGATGACCTGTCTGTCACGATATTGTCATTTATTCTATATCACCATAGAACTCAGACCATGTACGATTAAGCAATCGACAAATCAATAAATCTCTTAAGTGATAAACATTAGAGAAGAAGACTAATTGAATACATTAAAACGTTGTGTCCACTCGAAATCTCTAATACTGTAAAATGGCCCATTTACGAGTTATCATATACCCAATTATTGTGTAGAATGTTATTATCAGGGAGCTTTTTCTGTTTGTTAGTTTGTTGGGTTTTTTTGTTGGTTTTTTTTCGTCATAGAGGAGTTTTGACCACGTCTTAGATATAGAATATTCCGTAGACTACAAAACACTACCATGAGCCATGTGGCCGGTTTCCCGTGTGTAGGTTTGTATCGTGACACAGACGGGTCAGATTGCTGACTGATGGAGACAGGGCTAACTAGGTTTGTATCGTGACATAGACGGGTCAGATTGCTGACTGATGGAGACAGGGCTGAATAGGTTTGTATCATGACATAGACGGGTCAGATTGCTGACTGATGGAAACAGGGCTGAATAGGTTTGTATCGTGACATAGACGGGTCAGATTGCTGACTGATGGAAACAGGGCTAACTAGGTTTGTATCGTGATGCAGACGGGTCAGATTGCTGACTGATGGAAACAGGGCTGACTAGGTTTGTATCGTGACATAGACTTGTCAGATTGCTGACTGATGGAAACAGGGCTGAATAGGTTTGTATCGTGACATAGACGGGTCAGATTGCTGACTGATGGAAACAGGGCTGAATAGGTTTGTATCGTGACATAGACGGGTCAGATTGCTGACTGATGGAAACAGGGCTGAATAGGTTTGTATCGTGACATAGACGGGTCAGATTGCTGACTGATGGAAACAGGGCTAACTAGGTTTGTATCGTGATGCAGACGGGTCAGATTGCTGACTGATGAAAACAGGGCTGACTAGGTTTGTATCGTGACATAGACGGGTCAGATTGCTGACTGATAACACAGGGCTAACTAGGTTTGTATCATGACATAGACGGGTCAGATTGCTGACTGATGGAAACAGGGCTGAATAGGTTTGTATCGTGACATAGACGGGTCAGATTGCTGACTGATGGAAACAGGGCTGAATAGGTTTGTATCCTGATGCAGACGGGTCAGATTGCTGACTGATGGAAACAGGGCTGACTAGGTTTTTATCGTGACACAGACGGGTCAGATTGCTGACTGATGGAAACAGGGCTGACTAGGTTTGTATCCTGATGCAGACGGGTCAGATTGCTGACTAGGTTTGTCTTGGCATCAGTGGAGGAGGTCGGTTTGAAGAAGGACGAGCTCAACATGACTCTACCTGACCAAAGCGATGTCATAGTCTTAAAATAAGAGAATCACAGGGGTCTGGTAGAATAAACCCTTTAGAATTTATATCATACTATAATCAAGATGGCTAGAATTTTATAGATAAAGTAGTAATTGATTTGTAAGACTCACCTCTTTCATGAGGTTCCAACTGGAGTCGGAGTAGCCCTTGATGAACGAATAATTAAAATCGCAGAACGTTCCTCATGATCGTTAATTGTTCGTACGCAGGTTAAAATCGCAGAATGTTCCTCACGATTGTTAAGTGCTCGTATGCAGGTTAAAATCGCAGAACATTCCTCATGATCGTTAAGTGCTCGTACGCAGTGCAAATACGCTAAATCTGGGGCAAGCAGGGTGGACACTACATGAATGCCCCCACTTATTTCATATATATGCCACAGCGTAAATGCATGCATCCGATATACATTGATATGGTTTTATATATATGTCCACATTTCACGCCAGCGTATGTAGCGTATACAATACTGTTTATGTGTGTATATGGACGATTAATGGCTGTATTTGCTACCAAGTGTATATGAGAAGAAATATCCTGTGTGTGACATACATATACTTCGGTCGTATACAAATCATATATGTTTGGCATATATGTATACTGCTGAAAAAAAAAGAGTTCCCAACTGCCCTGCCCCTGTCCTGCCCCCACCACCATCTCTTCCCCCCTTCAATTTCTGACCAGTCATCTGGGCTGCAATCCCCACCCCAGCCCCAGCCCCCACACCCACATCTGGTTGTGTTGTTAGAAGTTGTGGTGGTAGAGGTTGTGGTGGTATCAGTCTCTCCCTACACTCTCTGTGTGCCTGAGGGTGCCTCCCTAGCAGCCGCCCAGCCCTCCCTCTCTGTGCGCCTGCACCAACACTGAAGTCCTTGTTCCCGATTCTGACTCCGAGCCCGAGCCTGGCCCCGACTGCGACCCGAGTTTATAAACACAGTCTTATACCACATTCCTTATTTACACACTCATCCTGAACAATACAGATCAATGGTGTTTTGAAAGTATAATGTATTAAAAAAAAGGTAAAAACTACAAAAGAATGCTGAGTTTATTACATGTAATTGATGAAAAGATAATAGATATACATTTGTAAAATAGGGGGTTTGTGCAGTGGGAAGTTCATTCCTAGACCTCTACTCCCGGAAGAGGCGACTCACCGACGCCGACATGGTGCGACACGGAAGCACACGGTGCGACACGGAGGCACACGGTGCGACACGGAGGCACACGGTGCGACACGGAGGCACACGGTGCGACACGGAGGCACACGGTGCGACACGGAGGCACTAGGTGCGACAAGGTGCCATGTTGTTGTTATCCGAAATAAGGTTTGATGACACTTTAGTTCCGGTTGTTCCCTAGAAATGTTAAGGCATGGAGAGTTACTTCAAAAATGGGAGTAAAATTGCACTGCCTATAATGATATTTTTTGTGTACCCAAAGCTACTAGTGCATCAATTTAAGTATGCTGCATCTGAGAATTGCGAAGAGAAAGCACTTCTTTACTGGCATTTTTTAATGTTCATTTTATTAGGCCATCTCTGTGAGTAGTGATTATTTACACTATGATTAACATTTGATATCAATTTGAGACAAGAACAACATAATTGACAAGGGACAGCAGTGGCAGTGGAAGTGGCAGGCGTCTCACACACGCACCCTTAAACTTTTACCGTACTTTGCCATGTCGGGCCTACAGGGGAGTAGATGTCTCTGGTCCATTGACCTTAAAGGGCGTATTCCACCGGGCAGGCTGATTGGCGCTGTACGGGCACGCCTTAACGCCCGTCTGTCGGATAAGCTGTGTGGTGCAGCAGGCTATTTACTCACCACCGGCAGCTGTATGACCCCAACCTGCTATAATAGCTTTTGCCTGTTGTGATGCGATGACAGCTCGTTAATTTTCCGCTGAAGAAGGTGGTTAAAGGAATAATGGAGGTAAATAAAGATAAGGCTGGATGTTATGAATGTGTGTGACACGCTCTGGTTCTAAAATTCTGCCCGGAGTACCCAAACTGTCAGAATTTTTGGTCTCCGCTTGCGGGCCTGCTCTTCCCGGGTAGCACCCAGGCCCTCTCATCGCCGTGTTGGCGGACTGCACTCGCCCGAGTCCTGGCAAAACTCACAACAGGTGCCGTACTCTCATCAAAACCATCGGCCGGCGATGCAGTTCCAGCAGGCAATAAATAATAAATCAGTTTTCATCGGCTGGAAGAAATCCCGCCAGGCCAACGAGAATATGTAGATTGGGTGGGACGCTGGGTTCAAAATCTAGCTGGTGGAAGAGTATTTGAGCCGGCAGATGGCCTGGTGCCCCAGCAAATGCTCAGCAACCATGAGAAGATGTTCCAACAACCACCAACAGATGCTGATTTCACCCGATAACTCAGAGCCAGTGCCTGCTGGAACGTCTGGTGAGCGATTCCACCAACCCGGCCGATGGTTCAAAGGGACCAGATCTGCCGGCAACCTCCATACAGGCGCTGTACAAAGTTTTCATCTGGTTGGTGGAATACTAGCTTAAATGGGGTCTACATGCCAGGTACCAGTCAGGCCTGGCAATATTGACCAATCACAGCCCTCGATGGCTCTCCCATCCATGTTTGTGTGGACACTGCTGCCTGAAGGTCTGCTTTCACAGATGTTGATCTGAGGTCTCTCTAGCCCTAATCTACTCTAAACCATGACCCTCCAGTCTCCTCCTGGTGCAGTGTTGTCACCAGCCCATCACAGAAAGAAATACAGAAATCACCAACAAAAAGTACTCAGTTTAGTCTGAAAAAACTACCAAAAGAAGTACGCTCTGGTAGCTTTCCTCAGCCGAGTCGCTAAGTTAATATTTTCATGTAGTTGTACTATCTACATCATTTATACAAAGTTGAATTAATTCAGTTATCACCATTACCACTAAACAATCATTGGGTGTATCATATATGGAACAGTCAGTTACGTAAAAGTGTCACACATAGAGTAATATCATCACTACATATTTACCTTCTATAGCATAATATTATCACAAATATTCATATAATTGTTTAAATGGTGTGAGTTGTCATCGTGGTGTGAGTTTACAAAGTGGAGCCAAGTGATTTCTGTAGCAGAAGAGAGTGAACGCCATTTAATATCGTAAAACTGGATGGTTTTAATCTTGGCTCCCGTATGCGACAACTGGAGTTTGGCGTAGTGATTTCACGAGGCGGAGCCAAGTGAAATCCATACCTCCTTCTGTCGGCTCCTTCCTACAGACTGCGTCTCCTAGGATGCGTCTTGTCCCCCTAACTACCAGCAGGAGGCGATAATTGTCCTTAATAGGGTCTGGGAGACCTGCTATCTTGGCTCCTAAATATTGCTGTGAGGAGGAGTACTTTAGCCTTGTCGATAGGAAGGCCATGTACCTGAGCTAATTTTGCGTGTCCGCGGGGACTGGGGTTAAGTTATAGATGTTGCAAAAGGAAATGTAGGATCGACGGTGGGTACTGTATGCCTTCCTAGAGTTGCACTGTAACTCCTCTACTTTCCTGTCAAGCTGCCCCGTGTCCATTCATTTTCTCGCTAATTCTGCTGGCTGCGTCTGCGAGAGTGTTGAGCCTTCCAGGGTAATAAACTGCCCTCACTCCAAAGTTATATATTGCAGACAGCCAGAAAACCTGTCTGAGGCTGTCCATTACACTGTGGTTCTTGGCAGCCTTGAAGTTGCCTCTACGCAATATCTTTGCATATGCTCGGATATTACTGCGCGTCAACTCCTCGGAGCATACAGCCGCTTGTATCTGAAACCAGTCAATATTGTGTATGTATGCACTTTAAAAAAAAATAAAATTTCATTTTATTCTTCATCAAACATCTGGTACATTATTGAGTGTGATAAGGTAATATCAGTGAAGAATGACACGACAGTATCAAAAGAAGGCAGTCCGGCAGCTTGTATAATATTCATAATCCATAATTCACGCCAGCGTATGAGGCGTATACAAGACTGTTTCCTTTTAAATACGGACGAATACGGACGCATCTTCGCTGGTTTCAATTGGAAAACCATACTAGGTTTCATATATACAGGCAAAAGATTTCCAGGAGGTATTTCTCTTGCTTCTTACCTTCCCACTTCCGTTTGCGATAGTCGCGGCTGTTTATGGCCTTGCTCTCCAGGTATGCCTCCCTCTCGTCACTGTCCATGGCTGGATGTACGCAGGTACGGTACTCCTGCAAAAATCAAATACAGATGATAAAAAGGGCTAAGGTAAAATATAGAAAATGCTAAATTCTGTTTCTATATCACTTAACATACGCATCCTCACCCTCACAAACACACACATTCACCTTGAGTCACACACACCCTCACCCTAAGACACACACCCTTACCCTATGACACACACCCTCACCATAAGACACACACCCTCACCCTAACACACACACCCTCACCATAAGACACACACCCTCACCCTAAGACACACACACCCTCACCCTAACACACCCACCATCACCCTAAGACACACACCCTCACCCTAACACATACACCCTCACCCTATGACACACACCCTCACCCTAACACACACACCCTCACCCTAACACACACACCCTCACCCTAACACACACACCCTCACCCTAACACATACACCCTCACCCTAACACATACACCCTCACCCTATGACACACATCTTCACCCTAACACACACACCCTCACCATAAGACACACACCCTCACCCTAACACACACACCCTCACCATAAGACACACACCCTCACCCTAAGACACACACCCTCACCCTAAGACACACACCCTCACCCTATGACACACACACCCTCACCCTAACACACACACCCTCACCATAAGACACACACCCTCACCCTAAGACACACACCCTCACCCTAAGACACACACCCTCACCCTATGACACACACACCCTCACCCTAACACACACACCCTCACCCTATGACACACACCCTCACCCTATGACACACACCCTCACCCTAACACACACACCCTCACCCTAACACACACACCCTCACCCTATGACACACACCCTCACCCTAAGACACACACCCTCACCCTATGACACACACACCATCACCCTAAGACACACACCCTCACCCTAACACACCCACCATCACCCTAAGACACACACCCTCACCCTAACACATACACCCTCACCCTATGACACACACCCTCACCCTAACACACACACCCTCACCCTAACACACACACCCTCACCCTAACACACACACCCTCACCCTAACACATACACCCTCACCCTATGACACACATCTTCACCCTAAGACACACACCCTCACCATAAGACACACACCCTCACCCTAAGACACACACCCTCACCCTAAGACACACACCCTCACCCTATGACACACACACCCTCACCCTAACACACACACCCTCACCATAAGACACACACCCTCACCCTAAGACACACACCCTCACCCTAAGACACACACCCTCACCCTATGACACACACACCCTCACCCTAACACACACACCCTCACCCTATGACACACACCCTCACCCTATGACACACACCCTCACCCTAACACACACACCCTCACCCTAACACACACACCCTCACCCTATGACACACACCCTCACCCTAAGACACACACCCTCACCCTATGACACACACACCATCACCCTAAGACACACACCCTCACCCTAACACACCCACCATCACCCTAAGACACACACCCTCACCCTAACACATACACCCTCACCCTATGACACACACCCTCACCCTAACACACACACCCTCACCCTAACACACACACCCTCACCCTAACACACACACCCTCACCCTAACACACACACCCTCACCCTAACACATACACCCTCACCCTATGACACACACCCTCACCCTAACACACACACCCTCACCCTAACACACACACCCTCACCCTAACACACACACCCTCACCCTAACACATACACCCTCACCCTATGAAACACATCTTCACCCTAACACACACACCCTCACCCTAACACACACCCTCACCCTAACACACACACCCTCACCCTATGACACACACACCCTCACCCTAAGACACACACCCTCACCCTAACACACACCCTCACACTCAGTCACACGACCTCACCAAAAGACACATACAAAGATACATGAAATCTGATGCGTATAACATCAAGTCAAATGCCCCAACTCTTGTTTAAGACAATTAAGACAAACAACAACAACGATGAGTATTTCAACATCGGAATGCCAAATTATCGTTAGTTTCTACAGTTTTAAAGTATTAATACGTAACCGAGCGTATACAAAGTGATCAAAGTGTTCTATCTATACATCAAACTTCTCAAGTTTTTAAAAAGTTTTACTTCAAATCTGTGGAAATAAAAGTTACTTACCTCGAAATTAGCAGTAACCGGCCCCAAAAATGGATTTGACATCTGCAGTACCGCATTTGAACGGTAGGTGGCGCTATATGTGGAGTCTAAAATAAAATAAGTGTACGCATGGTGACGGTGCACGCTCAGTGACGGTGTACGTGCGGTGAAGGTGTACGCTCGTTGAAGCTGTACGCTCGTTGAAGCTGTACGCTTGTTGAAGCTGCACGCTCGGTGCAGTGTATGTTCGGTGACGGTGTACGTTCGGTGACGGAGTACGTTCGGTGACGGTGTACGTTTGGTGAAGGTGTACGCTCGGTGACAGTGCACGCTCGGTGACGGAGTATGCGCGGTGACAGTGTACACGCGGTGAAGGTGTACACACGGTGAAGGTGTACCCTCGGTGACGCTAACGCAATTTCGGCTCTAATCATTGAAGGACGAGTATCTCAACCATTCCTTCACAGCACATAGCTTATACCTCGAACCTGTTGAGTGAAAAAATTCTTTCTTCCAATTGTTGGTCTCCCCTTCCCCATGGGGGTGTGTTGAGGCCAAATAATTTTCGAAAAAATCTCCACACTTTCTTATACCTCGAACCTACTGCACATCTAATATCTTTTGTCAATGTTGAGGACTTTTCAGGAATATTTCAATGCATATGCTCGGTGATGCTGGGTTTGTGGGTTTGATTTAACGTCCAGTTAACCATTGAAGGTTCTCACCAGAATGTACACCAAATCTATATAGAACCATTCAAACGTCTCCCACATTGCTGGAATATTTGGAAACATTATTATTCTTTCACAGTTAACAACTATACCCCTTACTTTATTTATAACAAGGATTGATACTTAAATATCTTAAGTCTGCCGGAGTCGCTAAAACATCAATTTTTTTCTTTTTAATCATCATCATACACTCGGTTATGCTGAAACTACCCAACATGTTTTCGAGCTTTGAGAGTAATTGATCGATGTGTGAAGACAAGCCACGTATTCAGGTACTAACACAAACCTCATTCTCAAATAACATATTCACATTTTGAAATCACACACAAACAGAACGAAGAGGAGAGACTTACATTGAAGATGGACTCTGCATGTTGGGCCTCAGAGCCCACGCCAGGCGCACACTCAATCTCCTGTGTAGAAGAAGACATTTATACTTTATTCAAATTAACTTCTTTTTTTCATATTATCTACTTATTTTCAAATTTTAAAACAGGTTCAGTTCTTCCATCCGCAAACTGGTAGCAACCTGTACAGAAATAGACACAGAGCATCTTGATTGCGCATTGAGACTCTTTGGCACCAAAATATCATGTGCTAGCAGGGAATTCTCAAAAATGACGTCAGAACAAGCGGTGGGAGGCCGAGGGCTTGTGGGCGACTCAGTGAGTGGGCAAGTCAGGGAATCAAGGTTCAGGTTTCCACACGGGTCAGTGGAGGTTCAGTGGAGATCGTGGGTTGTCGCTGACTTGAAACAGGTCAGTGGAGGTTCAGTGGGGATCTTGGGTTGTCGCTGACTTGACACGGGTCAGTGGGGGTTCAGTGGAGATCGTGGGTTGTCGCTGACTAGACACGGGTCAGTGGAGGTTCAGTGGAGATCTTGGGTTGTCGCTGACTTGAAACAGGTCAGTGGAGGTTCAGTGGGGATCTTGGGTTGTTGCTGACTTGACACGGGTCAGTGGGCATTCAGTGGAGATCGTGGGTTATCGCTGACACCCTTATTACAGGGGCGTCAGATCATTTTGAAAGTGGGGGGGGGACTCAAAATTTGCCGACTTTTTTCTTGGTATGAAGTCAGACTTTGACATTGGCCTGTTCCACTGGATTTACCGTAAATCTGCAAAGTCTGTGAAAAGTTTAGGCCTAGCCATTGAAACACACTAAAAATTCAGACTTTGACACTTTTCCACAGTGAAAAGTCAAGGCTTAGCAATAGTTGTATGCTGAAAAGTTAGATTTAGACATTTTTCGATATTGAAAAATCAAGACAGTTTTTACACTTGGTTGAGTAATATTTGAAGGTGCTGACTTTTTGGGGCTGACAATAAAGTGGAGGGGGGGGGGGGGGGGGGCAGCCGTCCCTCCTGTCTCCCCTATTCTAATGCCAATGATTATTATAAGTTCCTACATAGATAAACAAATTTTGATTTTGATCATAAACATATCATTTATTTAGATTACTTATCCTTTAGAGGAGTATCTCACTCATGTGATATGGAAACTAGGATTGTAGTTGCTCCCCCGTGACAGCATTAGATTCAATTTGGAGACAAGTTGATAGCTACATTATCAGACCTGTTCCACCAGCCCGTTCTGCGCCCTATCTCTTTGATTATGCATCACTGTTATTAGTTGTGATACGCTTGGTGACGGTGTACGCACGGTGACGGTGTATGCGCAGTGATGGTGTATGCTCGGTGAAAGTGTACGCTCGGTGATGGAGTATGCGCAGTGACGGTGTACGCTCTGTGAAGGTGTACGCTCGGTGATGGTGTACGCTCGGTGACGGTGCACGCTTGGCTAACCCAATTTCGGCTATAATCATTGAAGGACAACGAGTATCTCAACCATTTCTTCACAGCACATAGCTTACAACTCAAACCTACTGCACATCTAATATCTTTTGTCAATGTTGAGGACTTTTCAGGAATATTTCAATGCATATGCTCGGTGATGCTGGGTTTGTGGGTTTGATTTAACGTCCAGTTAACCATTGAAGGTTCTCACCAGAATGTACACCAAATCTATATAGAACCATTCAAACGTCTCCCACATTGCTGGAAAATTTGGAAACATTATTATTCTTTCACAGTTAACAACTATACCCCTTACTTTATTTATAACAAGGATTGATACTTATATATCTTAAGTCTGCCGGAGTCGCTAAAACATCAATTTTTTTCTTTTTAATCATCATCATACACTCGGTTATACTGAAACTACCCAACATGTTTTCGAGCTTTGAGAGTAATTGATCGATGTGTGAAGACGAGCCACGTATTCAAGTACGAAAACAAACCTCATTCTCAAATAACATATTCACATTTTGAAATCACACACAAACAGAACAAAGAGGAGAGACTTACATTGAAGATGGGCTCCGCATGTTGGGCCTCAGAGCCCACGCCAGGCGCACACTCAATCTCCTGTGTAGAAGAAGACATTTATACTTTATTCAAATTAACTTCTTTTTTTCATATTATCTACTTATTTTCAAATTTTAAAACAGGTTCAGTTCTTCCATCCGCAAACTGGTAGCAACCTGTACAGAAATAGACACAGAGCATCTTGATTGCGCATTGAGACTCTTTGGCACCAAAATATCATGTGCTAGCAGGGAACTCCCAAAAATGACGTCAGAACAAGCAGTGGGAGGCCGAGGGCTTGTGGGCGACTCAGTGAGTGGGCAAGTCAGGGAATCAAGGTTCAGGTTTCCACACGGGTCAGTGGAGGTTCAGTGGAGTTCATGGGTTGTCGCTGACTTGAAACAGGTCAGTGGAGGTTCAGTGGAGATCTTGGGTTGTTGCTGACTTGACACGGGTCAGTGGGGGTTCAGTGGAGATCGTGGGTTGTCGCTGACTTGACACGGGTCAGTGGGCATTCAGTGGAGATCTTGGGTTGTCGCTGACTTGAAACAGGTCAGTGGAGGTTCAGTGGGGATCTTGGGTTGTTGCTGACTTGACACGGGTCAGTGGGGGTTCAGTGGAGATCGTGGGTTGTCGCTGACTTGACACGGGTCAGTGGGCATTCAGTGGGGATCTTGGGTTGTCGCTGACTTAACACGGGTCAGTGGAGGTTCAGTGGGGATCTTGGGTTGTCGCTGACTTGAAACAGGTCAGTGGAGGTTCAGTGGAGATCTTGGGTTGTTGCTGACTTGACACGGGTCAGTGGGGGTTCAGTGGAGATCGTGGGTTATCGCTGACTTGAAACAGGTCAGTGGGGGTTCAGTGGGGATCTTGGGTTGTCGCTGACTTGAAACAGGTCAGTGGAGGTTCAGTGGATATCGTGGGTTGTCGCTGACTTGACACAGGTCAGTGGGGGTTCAGTGGGGATCTTGGGTTGTTGCTGACTTGACACGGGTCAGTGGGGGTTCAGTGGGGATCTTGGGTTGTCGCTGACTTGACACGGGTCAGTGGGCATTCAGTGGAGATCGTGGGTTATCGCTGACACCCTCATTACAGGGGCGTCAGATCATTTTGAAAGTGGGGGGGGGGAACAAACTCAAAATTTGCCGACTTTTTTCTTGGTATGAAGTCAGACTTTGACATTGGCCTGTTCCACTGGATTTACCGTAAATCTGCGAAGTCTGTAAAAAGTTAAGGCCTAGCCATTGAAACACACTAAAAATTCAGACTTTGACACTTTTCCACAGTGAAAAGTCAAGGCTTAGCAATAGTTGTATGCTGAAAAGTTACTGTTTTCAATTGTGATAATCAGTTGACAATTGTGACACGAGGCTAAATCCCTATGGCAAGCCGAACACAAGCATACACAAACTACCCATTGACGATGCACGAGGTCGGTCTGTAATCTAAAGGAGAGCTGGCCCCGTTTTGGAGGAGATACACCATTAGTCCTGGCCAAGAATATATATATTCAACCAAGAGGGTATAATGAATCATATTCTCTGTTCTTCTAAGAAATATTAAACGTCCCCCTTCAGCAAGTAGCACCAGACGAGATCAATCCCGTGCACCTGCTACCCTTCACGTGCACTTTAATTCGCATATATGAATATAAATAGCAATTGGATTTTTTTACACAATGCAAGGGAAAATCAAAAGAGGGGGCGGTTGGATTTGAGGGGAGCCGTGCTGGGCGCCGTGCAGTAGGCGTGTGGCGCGGCGCCGTCCTCACGAGCAGCTCCACACGGACTCACCTTGTATCCCGCCAATACGCGGCAACTGGGCACCAGATATATCGGCTTCTTTTGGCTGGTGACGGCAAGCAGGACATCGCTGGTAAGTGGCCGGCCACTCATAGTGGGCTGGACAAGCTTCTTTCCTGAAGACATGTATATAGTCAGGCTGAAACCATACGGAAATGGACAGACATTGTTATTATCATATCAATGATCAAATAACTATCGAAATAACTCCTGCCCTACTTAGTTTCATACCCATTCAAATGATGGGTAACAATACAACTTGTATTACTAATAGCCTTCAGCTCAGCACTACAATCTTACAGAATTTGTTTCACGCAATATTATATCATGTATTTTCATGTTGGTATGTAATATTTCAAAATACGTTTTTTCTAATAAACATGGTTATCATCAATTTGAAACTGTACCAAATTCGGGCAAAACAAAACCAATCATTTTATGTAACCTTCGACAATATTTGTATTTTCCGACTTATGCCAGGACTCAGGCAGACTGGGGATATCTCAGATACAAGTAGCGACCGACAGCCTAAGACGGGACAATTATCACCAGCCAGACCAAGGTGAGCGATCTGCGCGCGTCATTCTACCCCGTGAAAAGAGGACGCGGCTACGGCTGTTCCTTGTGCTGAGGTGACCTTGAGTGACAGTGACAGAAGGTCACTCTGTGATGTCACCCCTACTCTCCCTGTGGACTGCATTCTACATTCTATTGCTAAATAAAGGCAAATTGTATTTCATGTCAAGGGAGAGGTCCAAGGTTTCGCTGGAAATGGCCGAGCAGGCATCATAAGTCGTGTAGGGGGTGTCAAGGTTATCAAGAATACTTGAATTTTAAAGTGCTTATGTTTATGTATCTTGACTAAGTATGAAAAAAGCTTTGTGTTATTTAAAATGTTCACAGTGGGTGGTCACGAATGCTCCTATTGAGAGGGTGGTCCGTAAATGAGTTTCTCTAATCCCCTCTTGTGTGACTCATCTCTACACCCACAGGCTTTCCGCAACCTCCACATCTCAAAAGACATGGACTTTTCGTTGAATTTTTCCTGACATTTCATTTTCCCTAACAAATATAACATCTTGATAATAACTCATCTTCTCTAGCATACACAACTGGTACAACTCATCTTCTCTAGCATACACAACTGGAACAACTCATCTTCTCTAGCATACACAACTGGAACAACTCATCTTCTCTAGCATACACAACTGGAACAACTCATCTTCTCTAGCATACACAACTGGAACAACTCATCTTCTCTAGCATACACAACTGGAACAACTCATCTTCTCTAGCATACACAACTGGAACAACTCATCTTCTCTAGCATACACAACTGGAACAACTCATCTTCTCTAGCATACACAACTGGAACAACTCATCTTCTCTAGCATACACAACTGGAACAACTCATCTTCTCTAGCATACACAACTGGAACAACTCATCTTCTCTAGCATACACAACTGGAACAACTCATCTTCTCTAGCATACACAACTGGTACAACTCATCTTCTCTAGCATACACAACTGGAACAACTCATCTTCTCTAGCATACACAACTGGTACAACTCATCTTCTCTAACATACACAGATTTACAGGAGTTCATCATCCGTCAATCTGTAAATTTTCCATGAGAGGAGCAAATTTTCCCGGACTTTTTTCAAAATTCCCCATTTCCCTGACAATCCATCTTCTGTATGTTGTCACACTGTGAACTGACCTGACGTCTGGGGGCAGGCTGGGGAAGGCCTCCCTGAAGCAGGCCACCATCTCCTGCTCCGACATGCCCTCCGTGAGGCCGAACGCGCTCACCACGTGGCGCTTCTCCTGGAGCAGCTTCTTGACGCCAGGGGGCGGCACCGTCAGCGTCTGCGGCGCGGGCATCAGAACGAGGCTCCTGCAGGCTGGGCGTCTCCCGCGTGTCTCGTCCGGCACCGGAGTGTGGCGGGACGCGTGTGCAGCGTGTGCAGCGTGTGCAGCGTGTGCAGCGTGTGCAGCGTGCGCGCTCTCCTCTACGTCTACAACAGAAACAGCAAGTAGCGTCAGTCAACGGCATCGACGTAGTCTATTGGTCTTTCTCAAGCTTCAGCTTTCTCACAGGTTTGACACCACAAGGTTAGGGACCAGATATATGACATGTATTCAGGTAGAAAGTCTCTACCTACACACTTACCGAGGTCCCACACCACATAGACATGGTATGAGAAGGACTTTGATATAGCAGTAAGTCTACCACTGCTGGGGATGAAGGAGAAAGGTGGCTGTACACCACACCACATAGACATGGTAAGAGAAGGACTGGTCTTTGATATAGCAGTAAGTCTACCACTGATGGGGATGAAGGAGAAAGGTGGCTGTGCACCACACCACATAGACATGGTATGAGGAGGACTGGTCTTTGATATAGCAGTAAATCTACCACTGCTGGGGGTGAAGGAGAAAGGTGGCTGTACACCACACCACATAGACATGGTATGAGAAGGACTTTGATATAGCAGTAAGTCTACCACTGATGGGGATGAAGGAGAAAGGTGGCTGTACACCACACCACATAGACATGGTATGAGAAGGACTGGTCTTTGATATAGCAGTAAGTCTACCACTGCTGGGGGTGAAGGAGAAAGGAGGCTGTACACCACACCACATAGACATGGTAAGAGAAGGACTGGTCTTTGATATAGCAGTAAATCTACCACTGCTGGGGGTGAAGGAGAAAGGTGGCTGTACACCACACCACATAGACATGGTAAGAGGACTGGTCTTTGATATAGCAGTAAGTCTACCACTGCTGGGGGTGAAGGAGAAAGGTGGCTGTACACCACACCACATAGACATGGTAAGAGAAGGACTGGCCTTTGATATAGCAGTAAGTCTACCACTGCTGGGGGTGAAGGAGAAAGGTGGCTGTACACCACACCACATAGACATGGTAAGAAAAGGACTGGTCTTTGATATAGCAGTAAATCTACCACTTCTGGGGATGAAGGAGAAAGGTGGCTGTACACCACACCACATAGACATGATATTAGAAGGACTGGCCTTTTATATAACAGTTGCAGGCATTGACGTTATTTCTTCACAGAACTCCAATATCGTGATCCTGTTCTCACAATTATTTTGCAATCACAGGAACTAACAATTGTCAAACCCGAAGTGTTATCTATGCGATAACATGCCCCGTGTGTAGCATGCAGTACATCGGCGAAACAGGCCGTGCTGTCAGTATCAGAATCGAGGAACACAAATATTACATACGACAACGCAAATGAGACTCACCGGTGGTGGTACACTTCAGAGACCACGATGTGCAACCAAATGAAATGATTGTAACCATATTAGACAATTCGGCCCACAATTCAAATATCCGCAAACGGCTTGAGGAGGCATACATCCACATTTTACAGACACTAAAACCCGGGGGAATGAACCTAAATCTGTGAGCTCACCTCCCAGTGAGGAGAGCAACTACCAGTTCCGGCAGGTCACTATTGTCACATGTCGCATAGCAACACAACTCGCGCTATAGCAACCGCAATGTCAAAATACTATAAATAGCAGATCGGACATGATCCTAAATCACTACGATAACCGAACCACTATAAGATAGGCTGTAAACAGCGAAATGGATAAATTTAGGTTTCCTAAGCAAACCGACAGTGCCATCAAGAGCCACCTACGAAAATACCATGAAAGCTCAACACCAGAAGAGCAAGTGCGGGGTAAGTATGCATGTTTATACCCAAATTGCATGACATATTGCAGCACTATAGGCAACTTACATAGACATCAGAAAAATATGCATGATGCCACACAAATAATCATCCCTCCAAACCATTCCGCAACCCTATTAGAATTTGACATTTTCAGGAGTGATTTTAAAAATCACTCCTGAAAATGTCAAATTCAAAGGAAAACGGGGTATTCCTTTTTGCAGAACCAAGCAGAAGCGAATCCAAACCCATCACCACATTGACACCATAACCCAAATGATTGGCCCTGACAAAGCCAATGACATCGACGAAACATATAAAGGAACCAGACACAATCCTAGAGAAGATAAGAGAGAAAAATCAGGGCATCTAAACGCAGCACATCAGCAGCCCGCAGCGCGACCCAACAATAAGGAAACTGACATGCCCCTTCCCAGTACCAACAAACTCTAGACCGAGCAAACATGGGAAAATACTTAATGCCAAACAGCGTCCTGTATCACCAATAGTAAAGCAAAGCAACACCAAATTAACAAGAAGGAAGGTAATTCCAATCAACAGTAGTAGTGAAGACGAAAGTAATGACATATTTGACAAGCAGCCTAACCAAGACCAAGCAAGATCACCTGCAGTAGTAAAAACAACTAGTGACGGTCAAACCACCAAACCAGAGCAACAACCCCTCGGAAAAGGAAGAAGAAAAAACTCTACCGAGCACACCTGAATTACTCAATGTCGACTGCCACTTATCAAGTGACGACGAAGAACCTCCGAAACCAGATAACAACAAGCAAGAGACCGCCACCACCAGCCGAAGTAATATGACACTTTCTAGATAAAAGACATAGAAGAATAAGTTCCAAGACCACTGCCCAACACGAAAACACCAAATGCTGAATACAATCCAACCCTGTTAGAATGGAACCAGTGCCCAAGACCCACTAAACCAGCGCCGTTAATTCCAACAACTGATGTGATGTTCGACTTGTACAGAATCATCCGTAAAAGCACCAGGAGGTGGGAGACTACTTGATTGCCAGCATGAAACGACATGGACTTTTGAACTACAGAAAATAGACTATTTATGTAGAATCATGTTCACATGTTAGTTTAAAAAAAATACCCTTTAAACTATCGTTACAGAGAGTTAATATATTATAGTTTACAAGTTATACCAATATTTGAGTATTACAATCAATGAAGTGTACATATCTAAATCCATCTTTATATAATCATACCATAAGTATTTAAATATACTAGTCAAATGGAGTCTATTATTAACCAATGTCAATACTAATTAACATGTTATCCACTAGGTGGCAGCACCATTCAATCATTAGCCATAGAAACGGTGTCCGAGCACCATACTCATGTCACTATAGTTACCACAGGAAGTTAAATTTTATTCCTAAACTGATGTAACCCCTAATGTCACTTGTAAAACATCAACTCCTGATGAAGACAAATTAATTTGTCGAAACATCGAGTTTTTACTTTCATCATCTATCATCCATCACATAAGATTGCCTGTACTCATCTGTTATCATCAATAAATCGTTTTATATGAAACTGAACGAGTCTGGTTTTGTGTGGTTATCCGTCTTTATTATTTTGCAACATGTTCTTAACAGTGGCCTTGTTTGTGACCCATTCTTGGTTGGAATGGAAGGTATAAACAGGGGCATATAACTACCATAAATATCGATACGCGCCGCAATTGCCAAAGTCTTTGATTTTAGACATTCAATAAATAATTACACTAGAACAGGCGTTTATATGCTTATACAACATAGAACTATTTGTTTATATAATTGAGAAAACAAAGTGTAATACCGCCAACCCTGACGATTCTTCATCCAATAAACAACAAATATAATATTGCCTCAAAAGCTGGTATACAAATATGTTTTAAGCCAAAGCATTACAAAGTGTGGTTGCATTGTTTTGATGTTTGGTCCAAGTTTATATATCTCATTTGCTTTATTACCTACCATATCTACAAAACTATGATTTTGGACGGATCTGCTTGGAGTTGTTTACGCACTTAGTGACAGAGGCTTGGAGACTGAAGACCCACGAGAGTGAGAATTTCGTGGAAAGACCAACTTGAAGCTGTTGTTCTTTTTTGTAGTTCAAAACTTAGCTGTCCTTCTGATATCATGATTTATGTCTAGCCATGCCGAAAACAGAATTTAATGCTGCGGTCTCCTGATCTCATTATCTTGATAGATGCCTCTGAGATTTGTCCTGTATCATGGTAAATAATAGCCCATTCAAAACTATACTGGTTTCCCGGGTATCCGCTAGAGGGCTCGGTGGATGCCTGTGAATCCGTACACTGGCTACCAGAGAAGACGTTTGCTACGCATATTAAGTCGTACCTTAGCCTGGAAGCCTGGCCTAGTCACATCATAGGCCAGTTAACACATTTTCAACAGTCTCCACATAGTTAATGATACGCTAGATTTTAGTTCTTTGACTGTAGAGCCTAGACTGGCCTCAGTCCCTGTATCCTTTTCTTTTCATTTCATTTATTTTATCTGGACTTGTATTAGGCCTGTATTTTATCCTACCCCTAATAAAAAACGCCATAGGCTTAACATGGGATTTGTTTATTTCACAGGCGTGACATAAAGTGTTGTTTATGCCACTACCTTCTGATACTGAAAAAATATGGAAACGGGGTAGGATAAAATCTAGACGCCACTCGTTTGAGTTTGAGCTTATTTATGCCACGCATTTTGTTGGCTCCGTAATGTCACTCGTCTTCGACTCGTGAAATTATGGAGCCAACAAAATGCGTGGCATAAATAAACTCAGACTCAAACTCGTGACGTCTCTTCATAATCTTCCTTACGGTCAGAACAGCAGGATTGCTGATTGCACGGATTTGGATGACTGATTGTAACACTTTTAAATTGATATATTTTTGTTGAGATCTAGCCTGGATTGAAAAACAAATGTAATGTTTGGCTCTATGACCTAATAAAATAAGAGAAGACAAAAAAAGACTGGAGTAAGTCTATGTAGAGCCAAGAGAGGTGGCATGACTCTCAGTTCAAGGTCTGTTACGTAAGAAGTAGTTGCCAGTCCCTTATTTCATTTGGGCAGGGAACCAGTCTCGTCTAAGCTCAGCGTAGACAGGGTACTGTATGTATCGTTATTCTCCGGTTCCATGCCACATGGTGCTAGCAGCATTGAGTCAATTTACACACTGTTGGTGGCGCCTCTGTTGTTTATAGCTATAAAGATCAGGGATGTCAGCAGCCCGTGAGGAAAATCCCTGAAATTATTTGCTGGGACAAACTCCCTGCCCCCCCCCCCCCCCGCCCCCCATTAACTACAATGCTTACTGGAAACTCAAAAACGATGAAAACTGTATCCCCTGGTGATTAGAAATGGTACTACAGTCTAGGATCTCCAAGCAGAGCCCTACCACCCATGTCCTATTGATTTTAAACCAAATATGTGCATAGGAGATTGTAGTATTAAGCTGGTTCCTGGTGTTAGCTATGCATTCCACATGTTTTGTATGGTAACAGTGCAAGGGTTTCAGGGATTTCAGGGATTTTCATCCATGCATTATCTATGGGAAGCTTCTCAGGGAAAACCCTGAAAATCATGGAAGTAATAATGCAATATTTAAAGGGAAATCAGGTGTATGGGGTTCCTGAAACAATAAGGGGTTGATATTATACACAGATTCTATTGAGACTTTTGAGCAGTGAGGACAATATTTCTGTGTTTTAGAAAAACCCTGATTTCAGGGATTTCCCTGAACTCTGACATCCTTGTAAAGATGATCTATTTTGTAAGAGACTTTATGATTTATTTGTAGATGTATATGTTGGTTTTTTTTTCACTTCTGCATTGCCCTCTGGTATTTTGCTACAGGAAGCAATTACTCAGTTATTGGTGACGCACATGGGGTCGTAAAATCAAGCATTTGCCCATGCATTGCTGAGGTTCAGGGATTTCTTGTGGCCAATGCAAATGGATTCGTTATCTGGCCAAGAAATCACCGGCAAATGCATCAAATCGACTCTGGATTTTACGAAAAATTCGGCCAAAAGCCCCTTTGCCTCGGGGCAGTTGATGGCACTCATCAAAACGTCCTCTGGGGGCCTCCGGGCGGGCTGCATCAACAGAAAGGGCTCTTGTAGTCTGAACGTTATTACCTACCACATACAAAACATGTCAATTCCAGTAGGATCCGCTTGGAGTTTCTCCCGCACATAGAGACAGAGTGAACCAAACCTAAGCCTGGAGACTGAAGGCCCACGAGAGTGAGATTCTTATACTTAGGATTTGTTTCTAGCCGTATTGAAAACATAATTTAGAACTAGTTTTCCGATCTCCTTTCCATGAGAGAATGCAATGAGATCACAACATTTTGCTGGTACCCTAACGTGATTCTGGTAGGATATGCTTGGAGTTTCTCCTGCACATAGAGACATAGTGAAGCAGACTAGGCTTGGAGACTGAAAAGTCACGAGACTGAGGATCTCGTGGAGAAAACTTTAACCTGCTCATCTTCTTTTTAGATCGTTATACAGATGTTTTTTCTCTTATTATATATTTCTAGCCATGCCACAACCACAGTTTAGTTCAGTCCTCTGGTGTTTTAAAAAAAAATCCTATGGAGGAGGGGGTGGGAGGTGGTAGCAAAATACGAGTAGTATAATACATGGACTATTGTTGTCCTAAATTTTTTTATATTTTACCCAAAGCATCTCGAAACAAAACATTTAACCCTATCAGTCCGAGTAATGCCGTGAGGCATTCCCAGGCAGGGGACGAAGAATGCCTGCAGGCATCTTTTGGGGCCGACACTAAAAACGGTATTCTATTTGACAAAATTCATTGAAAAACACTATATGGTCAATTCTCACGAAACGTCGACAGAAACCAGTTTTTATGCTTTATGTTTAATCTACTTATGTATTTCAAAAGAAAGATGAGTAAATCTTTAATTATTGTTTGATTTTTTTTATATGCATAGATGTGCAGGATATAATACTTTGAAATTTTAAAATCATTATCTATTACAATTTACCTAATGTTAATAGTATATTTTGAAATTCCACTGATTTTGACAAAATTACTTCATTCAATTACATCTACTGAACTTAAAAAATGAAGTTACTTGCAATAAGCCCCAAGAATTTGAAGTTGTAACTTGTGCTACAGACAAAAACGAGTGGAAAATGGTTTGCATTAGCAATGAAGGTGAAGATAATTTGATTTATTGGAGGTTGATGACTTTTTTTTGTCATGTTGGTGCTCTTTTTGAACCAGACAATTAGTACTGGATACGGAGGAGTATATCATGATATAATCCAACAAACTACAGTATCTACATTCTGAAAAGGAAAGAGCTAAGCCCATCTACAAAAAAATGATATCAAGAACATTCTCTGAAGTCATAGAATTATTACAACTGGCCTGAAACAAACCATCCCCGAGTAGATTGTTGCGTCCCGTGTCATGTCCACCTCATGTGGAGGCTCCACACTGAACTGAGAGGGTGTGATTCCGCGGACACAGACTGCGGGTGCTCGTGATCGCCAACCTACACTCTCTGCACCAGGCGCGTCCTTATAGGCCACAGAGCGGGTACTAGGTCCGCCTTTGCATGCTGGCAAATTGCAAGACAGCTCCACTGTAGTCGGAGGACAACCACTGTTATCAGTTGTTACCATCCATTGATAATCAGGAGACAAGACTAAAACCCCGCTATAGCATGCCCCAAACTGTCCATTGAGAGGGCCACCCGCCACCTGGTGGTCGTATTTTGCGTCGGGGGTAAGATGGCTGTTCCCATAACCTAATAGCTATGTGCCTTATGAGGTAAACATCTGAGTGACTCCAGATCCCCAGACGTAGAGTCCGGCTTGTGACCACCGTCTCAGATAAACTGTCTAAGTTTAGGATCAGTTTATTTGGTTTTAAATCCTTATTTCGATGCAAAGTGCATCCAAAATGACTAAAGATATGATTTAGTTAATGATAATTGAATTGCATTAAAATATATTTCAAGGTTTTATTTCTCAAATTGAACTTGGCAGAATAATAGAGAGAGCAGAAGAAACTGCTGGCAACCAGCTGTGTCTCATGACTAACAGTTAACCATCAACGACGCTAACGGCGGCGGTCGCGGGCCGTGCGCAGGTCCAACTCTCCTCACTGAAGTACTCGTCCTGCAGACGGGACACCTGTCAAGACAGACGCAGAGAAACACTGTGAACAGAGATTTATTCACTTCAATCTGAAATGTTGTGGGAGACGGTAAATTCACTTAAATTAGAACTGATCGATTCGGTTTAGATTCCTACTCACCGTTGCTGGTGTTTTGGGAGACGGTAAATTCACTTAAATTAGAACTGATCGATTCGGTTTAGATTCCTGCTCACCGTTGCTGGTGTTTTGGGAGACGGTAAATTCACTTAAATTAGAAATGATCGATTCGGTTTAGATTCCTGCTCACCGTTGCTGGTGTTTTGGGAGACGGTAAATTCACTTAAATTAGAACTGATCGATTCGGTTTAGATTCCTGCTCACCGTTGCTGGTGTTGCGGGAGACGGTAAATTCACTTAAATTAGAACTGATCGATTCGGTTTAGATTCCTGCTCACCGTTGCTGGTGTTTTGGGAGACGGTAAATTCACTTAAATTAGAACTGATCGATTCGGTTTAGATTCCTGCTCACCGTTGCTGGTGTTTTGGGAGACGGTAAATTCACTTAAATTAGAACTGATCGATTCGGTTTAGATTCCTGCTCACCGTTGCTGGTGTTTTGGGAGACGGCTGGCGGGGAGGAGGGTGGAGGCGGAGAGTTGAGGTGAAGCTGTTCACGGCTCGCTCAGGTCCCCTCAAGCTCGTCGTCACTGACGGGGCCGAGTCCTGCTGCCAGAGAAACAAGAGGGAACATAGTAGGAGCTTACAGCAGTCAATGGACAAACAGATTTGACCCAGTTGATGTATAATGAGTTTGATATCAAAATCAGTGTGAGAAGTGGACACGCACGGATTGATCAGGAGGCTATCTAGGGATGTTTACCTGTGTGCGGTTTGCAGTGAGGGCGGGCAGGAGTAGGAGCTGGTCGTTCAGAAGGCAGTAGACTGCCTGCTGGTGTGCGTGGTCGCCGGTCGCCTCGCCCTGCGCTGACTGACCCTCACTGGGACCGCCGCCCGCCCGCCCGCCCGCCACGCAGCGCGACTTGCCCACCGAATGATTAGTCAGTCGTTTCCCGACGATTCCCGATCTCTCAGCGCATTCCTTCAGAATTTTGGAGAGTTCGTTTTTGCCCATGGCCTGTCGGGAATACCAACGGGCACTGGTAGGAGCCCTCTTGTGGTTGATGGCCAAATAGAAAGGCGAGCTGTGTCTCAGGGTTTCGTTGGGTCTGTGGGATGCATATTGTTGTAAGAGTCTTACTAGACATCTTTCTGGATTTGCTGAATTTTCCATTATTTTAGAACCAAATGCTTCTTTAGCTCCCTGAAAGGTCTTAGTGGTCCTATTAAAAAAGGTTACAGCAGATACACCATCAGGCTTTTCCTCCATTTTAAAATCTCCCCAGCATAGCTGCTTGCTCTCTGTCCTGTCTCGTAGTCCTAAGGACTTTGTGACTAAGAACCAGATTGCGTTTCTCAGTCCTTTTGGCGTGCTGGCATCGAAAACGCCGGATTTCCACAGTTTCTCCTCATCCTCTGGTGTCAGGGGCACCACCTAAATCAAAATAATCAAAAGATTATAATTCTCAATCGGGTATCTGGTACAAATTTTATCTGTTTCAGTTTCAGTATTAAAGATTTACATACTTTTCAATAAAAAGAGTAGCATTATCTTTTACATACAGTTGATCTGAGGCCACTAAAAATAAACTTGAATAGAAATTGTGAAAGGTATGTCTTTTTAATATCAAATTAAAGCTCCTGATGTCAGGGATGCATTAAATGTATGACCAGTAAAAATCTGAAAACCCTGCGTCATATTTTCTTCATAGCTTGGTGATGAGGAACAAGTTGTTTTTTTTGAGTGGCCTAAAAGTGATTTATTATTCCCTATCATTGTCAAATAAATGCATTTACTTACTTTGTTTGGTTTGGCTCCATAACCTTGCAACCTGAGCTCTTTTTTTCGGTTCTTCAGGTCTTGCCTGGCTGACATGAAGTGATCTGAAGTCGTGATGTCTACTCCATAGCGTCTGTTGTCTAAGTATCTTCTGATACTCGAATACATTCCAGAGAGTGTTTCAGGCTCGAAATTTGAACCATCTTTCCTACGCACATTCTTGAGGTAACTTCCAATTAGAACGTTCAGTTTTTTTGGTTCTATGGTTTCAATGTCTCTGACTTCACCTTGGGTCTTACACCATTCTCTGAATGCTGCCAAATCTCTGATCGTTTTCCTTTGTGTTTCCGTACTTTTCCCACTTTGTATGTATTTCTGCAGGACATCTGCACGTTTCTCTTTTCGAGTTTCTGCTTGAGGACTGATTTCATCAATGCTTTCTTCTGGAATTTAAGATAGAAAAAGACAACTATTCTTTATCAATATCTCTCAACCTGCAGATTGACAGCATTTCTGAATTTTATTTTGTAATTATCAATCTTATATATTTCTGATATTGTATAAGAATTACATGATTTAAAACACAAAAGTTCGCTTTCACATTGCTGTCATGTCATGTGGCAACCTTGGCACAAATCAACTTAATGTGGGCATGTGCCGCATACAAGCATTTCAAGCTGGCCATCTTTGGGCATCTGTAGCATGTCGGACTGATCTACTCTGGTGAGGATGACCCAAGATGTAGTGTAGGCCAAGTTTCATTTTGTGAATCGTCAGCCTGCAGACATTAATAAAGTGAGTTTGACTGCACTTATTTAGGTGGTAATCAGTCCACAGGGGAATTATATTCGATTTGTGTGCGGATCTTTCTGGACTGGTTTTTACAATCTATGAACATATATATATATGTTCATATAAATTCAATGCCTAGGGTAACAACAACTAGGGCTGTTTAGGGCGAGTCCTTGACATTGTTTATTGGAAGATAAAATGTGTTCCCAATGTTTTAGTCATTAATAAATGTGTATCTATAAACGGTTATGATGTACATTTTTTGTATATAATTTTTATCCTCTTGATGGATATATATTGAACAAAAGGCTGGGAAACTGCCTCTAAATACACAGATATAAAGTAAGAGCACATTGTCTTGTGTCGGGTGTAAAACAAATTGGTATACGTATATTGATTATAAATTTGTTTCCAAGATAATTTTCAGAAATGTTATTGCACGAGTGTCGGTTTTTATTTGATTCCATTCATTGTTGGCGGCTCTACGCAGAACCGCCGTCGGCAACCCGCGGACGACGCTCCACTCGGGATGACCGCCACATAAGAGTGAGCGCCATTTAGAGCTGCTCGTTTTGCGCAATATACGATACTGACTGATCATTACCCACTGACTGATACACTGACTGACTGCCCTTCCACCTGTTTACACTTTTCCCATCCACCAGACTTCATCCATCTTACAGCCAATCGACCTGACTGACGATTCATCCACCAGATTATCCGCTCATCTGTCCTTCCACCTGTCTGTCCCTCCACCTGTCTGTCCCTCCACCTGTCTGTCCTCCCACCTGTCTGTCCCTCCACCTGTCTGTCCTCCCACCTGTCTGTCCCTCCACCTGTCTGTCCCTCCACCTGTCTGTCCCTCCACCTGTCTGTCCCTCCACCTGTCTGTCCCTCCACCTGTCTGTCCCTCCACCTGTCTGTCCTTCCACCTGTCTGTCCTCCCACCTGTCTGTCCCTCCACCTGTCTGTCCTTCCACCTGTCTGTCCCTCCACCTGTCTGTCCCTCCACCTGTCTGTCCCTCCACCTGTCTGTCCCTCCACCTGTCTGTCCCTCCACCTGTCTGTCCTCCCACATGTCTGTCCCTCCACCTGTCTGTCCCTCCACCTGACTTCATGCCCACCTGACCGGCCATTCATCTGATTGACCATCTGTTCTAAAGGAGTGGATAGTTTGGTGAATGGACAATCGGAAACACACTGCTATACATTCTTCAGTCTTTCTCTTTTATATTTAGTGAAACATTCTCTGCTTCCCCAACAGACTTCTATCTGCTCCTAGTTAAATAATGGGTCGTGGTTGACCGAGTCCCCACACATTCTCAATGAGTATTTGTATATAAACCATGGATAATAATTATGTAGAACGACATAACCATTCTGTACAAGCTACAAAATGAGATGATAATTTATGGTTCATACGGAACGAGGCAGTTACGCTGAGTTCCGTAAGAACCGTAAATTATACTGAAATTTTTCGCTTATACGAGCATGGTGGGTTGTTCATTATTTACTATATACCGCAAATAAATAAAATAATCAACTTAATTCTGCCTTCCAACTGATATTTTAGTTGACGCATACGCATCAACGCATACGCATTTAGTTGACGGTGCGAATTTACAGTATATATGGCATGGGTATATAAGAATAGAGGGAAACTATGTTCCGGTGGGAATAAGTCAAAGTTACGAGGTAAGGCTTAGAAAAATTACTACCCAAGGCGTAGCCACGGGCAGTAATTTTTCCAAGCTTTACCTCGTAACTTTGACTTACTTCCACTGGTACATGGTTTCTCTATATACCTTCAATTGTCGGCTAATATCGATAAAAACCGAATGTCTCTGAACGTCAACCTGGGCAGTAAACATCAACCTGGGCAGTAAACGTCAACCTGGGCAGTAACTTCAACCTGGGCAGTAAACAAAAGTTATTCCACCCCCAGCAGCGTTAAGTAATCATAGGTTGTTCGCTCATAGGTATATAAGAATATCCATAATCATTGAACAGAAGGCAAAGTTAAAACATAACTCAAAGTTTTATTTCTTGAAATTCTACAATGGGACCTTTCAAAGTGGGTGAGACTGGCAGTTTACACATCGGCTTCACGAACGTGTAGAGGAAGTACCTTAATACAGGGCCAGCACCTTATAATATTCTAATAATTGATACTTCTTACATATTTTCACGTCTATATCAAAAGTAATCTTCGATATAGAAGCCCCTACAAATAGTCCTTTAATCATCTCTTTCCTCCAAACTTGTCGGGAGCAGAGCCGTGTTGGCCGAGATTTGCAGGGCGGGGGGGGGGGGGGGGGGGGGCCAGGTTTGTCAATTAGAACCTATTTTATTGAAGAAATCCTTTGCATTTCTTATGCCTTTTTTTCTTCTGAAATTAGCAAAAATGAAAAAGTAAAAAATAAAAATTGTATTTCACTCAGTTCAACAATTGTTTGGAGGCAGACCCCGAACAGCCTCATCCATACCAAACACACATAAACCTTCATCCATACCGCGTACACCCTCATCCATACCACACACACACGTACACCCTCGTCCATACCGCAGACCGCCTCGTCCTTACCGCAGACACACGTACACCCTCATCCATACCACAGACACACGTACACCCTCATCCATACCACAGACACACGTACATCCTCATCCATACCACACACACGTACACCCTCATCCATACCACAGACACACGTACACCCTCATCCATACCACACACACGTACACCCTCATCCATACCACAGACACACATACACCCTCATCCATACCGCAGACACACATACACCCTCGTCCATACCACAGACACACGTACACCCTCGTCCATACCGCAGACCGCCTCGTCCTTACCGCAGACACACATACACCCTCGTCCATACCACAGACACACATACACCCTCGTCCATACCACAGACACACATACACCCTCATCCATACCACAGACACACATACACCCTCATCCATACCACAGACACACATACACCCTCATCCATACCGCAGACACACGTACACCCTCGTCCATACCACAGACACACATACACCCTCGTCCATACCACAGACACACATACACCCTCATCCATACCACAGACACACATACACCCTCTTCCATACCACAGACACACGTACACCCTCGTCCATACCGCAGACACACGTACACCCTCGTCCATACCACAGACACACATACACCCTCGTCCATACCACAGACACACATACACCCTCGTCCATACCACAGACACACATACACCCTCGTCCATACCACAGACACACATACACCCTCATCCATACCGCAGACACACATACACCCTCATCCTTACCACAGACACACGTACACCCTCGTCCATACCACGCACACGTACACCCTCGTCCTTACCACAGACACACATACACCCTCATCCATACCGCAGACCGCCTCGTCCTTACCGCAGACACATGTACACCCTCATCCATACCGCAGACACACATACACCCTCATCAATACCACAGACACACGTACCCCCTATCCATACCGCAGACACGTACACCCTCGTCCATACCGCAGACACGTACACCCTCGTCCATACCGCAGACCGCCTCATCCATACCGCAGACACACGTACACCCTCATCCATACCGCAGACACACGTACACCTTCGTCCATACCGCAGACCGCCTCGTCCTTACCGCAGACACACATACACCCTCATCCATACCACAGACACGTACACCCTCGTCCATACCACAGACACACGTACACCCTCATCCATACCGCAGACACATGTACACCCTCGTCTATACCGCAGACCGCCTCGTCCTTACCGCAGACACAAATCCAGCCTTCAAATTTCACATCTAGACTTATAACTCCTGTAGTCTAGGCGGGGTATTTATAGTCTAGGCGGGGTATTTATTGTCTAGGCGGGGTATTTATTGTCTAGGCGGGGTATTTATTGTCTAGGCGGGGTATTTATTGTCTAGGCGGGGTATTTATTGTCTAGGCGGGGTATTTATTGTCTAGGCGGGGTATTTATTGTCTAGGCGGGGTATTGGAGGGACTTTGTCGGAGTGCCTAAAGCTGCACTCACTCGGCGCCGTTTGCGCGCTCGCTCAGGCCAGGAGGAGAGGCCGGCAGATGACGAGGAGACGGACTCGAGCTGCAAGAGAAGAGGAATTCTAACAACTCACAGCAGTGGCAGCGTGCATCTAGTCGTGCGACTGTCAATATGTCACACCTCCTCCAGAGGAGGATGGTTAATTAGGCTTCAAATCTAACTGAAACCTCAAGACTGGGCCTAGAGGTACGAAGGGCCATGGAAAGCAGTTAGAATTACAGGTACTAGATAGAAATACTTAGATGTACCATTAAAACCAATCTATACTGTATGTAGACGATATAACCACTCTTGTAGTGCGTATCTAAGAAATAAAGCTGCTTATCAAAAACGAACCACGAGAAGAAAGGACCTTGGCGGCCATTTACCTCCAGGACGGCTCCAGTGGGTATGGCGCCAGGTAAGAAGAAGCCGTCCTCGCGCTGTGTGGGGGCGGGGTAGCGCGGCCCGGACAGCGTCACCTCCACGCTCAGCGGGCCGCCCGTGTGCGAGTAGTGCGTCCTGCACGCCGGCTTCACAATCGAACTATTTGTTATCTTTTTTCCAACAATTCCTGATCTTTTTGCGCATTCCTTTATGATCTTTGACATTTCGTTTTTGCCCATAGGTTGTCGAGTATACCAGCAGGTACTGTTAGGGGACCTCTTGTGGTTGATGGCCAAATAGAAAGGCGAGAAGTCCCTCAAAGTGTCATACGGCCTATGGGATCCATATTTCTCTATAAGTTTTACTGGGCATCTTTCTGGGTTTGCTCTATTTTCTGATACTTTAGCAACAAATGCCCCAGATGATTTTCCGAACCCCAGTTGAGTCTTAGTGATCCTTTTAAAAAATGTTACCTTAGACGGACCACTAGGATTTTCCTCAATCCTAATGTCTCCCCAGCATAAATCCCTGCTTTCTGCTCTGCCTCGCAGTCCAAAGAACTTTGTGACTAAGAACCACACTGCATCTCTCAGTCCTTTTGGTGTGCTGGGATCAAAAACCCCGGATTTCCACAGTTTCTCTTCATCCTCTGCTGTCAGGGGCTCGGCCTAAATGAAATATTTGAAATAATACAATTTACAATTTGGTATGTTTGCTTTAAAAAATGAATACAATGTAAATTGTAAGAAATATTCGCAATAGTATTTCATATGATTGATCTAACTTTGAAATTCCATTTTATTCTGTGTCTTTTTTTCTATGGACTTACTTTGTTCGCTCCGACTCCATAGCCTTGTGACTTGAGCTCCTTCTGCCTGGTCTTCAGAACTTGCCGGGCTGACAGGAACTCGTCTGAGGTGGTGATGTTGATGTCATACAGTCTGCTGTCTAAGTATCTCTTTAGACTGGAGAAAATTCCATAGAGTGATTGTGGCTCAAAATCTGAGCCGTCTTTCCTGCGCACATCCCTGAGGTAGGTTGCGATCAGATCGTTCAGTGTGGACGGCTCGATACTCTCAATGTCTCTCACTTCACCTTGGGTCTTGTACCACAATTTGAAGTTTCCCATATCTCTTTTAGTTTTCTTTTCCGTTTCCATGCTTTTTTTTCTCTTTGTGTATTCTTGCAGCACATCTTCGTCATTATTTTCTTCTGGAATTTGAGAAAAGAAAAAAGATTTAGTCTTTCGTCCTCCACATTTGTCATTCTGAAGACAAAGACTGCCAGCAGTCCCCGAATTTCGACAACTTAACACCTACTTCACTGTCTAGAATTTACATCATTTTGAAATACAAATATTTGCTTTTATTACCCACCTATTACGAAGTCGCCATAGAAAAAGTCTAGGGTGTCTGTAATTCGCCAACAGGAGATGCTGACCGGCGAGACTCCCACAGGAGATGCCGGAACAGAGTCCTACATCAAACCACCATCTACTTCACAATAACCTCATCACCTCAAAACATGGAAGATGGCCAACTCTATAGAGATGGCATGATGCATGCTCGACAGTGTTGTGGCCTCATGGCATACTCTAGAACTTTAGACGTTTTGCAATAGGGTTAGTCTAAATTTCTTGTCATCCGAGATGTCAATTTATTGTTCATTTTTAAAAAGAAATTACATTGGTGGGTAATAAACATAATAATGATTGGATTTATGTAGGAGTGTTCGTTTTCGCCTTGTAGTTGGTGATGTAATATCCTCGCTGTCGTTCAGATATTACTTTGCATCAACTCTCTAAGGTTATAGCCACTCGTACACATAACCAGTCATTATTGTGTACATGATTATCATAGTTCTCTTTTCTATGATTTCAATTTGAAATATGATTCCAATTCACGTTTCTACTTTAGGAATGTTCATTGCAGGAGGCCGACAATAGGTCAAACTTTCTCAAGGTTCTTTTACAAAGTTCTGTAACTGTCATTCAAGGTAGCATCAGCAAGGGAGCAGACGTCGCCTCGTGTCTAAGGTCGTTTACACCACAAGGCTGGTGATTGAATCATCGTGTAGCAATCTCACCCCTACACGTTTACCAGGTGAGAGTTCTTTTACTTCCCACATCACAAATACATGGTATGAGAAGGACTGGCCTTTGATATAGCAGTAACTCTACCACTGCTAGGGATGAAGGAGAAAGGTGGCTGTACACCACACCATATAGACATGGTATGAGAAAGACAGGCCTTTGATATACCAGTAAATCTACCACTGCTGGGGATGAAGGAGAAAGGAGGCTGTACACCACACCACATAGACATGGTATGAGAAGGACTGGCCTTTGATATAGCAGTAAGTCTACCACTGCTGGGGGTGAAGGAGAAAGGTGACTGTACACCACACCACATAGACATGGTATGAGAAAGACAGGCCTTTGATATAGCAGTAAGTCTACCACTGCTGGGGATGAAGGAGAAAGGTGACTGTACACCACACCACATAAACATGGTATGAGAAGGACAGGCCTTTGATATAGCAGTAAGTCTACCACTGCTGGGGATGTAGGAGAAAGGGGGCTGTACACAACACCACAAAGACATGGTATGAGAAGGACTGTCCTTTGATATAGCAGTAAATCTACCACTGCTGGGGATGTAGGAGAAAGGTAGCTGCAGTGGGACTCGAACCCACAAAGTCTGACAACCTTGGGATTATGAGTTCAGTGCCTTTTAGCGCTAAGCTCCGCACTTCTCAGCTGTGGTCAAGGGAAAGAAACACCAGGGAACTCCCCTCACAGTAGTCTGACAGCACAATGTGACGATGATGAGGCTGGGAGCAGGCTAAGATCACAGCCTGAGGTTGACCTCAATCAGAATTCTACAGGCATTCACCATGATCAGAAATGTCAGCACTCCCTACTACAATAAACAAGAAAACTGTGTCCACTGGTAAGTAGGATGGATACCATAACGTATGTGCTCTCCAAACAGAACTTTATCTTATGGCCTACTGATATTAAACAAATATCTGCATGGGATAGTGTAGTAGGAAGCTGGCTCCTGGTGCATAGTGGTTTGTAGGATGGTTTGTAGGATGGTTTCAGCGATTTTCAGGATTCTCATCCATGCTTTGTCTGTTGTCCTCTTTAAGGGAAAACCCAGGTCATGGAAGTGACAATGCACAGATGCACATCGAAGTCAGGAATATGGGCTTCTAGATATAATGCGGGGTTGACATTCAAGGCTTTTAGATATTGAAGATAACATTTCCGTGTTTTGTTAAAAAAACATCCCTGATTTCAGGAATTTCCCTGAACTCTGACATCCCTGCATGATAACACAGAGGCGAACAGCCTTAGGGGGCTGTGAAGTCAAATGTCAAAGCCTGGTTTAAACCCAACCTCAGAGCACCTTAAGCCTCTCCTGATAACAGAGAACTAAGTTCAACTAAAGTGTCCAGGTTCTTCATACATCAATACAATCCACTCATTTCATCTGACTTTAATCTGTGACACCCATTCTTTTTTAAACGCTATTACTAGGAAAAAATTGTCTATGGAGAAAGAAAAAGAGAGATGTGTTACAGTCGGCGGTTACAGTGCTCAGGCCCACATGATGGCGCTGTGTTGCGGTCGGCGTTTACAGTGCTCAGGCCCACATGATGGCGCTGTGTTGCGGTCGGCGGTTACAGTGCTCAGGCCCACATGATGGCGCTGTGTTGCGGTCGGCGTTTACAGTGCTCAGGCCCACATGATGGCGCTGTGTTGCGGTCGGCGGTTACAGTGCTCAGGCCCACATGATGGCGCTGTGTTGCGGTCGGCGGTTACAGTGCTCAGGCCCACATGATGGCGCTGTGTTGCGGTCGGCGGTTACAGTGCTCAGGCCCACATGATGGCGCTGTGTTGCGGTCGGCGGTTACAGTGCTCAGGCCCACATGATGGCGCTGTGTTGCGGTCGGCGGTTACAGTGCTCAGGCCCACATGATGGCGCTGTGTTGCGGTCGGCGGTTACAGTGCTCAGGCCCACATGATGGCGCTGTGTTGCGGTCGGCGGTTACAGTGCTCAGGCCCACATGATGGCGCTGTGTTGCGGTCGGCGTTTACAGTGCTCAGGCCCACATGATGGCGCTGTGTTGCGGTCGGCGGTTACAGCGCTCAGGCCCACATGATGGCGCTGTGTTGCGGTCGGCGGTTACAGTGCTCAGGCCCACATGATGGCGCTGTGTTGCGGTCGGCGGTTACAGTGCTCAGGCCCACATGATGGCGCTGTGTTGCGGTCGGCAGTTTAAGTTTAAAATGATTATCAGTTCTATATATATTCTGCAAAATATCATTATGCATTCCTTTAATTCTTGGTAAGGCTTCAAGAATTCTATTTTCACATGGCATATTTAAGTCAATCAGATGTTAGCATTTTAATTTGCCTTTGTCCATAGGAGCATTTCCCACAGGAATCTCACCATCCTATAGCTATAGGTTGGAGCACTGGCACACACTGGTCCTCTAACTGAGTGTGCTGGAGGTAGATGAATTCAGAGTTTTTAAAGATTACAGAACAAGTTTATCTAAAATTGAGGTTCTAGGTAACCTGGAGCCTAAGTCGTTTTCAAAACATACATTTTGGTTTGTGGGTTTGATTTAACGTCCAGTTAACCATTGCAGGTTCTCACCAGACTTTCTCAAGATTCTTTTACACCACAAGGGTGATGATCGAATCTATAAAATGAATTTAGGTAGAAACCTCACCCCTACACATTTACCGAGATGAGAGTTCTGCCTACCCACCCATCAACCTGCCTACCCACCAGCCTGCCTACACACCCACCAGCCTGCCTACCCACCAGCCTGCCTACCCACCAGCCAGCTCACCCATCAACCTGCCCACCCATCAACCTGCCTACCCACCAGCCTGCCTACCCACCAGCCTGCCTACCCACCAGCCTGCCTACCCACCAGCCTGCCTACACACCCACCAACCTGCCCAACCCCCAACCTGCCCACCCATCAACCTGCCCACCCACCAACCTACTACCTACCCACCAACCTGCCCATCCAACACACTGCCTACCCACCAACCTGCCCATCTAACACACTGCCTACCCACCAACCTGCATGCCCACCAACCTGCACACCCATCGATCTTCCCACCCACCAACCTGCCCATCCAACACACTGCCTACCCATCAACCTGCATGCCCACCAACCTGCACACCCATCGACCTGCCTACCCATCAACCTGCACACCCACCAGCCTGCCCACCCTACAACCTTCCCTCCCACCAGCCTGAACATCCACCAACCTGCCTACCCACCAGCCTGCCCACCCACCAACCTGCATAGCCACCAACCTGCTCACCTACCAACCAGCCTGCTAACCCACCAACCCTACTACCCACCAAATTATCTGTTCACCATCTACCCACCCACCAACCTGCCTGTCCACAAACATGCCTACCCATTAAACTGCCCACATACCAACCTTCCCACCCAACAACCTGCTCACCCACCAACCTAGCATCAGTCCCTATCCACCCTGCCCAGCACCCTACAACATTGCTTACATACAGACTTATTGCAATACATTGCAATTCTTTCATAAATTTGTGTATGCATGTGTCCAGAAAATCAGGGCCTCAACCCCCTCTCACCTTTAAGCTTTTGTACATATTTGGTCCCCCCCCCCCCCCCCCACCGCTCTTGCTGGTACCTATATTACGGATGGCCCCTAGGTCGGTTTATTACTAGTGCTAACCGGCTAGGCCAATAACCCTATTTACACATGACAAAATCAAGAGATTCCAATAAAAATAAGTTTTATTTACATCAGCGTTGTTCTATATTCGAGGAGAGGCCAAGCTCAATCTGACATGTATCCTATTGCTAGAGTTAGGTAAATAACATGAAGGAACCGGACACAGTGAACCGAGGTTAAACAGTCCAGACTCGCCCTCTCAGAGAGCATGTAACAAGAGACCCGTCAACCTGCTGCAGACCCTGCTTTATATACCCGGAGGGTTACGTTATAAGGGTCGACACGCAGCACTGCCGTGCACGACTACCACACAACAGGCACTGGACGGCCACCACGCGACACCTGCACTCCTTACAGATGTATACACCAATATAAATAAATAAAGATTTTACAAAAGATGAGGTGACACAGGAGGGGCTCTCCCTTGTCTAGCATTTCAAATGTGAAGCATATGGAGATAAACCATAAGTGAGTTCACTTCTATTCTACCATGCTCCTGAACATTGCATACAACTGGAACAAAGATTAAATCTTCCAAGTTTATAGCATATTTCAAAGTTCTATAGTTATAATGTGATGAATATTTCAAAGTTCGTCATTCTGGTCATTTATTTATTATCATTCATCAGGGACTTTCACTAGGAGGTGTTATCTTGAATTATTTTAACATGCAAGTCCAGGGATGAAATTAGGAATTATGGAAAATAATTGCAAATTCAAAACACTTATTAAAAAGAAGCATTTATAACATTATTTTAGAACAGAATGGATATGAATCGACATATATATGTATATATTCTGGTTTGTTTGTTTGGGTAGTTTGACGTCAAATTTGTTCAATTAGACTTATATATTCTAGTGTTGCCAGTGAAGATGGAATGTCAGAATTGGTCATTTGTTGGAAAACTCTCTCCAAATGGTCGTCTAATCATGTCGTTCTTCACTAACAGTAGTAATACAGGTCTTTCAGCTGACTTGCGTAGGTCCATGGGCAGGTATGGCGAACTGAAAGTCATCTCATTGACAAACTCTTCTGGAATTTCTACTATCCATGAATCTTATATCTCACATATTTCAAATATATTCAACAATTTCATGTTCTTCTTCGGGCGACTTCAGAGGAGTGCCTAATGCTGCACTCACTGGCCATCTTCTTTTTGTAGTTCTCTCAGGTTGACTACAAGTAGACACTGAAGGGGCAGATTCAAGCTATGGAAAAAAAGAAAAACAGGAAGTTGATGGAATTGAGTTTCATAACAAGAAGGATGTCACCTAGATTTTGTTGGAACAATGAGTCTAACATCAGAAATTAATCCAGGCAGACGGCCGAACTGGACAACAATGAATTTGAGATGTGATCATATTGATTTAAACATGGATTGCTTGGTTTATATTTATCATTTGGTGGAGCTTTTGGGTTATTTACCTCTTCCAGAGCTCTTGAGTGTTGCTTACTTACCGCAGATAAAAGGGACCTCTCTTGGCTTTGATTAGGATAGGAAATCCTTGCCTGCGGCTGCGCTTTGTGGCCAGTTATACAGCTTGGTAGTGCCAGGGGAGGGCCTGCATGCTTGAGACGTCCTGTGCTTGTCACCTTCATAACTGAATGATTTGTCAGATTTTTCCCAATTATTCCTGATCTTTTTGCACATTCCTTCATAATTTTTGACAATTCATTTTTTCCCATTGCCTGTCGAGAATACCAAATGGTACTGGTAGGAGCCCTCTTGTGGTTGATGGCCAAATAGAAAGGGGAGTTGTCTGTCAAGGTGACAGGTGGTCTGTGTGCTGCATATTTTTGTACGAGTTTCACTGGGCATCTTTCAGGATTTTCTTTATTTTCCCACATTTTAGAAATGAATGTAGTCCTATTGAAAAAGGTGACTGCAGACCGATCATTAGGTAGTTCCTCAATCCTAATGTCTCCCCAACATAACTGCCTGTTTTCTATCCTACTTCGAAGTCCAAAGAACTTAGTGATTAAAAACCAGATTGCAGCTCTTAATCCTTTTGGTGTGCTGGGATCAAAAACCCCGGATTTCCACAGTTTCTCTTCATCCTCTGCTGTCAGGGGCTCGGCCTAAATGAAATATTTCAAACAATAATACAATTTACAATATAGAATAACCAGTTTCTATGATCATTATACATGTTACTCAAAATGGTGATACAGTTGTTCTAAATTCTATTCATTATATTATTTAATGACTATCAGTCTATTCTATTACAAATCTTTTTGAATATTTACTTACTCTGTTAGGTTTTGTTCCATAGCCTTGTAATCTGAGCTCCTTCTTTCTCCTCTTAAGAACTTGCCGGGCTGTTATGAATTCATCAGAAGTAGTGAGGTTTACCCCATAGAGTCTGCTATCTAAGTATCTCTTAATACTGGCATACATGGTTGTAAGTGATTCTGGTTCAAAATTTGAACCATCTTTTTTATGCACATTCTGGAGGTAACATCCAAGTAAAACGTTCAGTTTTGAAGGCTCTATGGTCTCAATGTCTCTGACTTCACCTTGGGTCTTACACCATTCTTTGAATGATGCCAAACCTCTCTTTGGTTTCTTTTGCGTCTCAATGCTGCTTTTTACACTCCATATGTGTTCTTGCAGTACATCTTCTGGAGATTTCTCTTTCTGGGTTTCCAGTTCTGCTTCCAGACTGATATTATATTCTTCTGGAATTTGAGAAAACAAATCACTTAGGCTAATACTAAAAGAGGTACTTTCTTCCCCCATCTCTATCATTCTGCAGAGTGACAGCATTCTTCAACTACTAATGCATCACATTACCTAATTCACATACATACTTATTATATGTTACATGTAAATAACATGATTAAATAAAAAAAATAGAGGTACCCATTGGTTCTTTTTGTTTCCTGCCACTTTTTATCTGGCTTTCCATTCTACGAAGAATGGAAAGCCTTCGTAGATGACTTCAAGGATTAGCTTTTTCTCTGTCGATATCTCACCCCTACACATTTACTACGACAGTTCCTTTCCTCCCTAGACTTGCTCAAGTCTTTGATTATGGACATTCATGATTAAAAAAAATTATGATAAATATTTTGCAGCATGACTGGTCCAGAAATCAAAGACTTCCCCATCAAGAACGAAGCCTTCTGTAGATTGCAACCCCAGCCGCTCCCTGTAATCCTACACCTCCCCCTCTCTCTCCTCAGTTCTCTGGGTGCTATGTTATCAGATCAATAAATCCCGCCTATGGAGCACCTTTGGACTGTGCTAATAATTAAAACCCCCGTGAGGAGTAGGTGGAGGGTTAGAGGGACTGAAGCTAGAGGTAAACCTAGACGATCGGGGATATCAATCTCCAAGCAGATATCCTGACCAGTAACAAGGAACTCTGCATGGAGAGTGCTGGACAAGCCTGGCATTAAATAGCGCCAGAAATTGGACACCATTACCGATTTCACCAGTCCCTGTATCGAGGAGAGGAGGGGTGGGGTAGGCAGAGGGATACAGGGACTGGGGCCAGTCTATTTCCTCCCCTGTAGTGGGGCAGATATAGCTCAAATTTCAGCAGTATAGTGCATTTAATGAAACAAGCATGAGATTTGGTATATGGTTAGGGGAGCCCCTAAAGAAAACTTTTTAGATGCATGGGCATTGCAGATAAGTCCCAGGAGCTGGGTGGCGGTCATTTTGAAAATTGACCATCACAGAGCACTATGACACTTTCAGAATGGTTATTACCAAGAAGAAACCTATATGAATCGCCTCAAATGTCTGCAAGAGGAACATTAAGATATGGAATGGTTGATTTATCAATTTTACCATATACCAACACTTGAAGAGTGGCCATCTTGGATTTTCTGCCGAAATTTCCATAAATCTGGAAATTCTTCATGTAGGACTCTAATTGCAACCACACAAATGACAAAAGACTTATACAATATTTCCTGTCTGTGTTTTGGTAGGTTAAACCTTCTCAAATATTATTAGCTCCTTCTAATTAGAAAAGAATAACACAATATTTATCAAAAATGAGCATTAATAATCATAATGGCAGTTGATCTATGCATATTTCACACAAGCTTGTTAGTTTGGGTAGTTAAACGTCCATTTTGTTTAATTAGACTTTCACATAGGCATACAATATTTAAGCCAAGTTTGAGGTGTGCTGGCCTGTGGGTAGTGAGATCCAGGGTTCGAGGCTATCATCCCACTGTGTTTTCCCCGTGCCTGTCATCCTCATTTCATAGAGCTGATCTTGCATGATGTGAGCCTGGTTGTTGTTATGACATAAAACACCATCAATTAACTTAAGACAATGAAAGCCTAGCAGACTCATTCTTAAATTAGGACCAAATGGTATGTTCATCATTGGTAAATGAGCATGGAATTATAAATTGATAACTAAAAGGTTTGGGTTATATTCAGTCCATGGGTCATTTTCTGTAAACTACTTGCACTAAGTGAACTTGCCATTTTTGCAACTGCCTGACTAGGATCCAAATATATCAAGCACCTGTGTGCCAATGGGGCATTTTTGTCTCTAGTGATTGGTCATAGTCAGTTGGGCATGCCTCTAACACTGAAACACTGCCCCTCTACTCCCTTCTCAATGTCAGAGCATTAGTACACAGATAGTGAAGGGTTAGTGTTTTGCAGCGAGCTCAAAGTCTATATGACCACTCTAAACATTAGGGAGACTATATGAGTGTGTGACCTATGGTCAGAAACAGCCTGAAAAGATAGCTATAGTCAACAGGGCAACAGGACTGTTTTGACCTCCTAGATCCAACTTAACTTGAGAGGCAATTTATCTGTTTGTTATATATACAATCAATATGTTATCAGAGTAAGGAATATCTTGCTCCTTAGACTTTTTGTAGAGCATTCATTATTTGAATGGATTTGACATTCAATATCATTGCCCCCCACTTTTACACTAGGCATATGTATTGAAGTTTGTACACTTGCAGTTACTAATGCATTTATTTATGCAGACACAATTCAACATTTATTGACAGATGCTGGTTTAGAGCACATTGGATGGGAGGTATGGAATCTGATATCCTTGCTGTCACTACGAAGAGGACTATCCTGTCATTACAAAGGAAGCAAAATAGTTTTATTTTGTCATATTCAACTAGTAAGAAGTCTAACTAGTTTGCAGGAGGAAGATAATTAACCTTTTCTTCAGATTGTATAAACTGTTTTGTTTGACATTTACCCATTAGGCTGTAATTGGTGTCAATACCTCAAACAGCATCAAGCCTGTCAACATATCTAAGTTGCAGTCGAACATGACACAAAGATATTGCTGGAATGATTTTGAAATATAACTGCTGGACCAGTCAGCAGTAAATAAATTCATAAGGGATGCACCACTGATAAGATTCCAAATCTGCAGTAGAACTCACAGTCAGCCTTCTAAAAAACATGGCTGTGTGTGAAATTTGGAGATTGTACTTTGCATGTTGTCAGGCAAAGCTATAGCGTCCAGGATGGATTTGGTCCATTGCCCAAGCCTTAGTTCTACATACCCATCATCCTGTGTTTTCCTGACCCTTCAAGACTGTATACAGCTTTTGCTCCTCATTTATCCATGATTTATCTCTGCTGTGCAGCACAATATGATCAGTTGATTCCCAATAGAAGGGATTCCTAAGCTGATTTATAGTATCAGAATCAGGATCATTCACAAAGATGTGAATGCTTTCCTCTTCCCCCAGATGTTGATGATCTGTAGAAATATTTTTGTAGAACATGAAATACATCAGCTAGCCTGGCCTTCCTGAGGACAGACATAATTTTTGTCCTATTGCCTGACTGCCATCCATTGCAATCTTGTTTTGTTTCTGTTTTCCTAGATCTATTTGCAAAACAGAATGATGCCTGTATGTCTGGATGAGACTTCTCTAAGATGCACTGGTATCTCAAATGCATAGTGTAAAGGTCATGGCCAATGATTCTTGTAAAGCAGAAACAATGACCAGTGCATCTAATTCTAGTTGCAGCATTAGCAGTCAGAACTTATATTGTGGACTGGCCTTACCCCTCATTGTAGACTAGCTATGTCTTACCTTGCATCCTTCTGCTCATTGAAATCCTTTTCAAACAGCAGATAAAAGGCAGTATTTGTCAGCTAATTTGTCTATCTTGTATCTTGTGCAACTGGTATACTTGAAATATTGCCTGAAACCATCCACATCTATATAAGACTTCAATGCATGTGGTTGTGTTTAATGTCAAAATAATTTGGATTATAAGCAAATTTATTTTCCTAGGAACAAGATATCCCAAACTATGATAACAAATTCACTATGCATTGAACAATCAAATAGAATTCATAATATCAACCCCAACCACAGGAGTGAAACAGGCACACAGTTGGGTTGTTGTCAGTGATAACTGTCAGGGGCCAGGTACTAGACGCTAATTTCATCACGTGAGGCCACATATGATCCTTAAAGTTGTGTTTATTTCACCTAAAATCATTTATTTTGATTTTATTCCTACTTTTTGTGAAGGTTTGCTGTATTTTGGGCCAATATTTCCAATTTTGAATCATAAAACAATTATTTTCTAAATGATGCATCTAACCTAACTGAAGAAACTGGAAATTAGACTACCCAAACAAATAAAGGAGGCATCACCCGGCCATCTCCAGTCAGTACCTTGAGGCATCACCCAGCCAGCCCTTGTTGATGTCTCAAGGCATCACCTTGCATGAATGGGTTAAAATGGTCTGTCATGCTTAGCTGGATCTCTGAGCTCCAAACAGCACTGTTACCCTGTTAATCCTAGCAAGTGTCTAGAGATAATTGTAATTAACTAACCTGTCAAGCACCTTTATGGCTCACACAAGATCAGCTATATGAGATGAGGATCACATACAAGTGGAAACCACGGTGCGATGACAGCCTTGAACCCTGGATCTCACTATCCACAGGCCAGCACACCTCAAACTTGGCTTAAATATTATATGCCTGTGTGAAATTGGTATAGATCAATGCCATTATGACTATTAACGCTCATTTTCGATGGAGCCATAGTTAAGTCTGAATAAGGACTGATTATTTCGATGGATTCATATCACTCATCTCATCTCATTTATGTCACTTCTCTGACAATGTATGTGTGTATAAATGCATCTACCCACAGGCCAGCACACATCAAACTTGGCTTAAATATTGAATGCCTATGTGAAAGTCTAATTAAACAAAATGGACGTTTAACTACCCAAACTAACAAGCCTGTGTGAAATATGCATAGATCAACTGCCATTATGATTATTAATGCTCATTTTTGATAAATATTGTGTTATTCTTTTTTAATTAGAAGGAGCTAATAATATTTGAGAAGGTTTAACCTACCAAAACACAGACAGGAAATATTGTATAAGTCTTTTGTCATTTGTGTGGTTGCAATTAGAGTCCAACATGAAGAACTTCCAGATTTATGGAAATTTCGGCAGAAAATCCAAGATGGCCACTCTTCAAGTGTTGGTATATGGTAAAAACATTGATAAATGAATCATTCCATATCTTAATGTTCCTCTTGCAGACATTTGAGGTGATTCATATAGGTTTCTTCTTGGTAATAACCATTCTGAAAGTGTCATAGTGCTCTGTGATGGTCAATTTTCAAAATGGCCACCACCAGGCCCCTGGGACTTGTCTGCAATGCCCATGCATCTAAAGATTTTCCTTAGGAGCTCACCTAACCATGAACCAAAACTCAATGCAGGACGAGGCGACGTCCTTCTCTCCCAGCGATGCTACCTTGTGTGACAGTTTGTAGAACTGTACCTAACCACTGTAACCATAGCGCACTGTCAGTCGTGACATCATAGTGTCAACAACGGTCGCCCTGGAGTCTCTACAGAGATCAGGGGGGGATTTTGGACAGTGTTAGTCTGTCTGTGTGTGTGCTGTTATTTACAGCACACACATAATAGAGGTGATATGTCAAGGTTTCGCCGAAAGCGGCTCATCAGGCATCATAGTAAGCTTTGTGGGTAACAAGGTGATCAGATTAAAATTGGTATTCTCTGAACTTAGTGTCGCAACATTTGAACTGTATTATTGTGGTGAAAGGGGTCCTTACATAATACAAAAAGCAATGTTGGTTATTGTGCGATGGTTACAAACTCCCGTGATATGGGAGTTGATCACAGAACGGCTCCATCGGGGAGTGGTGGATCGACCGTATACATAAATTTTTTTAGACGAGGCAAAGGTGTGACATAGCTAAAAAAAAAAAATGAACCAAAACTCATACTTGCTTCATTGAATGCACAATCACGTGCTTTATCCTACCCCTAATAAAAAACGCCATAGGTTTAACATTGACTCAATGTATTTGACATAGCGTTGGATAAAGTGTTATTTATGCACCGAGGTGAATAAAAAAACGGACCAATCAGGGACGAGATAACGAAAGTAGATCCGGCAGCATTGATAACTACTAACGTGGATAATTACAAATATTCTCTGTATATCGGTGAGATGGGGTAGGATAAATACGAAACCAAACTCGAGTTAGCCTTCTCAATGTTTATACCACTCTGGTCAGGTCTGCTACTCACTACACTCGGCTTATGCCTCGTGTAGTAATACACAACCTGCCCATCGTGGCATAAACATTGACAAGGCTAACTCTCGTTTGGTTTCTACTAATTATCTGCCCCACTACTGCCCTCATACACACACAGACATGGTATAAGAAGGACTGGCCTTTAATATAGCAGTAAGTCTATGACTGCTGGAGATGAATTAGAAAAGTGACTGTACACCACACCACATAGACATGGTAAAAGGACTATATTCTGATACAGCAGTAAGTCTACCATTGCTGAGGGTGAAGGAGAATGGTGAATGGAGTGGGACATGGATGGAATGGGGCCCAACCAGAAACCTCTGGATTACTAGTCCAATGCCACTGAGTTAACTCCAACATGAAGGTGAATTACAGGTTTTTACATATGGTAGGTAAAAACAACCGTTTGTTTATTTGGGTAGTTTAATGTCCAATTTGTTCTATTAGACTTACTTTGGGTTTGACTGAATCAATGAGATGAATTTAGGTATAAATCCCACCCCCTACACATTTACCGAGGTCAGAGTTCTTTTACTTCCCAGCCACATAGACATGGTATATGAGAAGGTTTGTGAGAAGTTAGGCAGAAATCTTACCCTTAAGCATTTACCAAGGTGAGTTATTTTACTTCCCACACCACATAGACATGGTATGAAAAGGATTGGCCTTTGATATAGCAGTAAATCTATCTGCTGGGGGTGAAGGAGAAAAGTGGCTGCAGTGGGACTCGAAGTCCAGTGCTCTTTACCACTGAGCTAACTCCCCACCAAGGGCGCTTTTGTTATGCTTGCATGCAAGCATATCCAGTCTGCACCGCGAGGAGGCACCACAACCAAGTTTGTTTGTTTGTTTGTTTGGGTGATTTTACGTCCGGTCAACCGTTGCAGGTCCTTTCAGAGACCACAATCAAGAGGGTGAACAGATTGGTAATTCCTGTCCACCCCAACAGACCTCTTTTGGAGGTGATCTGTTCTCCCATATCCAGCAAGTCGCAGTATTTGCAATCTTCCTTTTTGCATTTGTTTTCCCCTGTTCCTCCCATCGTCTTCTTCGTGGTGTTGTTTGTTTGTCTTGTAGAAATGGGTTCTTGCCCTTACTAGGTGGTTTTTCAAATTTTTGGGGCATTTGAATCCGTTGATTACTTTTTTCTTGTGTAGGTCTTTTTGTGGCGGTGGATTTGGTTAGTACGTCCCAGTTTTTCTGAATTTTTCGCTTTTTGGTTTCGAAGCAGATACGGTAGCCTTGGTTGATGATCGTGTTGTTGGTTTCATGCACTTATTTTCTGTCTCAATTAATTTTGCCCGAATTAGGCTCCTATATATGCCCATTAAAAGCATTGTGTGCCTTTCTTCGATTTGACCTATACCTGCCACTGTCAGGAGGGCTTGGTTGCTTATACGATTGGTATCCTTGTTGGCATTACCACATATTGCGCACCTTAGTGCTTGAAACAGTGTTCTGTTCAGTTTGTTACAAGTCTTACCACTAGTGCAATTGAAGAGAAAAGAACAATAATCGGCCAGTGGTAATAGGCATGTTTTGACGACCCTGATAGCGGTTTGTTTGTCTAACAAGTTTTGTGTTTTCCTGAACATATAGAGCTTGCTATTTACCTTTTTATTACACTTTAGGGTACGTTTTTCAAAGCTAAGGTTTTCGTCAAAATGTGCACCTGAATAGTTCATGCTAGCTACCATGGATAAGGGAATATCTGTCATGTAGATTGATCTTATTGATCATATCAAGTTTCCTTTTACTCCTGTGGTATACAATTTTTTTTTTACATTTACAGTTAGTCTGTTCGCTGTATACCTGTTAGATAAGTAATCTTGTAGCCAAGTTAGTAAGTTTGTGCCTATGCCAGCTTCTGATAATTTGTACAGTAGCAGATCATGATTAATACAGTCAAAGGCTTTCTGTATGTCTATGTATGCCACTATTGGTATCTCCTGGTTATTTTCTGATTCAAAAAGCCATTTACTTAAGGTCAAAATGGCGCCACCGGTTCCCCGGCGCTTTCTAAAACCGAATTGGGCACTGTTAAAGAAATCATTTGCTTCGAGGAAGTAATATATGGCATCATATACTACTCTTTCGAGTATTTTCCCAACAACCGGGAGTACGCATATGGGTCTCCAGTTAGTAACTCGACTTAAGTCCCCTTTTTTGGGTAGGGACACTATTCTCCCACATTTCCACTTATATGGGAAGACACTTTCTCTGAGGCATTGTTTCAAGAGGTCTAAGAACATTGTGGTTGAACCGAGTAGAACTTCTTTCAAAAAGGTACACTTTACTCCATAAATCCCGGACGATTTATGTGTTTTTATATCCTGGATTAGTTTGGTCACATAATTCCACATTGTTCCACATTTTCCTAGTGACCGAAATGAGATAACGTCCAACATTGGTTGTACGAATAAATACACCACTTTATTGAAAGTAGTTTTATTTGTGACTCAATCAAATTATGAAAATTCAGAATAACCCTCAAACTTGACAGATAAACTTAAAGGCCTATTAGGCAGAAATGGGTAGTGTAACTGCATATGTCAAAGACACCAATGACTTCATACGGAAGATAGAAGGTCTACGCACAGTCAGCGAAGACACAATACTGGTAACATTGGATGGGAGCTCACTCTAAACCAACATCCTGAATGAAGAGGGGGTAGAGGTCAAAAGAAGAAAGCTCAATAGAACCAGGAATGAAAGATTAGAACCGAGCAACGAATCAATAGTTGACCTACTGAACCTGGTTCTGGTGAATAACAACATACAGTTCAATGGAAAGCACTACATACAACATAGTGGCGCGGCCATGGGGACCAGACTAGCCCCATCATATGCAAACCTATTCATGGAACAAATGGAGGAAAATACTCTCAAGACAGGAGGGAAAAAACTGTAGGTGTGGCTGAGGTACATAGACGACATCTTTGCAATCTGGACACACGGAAGGGAAGCTTTAGAAGAATGGGTAGGTGAAATCAATATGATGCACCCGACCATCAAGTTCGCAGTAGAGTCCTCCACCCGCGAGATCACCTTTCTAGACACTGTAGTGAGGAAAGACCAGCGCAAACGCCCTTTACACTGGGCTGTTCACAAAACCAACAGACGCAAATACGGGCCTAAGGTATGACTCAGCACACCCACCAGCAACCACACGCAGTCCACCATATTCCCAACTACTAAGGTGAAAACCAATCTGCAAAAGGGATAATGACTATGAAACGAACTGCATCCAAAAGATGGATGAGTTTCGAAAGAAGGGGTACCCAGAAAAGCTACTCAAGGACTGCAAAGACCGAGGAACACTACTAGAGGGGACAACACACAGAGAGGATAACAACAAAGTTGAGAAGCTTTTTCTCATCACAACTTACCAGCCGGGAAGTAACACGGTTGGAAACATAGTGGAGAAAAACTGGGACCTCCTACCAAAATCGACAACAACCAAAGACCTCCATAGATCAAAATTAATCAACGGATATAAACACCCAAAAATCTCAGGGACCACCTGGTCTGAGCTAGAACGGACCCTAGAGAGAGGGACAGAAAGACTGAGAAGGACAACCCTGGGGAAAATAACACACAAGGAGCAACAACTAGTCGAAACAAGTGCATGAAAGCAGATTGCAAATACTGCAAGTACGTGTTTATGTTCCGTGAAATGGTTCAAAGACAGGTAACAGGTGGCTGGTGTGATTACGGGTGTGGTGCTGCCGGTGGTGACGTGGAGATGTGCAGGCTTAACCCCTCCAGGTGGAGCCACCTAGTCAGGATAGGTGGTGAGGCCTGGTGTCTCTCGTAGGGATTATAAGTGACTCATTATAAGTGGCAGCATCCGTCTACAGGAAAAGAACACCAAACAAAGTGGAACGTAACCTGCAACAGTTCCAATGTCATTTACTCTATAGACTGCAAATGCTGTGGCAAACGGTACGTAGGAAAAACAAAAAGGAAAATCATGGAAAGGATTCGAGAACACCTCAACTGGATAAGCAAAAACAAAGGTAAAAACGGTATTCATAGACACTTCAAGCAGTCAGTACTCATACTGGACTACATATACCGCCACCCAGAAAGCACTAAGGGTGCTAGACAAGATAGAATTCAACTGGATACATAGACTCAAAACTCAGGCCCCAGAGGAACTGAACACACTAGACAATAGGTAGGGGTAACAACATCACAGGCAAATGTCATGTCAAAAAAAATTTCCAACTTTCCAATTTACTACACCCTCAGGAGCAGTAATTAAGGGAACAAAAAATGACACAAAAGCTGAACCACTGTGGTGACTTATGAGGCACGACGGAACAAAGAAACAGCACAGGGGAACCAACTATCCGGCCCCCTGGATCATTTGTCTAGGGGACAAAGACCATGAACAAGCCCACCGCACCACACCCGATGAGACTAAATGATAATCGAAACCAAGAATCAACCCAAAAGGACTGATCTTAGAGTACATCAACTCCATCAAAATACGCTTAGCCTTTTTCCTCTTGAAAAAATGCGGATAAAGCAACCCAAAAATCCACTTACTCCAGAGAAACCAATGTCTCTGACACCACTTCAAAGTTCCCACTTTTGGAACACCATACAAGTATGGTCACACTACTGGTATACCATACACAGTGTGAAGCGCGCAACGCAAAAAGCGATGACATCACACACAGGCGGGAGCATACAAACCAATCAGGACATCCCTGACAACAGGAAGCAGGGAGAGACCAATCAGATCAATCAATGAAGGGTCAAGGGAAGGCAGTGAGCTCCCGGTTCCCGGGAACGTTGTTCATGGTCGTGTCGCGGTGGGAGTGAATGTTCATGCCGCGTCTTTTTGCATCTCAAAGACCAATTCAGGCTTTCATGTTCTCCATTCATACTTCTATATTTGACAACTCCGCCAACGTTTTGGAACTCACGTCCCTTCTTCAGGGCTTCAAATTACAAAGTGAGGTAGAACAGGGAAACACGCTTATTCCTACTCTAACTCGTAAATTACAGGCAAAACTTCAATGAAAGTTTGAGTCCATATACTTCCAAGTCTTCGTCGTAGCATTCTTTGTCTCTTGGAGAAATAACCTCTGGATAAATAAGATTGTGGTAGGTTTTAGGCAATCTAACTTTAAATATCAACTCCACCCAGAATTCTTGGGTGGGTTCTAAATTGTGAGTGATTTACACGGTTAATATTCTTTTCAGTATTACAAATACATATTGAGTTCAGTGTGAGTCACTCTGTAGTACGATCTTTCCAGGACTAGTCTGGTTTGGTGTAGATGTGTGGGTGCGAACATCTGGACCAGGTCCACCTCAGGGTGGATGGTAGTCGAGAGGCTCTGACTGTCTAGCGGTGCAGACAGTCAGAGAGCAGTCCCATAGACCCCAATACTAACTTGTCGACCAAATTGGCAAAGCTCAGCTCAGCAGCCGTTTTCCTTATAAATATAGGTTGAATCTTTCCGATTTTGTAGTATACAGATTCCTGAGACAAAATGCAGTAAAATGACTGTCATTTCCTACCTTTGCGTTGGTTCTATATAATAGAACAGCCAGTGTTTGTAAATACGCAACTATGTTCTCACTCATGGAATTGCCAGGAACCAGTTTATCCAATATGGCTGACATAAAGTAGAAGTAGTGATATGTGGTCATATGAGTTGTACAAAAAGGCTCTAAAAAGCGACAAAAGAAACAAAAAAGAAGTTTTTAGCATCAAAAAGGATTACTTATACATCTCTGAAGGTAAGGTCACATGAGGATGCACTGACATTGACAGGATTTCTCAGAACCAAGGAAGTGCTTTTCTGTACTATGGGAATAAGCAGTTCTGCTCTCTGACTGTCCACCAGGCAGCCGAAGTTTCTCGGACTAGGTGGATGGGTGGGCTTACTTTCACAATTTTATCACAACCAGTCACTGGGGTAAACAAAATGAGTCCTTCTGGTGGTGCTTTATTATCTTGGGTGTTATCCAAAACATTGTCCACAACCAAAATGACGGTGGGTATGGTAAGAAATTGTGTGATAGCCGACCCAAACCTCCCGCCGGCGGCTATAATCTGCTTGGTGGAACAGCTCATGACAGCTCACAGGACCCTCATGGCCTGTTGGTGGTCGCCGGCTGCCGGCCTGGGCCAATAGCCCATTTTGAAGTTGTTCCACAAGAATATAGTGAGAACCACAGAGGAGGCAGGCCAGATGGGCGGGCGTTATGAGCGCAACCTCCCCCACAAAGCACTGCCGGCGAAAACGAAAAACTGTTTCACTCGATTTTAAGCCCCCGGGCGGCCAGCCAGCGTGCCAAGAGTTACACCAAGAGTGACGCCGAGAGCATGCAGAGAGCTGTTCTCAGGGTCCAGATTGACCGCTCACCTGCATATACTATGATACACACCGCTAATATTGCAGGCCCGCGGACGTTATCCCGATATGCAGAGACCGAAATTTCGGTTTGGTGGAACAGCTCGGGGAATTTAGAGGCCGCTGTTTAGGGGCGGCAGGGCAGCTGGCCCCGGCGGTAAACGCCGGCTGGAAGGTGAAAACCCGCCTACTGAGAGCATTTTTGTGGAATAGCCACAAGAGTAGTGTGAAGGTTTATGACACGATGGGCAGGTCACATATTACTGGTAGAGTATCCCACCTGACTGAAGTGCAATAAGAATTCAAACTACTAACTCAAGTTCAGTTTAGAATTAATCCTACCTTGTCTCCACAACTTTAGAATATTAGGAAATATGCAAACACTCACAGGTTTCCATTTTGGTTACTTGTTGACACAATAGACATTGGCTGAAGCGGCATGATGCCCATGCAGGAAATTGTCGCCTTAGCGACAGTTGCTTGGTTGAGGTATTGGTATAATGATAAAGATACCAAACACTGCTCAATGATAGGCTTGTAATTTGTTAGTAATTTGGGTTGTTGTTTGGTGAAGATGGCTGGGATTGTTTGTTTGTTTGGGTGGTTTAACATCCAATATGTTTTATTAGGCCTACTTTGGGTCTGACCGAATCTATGAGATGAATTTGTTTTTGTTGGTTTGTGTAGTTTTACGTCTCGGTAGGCAAGTCCTTCTGAGACTGACTCATTGGTTGACCTTTCTGGCTCTTGAAAGGTATATTAACTCAACGTTGGTCTACTTGTAGCAGTGGGACCCTATGCCCGTTTTATAGTGCTGCCTCACTGAAGGGCTGTGCCGCAGACAATTGACACAGCACTCCGCCGGTCACATTATACTGACAACGGCAAACCAGTCGCTGCAACACACTAATTGGGTCAGCAAGCTGATGAGCATGAAGCCGCTCCCTGTAATTGGCTACAGGTCAAGCCGGCTGACAGTTTTTGCCAACCTCCCATACCAGACAGTTTTGGCCACTAAAAGTTCTCCCTTGTTCATTTCTATAACTTTTCGAAAATCTTTGTTTCACGAAGAAACCTCAGAATCCCTTTCTTCCTAGTGTTGCTGAAAACACTGGACATGGATGTTGCACATTAGACAGAAATTTTTTCTGTCAGAATGATACCGCCCTCTCAGACTCACACAGAGTTGACGGCGGAGGCCCATCTCACAGGATGAATTCGCACCAATAATTACACCTAAGTTCACTAAATATCCATACCGACTAACCGTGACCATTGATTTGAACCGTAATGCGGAAGAATTTCAGTAGAATCAGTATAAGGAAAACCGCCTTATAACTAGGGGAGCTCTCCACATTTTTTAGGTAGACACCCCCACTCAGACCACCAAAAGGTTGCTAACAAAACGCCTGATGTGACATATTCTGTCGAAACTAACAAGTAAGTCAGGTCTGACATCACACAGATGCAGGCCATAGATTCCACTAAGCACAGAACAACTCCAACTTTCCCCCACAGAGGGCAGGAGCAGCAGCAGAACGATCAGTTCCACAGGAACTCAACAGAGGACGCCACCCTGTAATTACAACACAGAGGGCGCCACATGCTTTGTTGACATAACCTGAAACAACAGCTGCAGGGATTGGTTGAACAACAAGTTCAAGTGTCTTTGTCTCAACATGCGGCCAAAGAAAACACTGGAAGAAGGTCACCTGACCTCAATCCACCAACCACGGTCAAGTTCTGAAGAAATGGCACAAATTTCCGCGCGAAATTCGTCGAAAACCGCGTTCAAATCGGTCACTTACTCGCTAGTCGCGTAGCAGCCCTGTCATCCTACCCATTAGACAGAAATTGTTTGTTTGGGTAGTTTAACGTCCAAATCTCACCCATACATTTACCGTTCTTCACAAGGGTGGTGAACGAATCTATGTAATCAATTGAGGTAGAAATCTCACCTCTACACATTTACCGAGGTGGGAGTTCTTTTAGTTCCCATACCACATACACATGGTATGAGAAGGATTGTAGATTAACATATCATATAGTTTCATAGACCAAGTTTGTTTTATTATATTTGTTTGGGTAGTTTAACGTCTAACATGCTCTACTAGACATACTTTGGGTTTGACTGAATCAATGAGATGAACCTAGGTAGAAAGCTCGCCCCTAAACATTTACCGAGGTGAGAGTTCTTTCCCTTCCCACACTACATAGACATGGTATGAGAAGGATTGGCCTTTGATATAGCAATAAATCTATCACTGCTGGAAATTACATCTTTTTTAATCGCTCTCTTGAAGCTTGCTTTTGTGTCTAGCTTTTGTAAAGTAGGATCAAGTTTATCCCACAATGATACACCAATGTGTTTAGGCGAACTAAAGTATTGTTACAGTTTATTCTTTTCACCTTGAATTAATCTTAACTGGAACTAGGAGTTAAGCCATCTAATAAGGTGGGACCTCACGACCTTTTTATCAGGGATGTCAGTTGGGGTCAGGGAAAAAAGTGGAAATATTTTCATGTGGATTTTACTGCCTCAAAGAGACCGGGAAAACTTGGAGGATATGTCCTTGTCGGCCATGGCATGGAGCTGAGTGTCTGTGGAGAGGTTCAGACCAGTTTTATTGGCGAAATGAGGCTAAATCAATATTATCTTTGCTTGACGCAAGTTAAAGAATTTACATATGAAAAAAGTGGATTTCCACGGAAAAATGGAAAACTGACATCTCTGTTTTATGCATCACATTCAACAACTGTACACTCCTTCTCGTGTCCAAATACTCAACTCGCATTTCACTGCACACGTTTAAATATTAACGTTTAATATTGATCAAATCGTATAATTATCAGGATTTCATCAAATTATAGACAAGAAAACATTCCTTTTAAACATTACATCTTTTATTAAAGCTAGTTCTAGGTCAGCTAGATTTGATCACCATCAGTCACATGGACCAAGTTAGATAGGAAATATAGCATTAAACATCTCAAATTGGCAATGGCAGGGACAATCTACTTGCTGCTGAGACGAGCTGGATGACGACACATTGTAGCAGAGATTCACATCACCTGTGATAGTCGAACCCTAAAACATTCCTACATTAGATCTCTCCAGATCTGACTAAAGCGTGTGATGCACTAAAACATACCAAACAGACGCTCAGAAGACACCCTGCTGACAGGTTTTGAGTCGCCAGCCGACGATCTATTCCTGGCATCACCGACGACCACATGATGGTCAGGTACCACCCAGCAAGTGAGTCCACCAAGCGTTAGGGTTGGCCAACACCTGCAACACGTTGCACTGGCAGCGGGTTTGCTGTTGACGTCTGGTGAACGTTCGCCGCACTAACGTGCAAGGTGAGTTCGCCATTCATATGATGGAGGCGCGGTGAGCGAAGTCCATACACTACAACGCTCTGGATCCAGGAAAGCCTGTATTGAGCAGAGCAGTGTGTCGCCATGTCAGGATTTGTACAGGAGTGCTGAGAGCTGGTCAAATAACTGCGGAATTCCACGTTAAATCAAACAATGAAGGTAAATAAAGATAAGCCTTGATGTTATGAATGTGTATGGCATGCTCTGGCTCTAGGATTCCACTCAGAGTACATAAACTGTCAGAGTCTACCGCGCCATGTTGATGGTGTGGGCCGCGGTATATGCAGGCGAGCAGTCAACACTCTGGGGCTGGTGGACTATGTTGGCCGGTAGGCCTGTCAGCTGAAAATCAAATAAATCAGTTTTTTTCTAATTGACAGGAATTACAGCTGACGCGACATAGAATCCAACAATTATGCAAATTAAGTTGGGCCGACACTCAAGAGATGATGATGATGATCTGTCGGCCAGAATATTTGGTGGATCCGCAAAACAAGAGCATTTGGAGCCAACAGACCAGCCGCTGCTTGTCAGCGACAGGCCTTGAGGGACACGATGGTGGGCCGACAGCAGGCGACAACTGTCATGGCTGGTTGCTGATCCACCAACTAGATAATTCCAGGCCTCACACATTTTGGGCTGACAATTGTCACCCACTACGATATAATGACTATCTGTTGGCTCTAGCTGAGGCTCGGTGGTTCACACGCTTTATGCAGTACACAAACAGCGGACAGTTGCCCATAGGACGGGCCGTAGAGGCCAGCACCTTGGATGGGGGCGGAAGCAGCGGGTTAGTCTACACAACATCTGGATGCATGGGCACAGCTGGAGCTGATCTTTTCATGGAGGAGGTAAGGATTTTGCTCATGCACTGTTGCTGCTCCTTACTGGCTACAGCGTATCGATTGAGAGAATTCACGTTCCGGTGACCCGTTAGCTGGCAGATCATACTGGGCGGTACATGTTTGTTTTGCAGAGACTGGCATACAGTTTTGCGGAGTGAGAGATTGGTATATTTTCCAACCAGACCCGCCGCTTTGGCCATTGTAGGGACAACTTTAGCCAGGTAATTCACCCCCATCACGCAAGACATGAAGCAAACTGAGTCGTTCAGATCTGAGTTTGGCTTAACAGTTAGGAAAAACGCAAAATTATCAGTGCAGGTTTCTGCTGGCCGCTTTGAAACAAACAATTTGTAATACTCAACGGGGCACCTTTCACCACCCGTCGCCCACAACTTGGGCAAGAACGGCCTGGGATGGGAAGCCTTGACACCTTTTCTGTTTTTTGTCCATCTCTTGTTCCAAACGAGGTATTCTGCATCATTTTCCACTTCAATCCTAATATCTCCAAAACAACACTGGCGGGCCTCATCTCGTCCTTTCCACCCAAACGCCTTCGTGAAAAAAAAGAGCAATGTCTCTTGTAGTGTCTTAGGAGTCGCCGAACCCAGTAAGCCCAAGTCCCAGAACTTCTTTTCATCTTCCTCGGTAAGTGGTTGGGCAGCGTTCGGTTTATTCCCCAACCCTTCCTGCTTTAATTCCGTTCTCTTACTGGCCAGCACGTTTCTGGAGGCCAAGAACTCCTCTGACCGCAGGATACTGTACGCGTAGCCGTTGTCACGAAGATGTCTGAAAAAAGGCACAACACTAAGTCGACTAAGTCTAGTTCTGATCAGGTTTGACAGAGGGCAACACTGTAGATGAACATCTAGAATGCCTGCAATTTCTTTACTTTTACCCTTTTTTTAACCAGATTGCCTACTTATAGATATATATTCGAATTCTAGGTACAAGATATATACTTTAGAAAACAATGTATTTACCGTTCAAAGGTGCACTGGAAGGAGGTTAACGTGTCCGGCTCGTACTGGTCGCCGCTCACTTTGCGCGCCGACAGGAAAAAGTTGGCGATATAGTTGGCGAGCTGTGTCGGTTCGACGTCAAACATGTCCCGCTCGTCACCGAAGTCCTCCTTCATGTACTTCTGAAATCGCTTGATAATCTGTAAAAGCGACACATATTTATATAGTTTTATTGCATCATATTTCAAATGTCTTCAATAACTCGAGAAGTTGTCGGAATGTGATCTAAATATATTGGCACCACCACCGTTTATACGACACTGTTGATTTTCTTTAAATTCGTTTAATGAATCACCTACCAGATCTGTCTTTTTGGTAGTATTGGCGTTCCGTTTACTACGTGTGAATGCCGGTAGTTCTGTGTCACTCGGGTCTTTTTCCGCTCCAGATTCCCGCGTTTCGTCATCGACTGCGGCAGCCTCACAAGCAGACGTCCTTGAGCGTCCTTTAGTGTACAGATATTTTCAATATCACAATCGCATTTGAGATGGGACTGGTTGCATTAATCGCTCATAATTCTCTGTATCATGCTGTAAAACATTTGAATGCACACTTAAGGAATGCAACCAGAATACAAGATCAAGAGTTGTATAAATAGACAATTCTCCACGAGTTTGGATGCGCTACGATCATCATCAAGGCGAAGCCAAGTGACGATTACGGCACATCCAAACCAGTGGAGTATTGTCTATTTTACAATTCGAGTGCAGTTCTGGATTTATCCCACTCCTTTCACTGACATTAGTATAGTATATATCACAATATCAGAATGATTCAAATTACTTCACAAATCCATTTAGGAACGTATAAATCTCCATGTTGATGTCTTGTATGTTCTCTGAAATCCTGGCTGCTGATTGGCCAGTCGCTTAAGCATAACCATGACATAGTAGAGTCATTTTTGTGGGTGCTACTTGCATACAATTTTCAATGTTATTCCAATGGCTAAACTTGTACCAGGGGTGAGATAATTGTTTGCTTGGGTAGTTTAACGTCCTATTTGTTCAATAAGACTTAAATTCTGTATGCCACTAGTGGCATACAAAACTCTGTATGCCAGTCAACTTGGCATACATAAACTCAATGTTAAGGCTATGGGATTTTATATCAGGGGTAGGATGAAATTATAAATAAGATTGACATTCACAATTAACGCACAGAAGTAAAGATCACATCATATTTGAAAACTTTATTTCTTGAAATTTAACAATTTAAAATTAGATAAATCTTTCATGGTGCATCATTCTGTCCATTTGTATGAATAAAATGGTCAGGAACTTCCATTGGCAATATCACAAAAAAAGTTTTGGTTATCTTAAATTGTTCTAATATGCACGTCCCTGCAAATCATGTCGACCTTCTGAACAATAGTAGTACATGCATTCAAGTTGACTTGCTTAGGTCCATGGGCAGGTACATCTAACTGAATGTCATCTCACTGAAGATCTCTTCCGGAATTTCAACTACCTGTAAATGTTTTAGAAAAAAAAGATCAGGAAAAAAAAAATTAAAGCTGTTCATCTATACTAATACAACAACTAAAGGAGAAAAATATTCCCACTAACTCAGTGACTATACTAATAACATTCTATTTCAAATTAATTATCTTATTTCAAATATATTCTCTTACAATTTCATGTTCTTCTTCGGGCGACTTCAGAGGAGTGCCTAATGCTGCACTCACTGGGTATCTTCTTCTTGTAGTTCGCTCAGGTTGCCCACAAGTAGATACTGAAGGGGCAGATTCAAGCTATGGAAAAAAAAGAAAAACATGAGCAACCAGAAGAGGACCAGACTGAACAACAATGAATCAGGTTGACTTCAACATGGATTGTTTGCTCAATGCTTTATGGACATTTACCTCTACCAGAGCTCCGGATGGTCTCCTACTTATTACTGGTAGAAGGAACTTCTTTTCACATACACTTCGAATCAAATGCATTTCTTGCTGCTGTACTTCACGGCTCATTACATAGCTCTGTAGAGACAAAGGAGTGTCTGCGTGCATCAGAGATTTTGTGCCAGTGACCTTTGTAATTGAATGATTTGTCAGATTCTTTCCAATTATTCCTGATCTTTTTGCACATTCCTTCATCATTTTTGCTAATTGATTTGTCCCCATGGCTTGTCGAGAATACCAAATGGTACTGGTAGGAGCCCTCTTGTGGTTGATGGCCAAATAGAAAGGGGAGTCTTCTGTCAAGGTCAAAGGTGGTCTGTGTGATGCATATTGTTGTATTAGTTGTATCGGGCATCTTTCAGGGTTTTTTATATTTTCCCACATGAATGCCTCAGATGGTATTCTGACCCCCTGAGGGGTTTCAGTGGTCCTGTTGAAAAAGGTAACTGCAGACTGACCATTAGGTATTTCCTCAATCCAAATGTCTCCCCAACATAACTGCCTGCTTTCTGTCTTACCTCGAAGTCCTAAGAACTTTGCTATTAAGAACCAGATTGCAGCTCTTAATCCTTTTGGTGTGCTGGGATCAAAAACACCTGATTTCCACAGTTTCTCTTCATTATCTGCTGTCAGGGGCGCGACCTAAATGAAATATTTGAAACAAGAATACAATTTACAATATAGTATAACCAGTTTCTAAGATCATTATACATACTAGCGACTTCGTCGTGTCGTATTTGGCTCCCCCAAGCCTAGGGTGAGGACTTAGTGGCGCCCCCTACTATTAATACCTGAAACTATCATTGAGTTCCCAACCATCATTTCATGTGACACAGATTTTACCGACTACCAGTGAAAGGCTGTGGTCACTTTGCTTTCTCTCAAGGAAAGGAGATCAGAAAACTACAGTATCAAACTTTGATTTGAGCATGGCTCAAAATAAATCACGAGAAAAAGCATGTCTGTCTATTGATCTGGAAAAAAGAAGAGCAGCTTTAAGTTTAATACTACAGGAGAATCTCACTCTCGGGGCCCTCCAGTCTCCAGACATAGATCTGGTTCACTGTCTCTATGTGTGCGAGAAACTCCAAGCAGAACCGACAGAATTCTAACATTTTTGATGTAGTAGGTAATTACTCAAAATGGTGATACAGTTGTTCTAAATTCTAATCACTATATCATTTAATGACTATCAATCTATTCTATTACAATATTTTTTGAATATTTACTTACTCTGTTAGGTTTTGTTCCATAGCCTTGTAATCTGAGCTCCTTCTTTCTCCTCTTAAGAACTTGCCGGGCTGTTATGAATTGATCAGAAGTATTGAGGTCTACCCCATAGAGTCTGCTATATAAGTATCTCTTAATACTGGCATAAATGCCAGACAGTGTGTCTGGCTCAAAATCTGAACCATCTTTCCTATGCACATTCTTCAGGTAACTTCCAAGTAAAACGTTCAGTTTTTTTGGTTCTATGGTTTCAATGTCTCTGACTTCACCTTGGGTCTTACACCATTCTCTGAATGATGCCAAATCTCTTTTTGTTTTCTTTTGCGTTTCTATGCTGCTATTTACACTCCATATGTATTCTTGTAGTACATCTTCTGTAGATTTCTCTATCTGGGTTTCCAGTTCTGCTTCCAGACTGGTTTCATCATTATTTACCTCTGGAATTTGAGAAAACAAATTATTTAGGCTTATACTAAAAGAGGCCCTTTCTTTCCCAGTCTCTATCATTCTAGCCATATTTTCAAGAGCATAGAAATTTCCATTCTCTGTTGTTTGAAGGTTCACATTCACTGTCCAGTAATATGCTGGTTAACTCATTTTCATCTTAACATTCATCCTCAGAAATATTTCAGGCTTAGATAATAAATCAGTTACTGTGGTGTAGAATCGACCCAAACTTTGATTTATTACAATAGCACTTATTATAAGTCTAGCCATGTTATGAGAAAATATTGACTTCGTTTAAATTAATTCGAACTTCCAGTGGAAGATCTGTTTAATCTGACAGAACTGGTCAGAATAAACAAAAAAACAAAAGTTCATCTATGAAGTGGATAAAAATTCAAACTACAATTTCTTTACTACAACATAGCGAGAAATTGTTAAAACATACAGTTCCACCTTCTCTTCTCCAGCCCGATTATGCTCAAAACCCCCACTGAGAGATACAAACTCTGAAAGGCTCCCAGGAGCCCTCCACATCTACGATAAAAATATCGTAGATAAAGCCCTTTGGGATGACCGCTGTACAGTCACGCCTGATGAGTTTCTGTAAGACACGAGGCCACTACACCACTCTTAAAACACCCTCTGGGGCGGGACAGGTCCTGATGAATTTCTGTAAGACACGAGGCCACGACACCACTCTTAAAACACCCCCTGGGGCGGGACAGGTCCTGATGAGTTTCTGTAAGACACGAGGCCACGACACCACTCTTAAAACGCCCCCTGGGGCGGGACAGGTCCTGATGAGTTTCTGTAAGACACGAGGCCACTACACCACTCTTAAAACACCCCCTGGGGCGGGACAGGTCCTGATGAGTTTCTGTAAGACACGAGGCCACTACACCACTCTTAAAACACCCCCTGGGGCGGGACAGGTCCTGATGAGTTTCTGTAAGACACGAGGCCACGACACCACTCTTAAAACGCCCCCTGGGGCGGGACAGGTCCTGATGAGTTTCTGTAAGACACGAGGCCACTACACCACTCTTAAAACACCCCCTGGGGCGGGACAGGTCCTGATGAGTTTCTGTAAGACACGAGGCCACGACACCACTCTTAAAACGCCCCCTGGGGCGGGACAGGTCCTGATGAGTTTCTGTAAGACACGAGGCCACTACACCACTCTTAAAACACCCCCTGGGGCGGGACAGGTCCTGGTGAGTTTCTGTAAGACACGAGGCCACTACACCACTCTTAAAACACCCCCTGGGGCGGGACAGGTCCTGATGAGTTTCTGTAAGACACGAGGCCACTACACCACTCTTAAAACACCCCCTGGGGCGGGACAGGTCCTGATGAGTTTCTGTAAGACACGAGGCCACTACACCACTCTTAAAACACCCCCTGGGGCGGGACAGGTCCTGATGAGTTTCTGTAAGACACGAGGCCACTACACCACTCTTAAAACACCCCCTGGGGCGGGACAGGTCCTGATGAGTTTCTGTAAGACACGAGGCCACTACACCACTCTTAAAACACCCCCTGGGGCGGGACAGGTCCTGATGAGTTTCTGTAAGACACGAGGCCACTACACCACTCTTAAAACACCCCCTGGGGCGGGACAGGTCCTGATGAGGATTTTACGTCAGCACCTACATACCGGCGCACACTGGGTCCACCTATCGGCAAAAAAACATAAATCCCCCCCCCCCCCCCCAAGGCACTGTATAAATGACCACTCTCAGAGCCCACCCACTTTGAGCTCAAATGGCCAGTCCCTACACAAGGGGAAACAGTGTCAGGCGCACGACCTGAATCCAGGTCAAGCAGTGGCACCAACGTAAGAAATACGCAACAGACGGACGTTTCAGCCTACCAGCCACAGCACGTGCTGCTAGCCAATCAACGGCCAGCTAGACACCGACGACAGCAAACATTGACCGCTGAAAAAGCGGGGATGGTATACATATGTATAATAACACGCTGCGGAGGGATCTAACTCTCAGTGATGTTAGTAGTCGCGTTCTAAGCGTACACGCCTTGTCAACCTCAATTACATTTGATGCGTCCATTGAGAATGGGATGGTAGAATTCAGGGATATCTCTGAAATCAGGAATCCATATATACACTGATTTGTGTTGTTCTCTTTGGGTTTTGTATGTATGTAGATGTATGTAGATCGATGAAAGTACACCAAAAAGCAACAGCTCACGGCACACAATAAATGTTCTGGAAATGACAATGTGAAATCGAAAAAAGCCAATGCCACATGATTGAAAATACTTCAAATTGAAATAGAAAATCTGCATTAATTGTAAGCCATCAATAAGATACATAGCAAGGGGGTGGGGGTTAGTCCTAATGTTTCCAGAGTATCGGAAAGGGGGGGGGGGGGAGGAGGGGATTGAAGGCTTGATTTTCCATATGCATGTGTACTTAACTTCACCAAAAGATTGTATGTTGCTTGTTATGTAGGTCTGAATATCAGTTTAGCGTGTGATAATTATGATTGAGAAAAGCTGACATCAGCTCTCAGAGTTGGACCATTCGTGCCATACTTAGGCTATGAACAGTCGATTCTGGCTGGTTTAATAACGCCCCAGATAAGTCCTAATACGGGAGGCCGAATTGAACCTCGGTAAATGCAGAGCAAACTCAGTGTGTCAAGACTTCAAAAGTTACTTAGTGGCAGACTGAGTATAATACAGACATGGTATGAGAAGGATTGGCCTTTCATATAGCAGTAGGTAGGTCTACCACTGCTGGGGGTGAGGGAGAAAAGTGGCTGTACACCACACCACATAGACATGGTATGAAAAGGACTGGCCTTTGATATAGCAGTAAGTCTACCACTGCTGGGGATGAAGGAAAAGGTGGCTGTACACCACACCACACCACACAGATATGGTATGAGAAGGACTGGCCTTTGATATAGCAGTAAGTCTACCTTAACCACTGAGCTAACTGCCCAAGATACCTAGACTGTATGAGGCCGGATTCGCATTCAGCTTTAGTCTACTCCGTGCCAGCATCTACCTCAAAGTCTATATTTCTCCCTAGACTATTCCTACATTTTACAAGGCTTTAATCTGTGTTACATTGTATAAAATAAGGCTGTAACTATGTTATACCATGACTAAAATATAGGTTCTCTATATACAGATATAGACCTGCATCCAAGTATAGCCCAATGGTAGGGCGTGGTAATCAGACCAAAAGTTCAAACTTATTTCAATTTAGGTTCTAAATTGGTTATTGAAGTTTTACATTTTTCATCCTTGATTTTATCATGTTTTGATTAAAAACGTTTACTTTTAGTAAAAAAAAATCACTATTATTATTTTTATGGTGAAAAAAATCAGTTACTCTGGACTACAATGAACATGTTTACTGAGAACGCAATGAGAGCTGTGGTGTTTGGGCAGTTTAATTTGTGCAAGAGACGTGTACCCGGGTGAGTAGGTCTATTATTACATACCTATGTACGAACGTCAGTCAAATACTACCTGCTCACGGGGGTGTAGTATATCGCGACTACGGCCCACTATGGTGCGCTTCGTCGCACTGCAATCTTATATCGTGCTTCTAGCCTAGTCTGTGCTATTCGATAGACGTGCGTATTCTCGGGAGCGGAACGTTTACTTTCTTTCACGACCACTTGGGGCAAAGGGTTTTGTCATTTTCGAGTACCCTAGCTTTCTGCTATTATCGCTCGACGCCCGTAACATAACACGATGTTTAGACTCACATTTCATGATTAGTATGCATAATTAGAAGTCGTTTGATGCTATTCTGACAAGCAATATGAATAAACTTTGTGGGATAGAAGTATGAATGATTGAATCTGCAGATTTATTTACTTCTGAGTAAGTTTATACTTTGACAGTTGTAGCAGCCTGTTCTCTGCAATTTCGGAAGATTGCTGGAAAAATGACCAAATAAAACAATCTTTGCAGAACGATATGATACAAAAAAACATCTTCCCCTGCTCTTCAGCTACATGCCATTTTTTGTTTGGTTTCTCTATGTTAGATATTTACTGAGATATTACCAGAGACAAACAGTGAATTTAACATTGGTTGCAATGGAGTGAAAAGTTGTTTAACCCTTCGTGCGTGTGGGAGTGCACTGCACCGCTTTCGGGAAAATAAACTGCAGAGTGAGACAATCGAGCAACGCAGTGTATCTTAGTGACGTAGGCTCCGCTCCCGAGAATTCGACTTTAAACTCGCGATAAACGCCCCCCGTAACAACTACAAGTGCGTATTGACCAAATATCGAGGTAGCCAATGTGTGGCGTTCACCTGACACCGTTTAAATTGCTCAAATAAACGAAATAGATCGATATAATTAACAACAAGCGACTTGGTCTGCAACGGGCGACGCACAGACACGCTTCCGCTGATTCCCCGGGCGAGACTCCTAACGCTCTCCAATCGCATTCTCTGTTAAGTGCACGCTCACCCGGGGGATGGGGGTTGCGGGTAGTGACTGGAGTCTATAATGTTCTCAAAACATACAATTTCTTTAAATTTTCATCTCTTTGAGACTAAAATGAAAATCCTACATGTAGGCAAAATCCTACAAACTGGCATCCCTGTATACAGTCATTCCTGTTATTTGTGATGTCGAACTAGGCATAATCTGTAGGATTACCTTCTTCTGTGGAATGCACCCCATGTGTTGAAGGGTTTGGTTTTGTCAACATGTGCTCATTCGAAGAGCCGGTCTCATATCCTGTGGATGTACACTACACAGTTTTGTTTGTTTGTTTGGTTTGATTTAACGTCCAGTCAACCATTATACGTCCTTTCCAGACTTTCTCAAGGTTCTCTTACACCACTTGGGTGGTGATCGAATCTATGTGATGAATTCAGGTAGAAATCTCACCCCTACACATTTACCGAGGTGAGAGTTCTTTTACTTCCCACACCACATAGACATGGTATGAGAAGGATGGCCTTTTGTTATAGCAGTAAATCTACCACTACTGGGGGTAGGACTCGAACCCACAAAGTCCTACAACCTTGAGGTTACAAGTCCGGTGCTCTAACCACTGAGCTACCTCCCCACCCCACACTACACAGTGATTAAGAGCTGTCTGAGTCTATATTGTTCTCAAAACATACAGGAATGCGAGTCTTGTCAGTGCTTTGTGTTATGTTGACTTTCGTAAAGCATTCGATGCTGTACCTCACAACATGCTCCTTGCTAAATTAAAGAACATGGTGGCATTACCCGAAAACCTGTATCAGTGGGTGGTAAACTATCTCAGTGGTAGGAAACAAGTTACAGTAGTTAATGGGATCGGTTCGGACGAAAGAGCGGTATTGTACGGTGTCCCGCAGGGGCCGTTCTCTGCCCTTTTTCTTTATTGTTTTCGTCAATGACCTCTGCACTGAAATTCGTGATGCAAAGAAGATTCAGTATGCCGACGACCTGGTAATATCTACCTCCGCTCTAAATAGAGTAGAGGCTAAAACCCAGCTGCAGGAATCCTTAGATTCAGTTGTGGTATGGTGTAGAGCAAAGGGCATGTCCTTGAAAGCTGACAAAAGGCAGGCTGGTTGGCCTCAGGGAGACGTATCCTGTACCTTTCAAGTCTAGACCTTGATTGCCTAAACAAGAAGCTTAAAGAAGTTGAACACTATAAATATCTGGGAGTCTACATAGACAGAAGGCTATCTTTCAGAAAACAAATTGACAGCATAGTAAAAAGTTGTAACATGAGGTTATTCAAGTTAGTTAAGATTCGTCGTTGCATAAATTGGAACTCTGCACTAAAAATATACAGTGATTATTCATCCAATACTTGAGTATTGTAGCTATCTCCTAGAATTGTCCGTTACAGCAGCGCATCAACGAACAGGTGACCTGCACAATGCCCTCCACATTGACTATCTATCAACAAGACGTGATATGCAGCTGTTAAACAACATGCATAAGTTGTCTTACGATAACACGCTCCACGAACCCTAACAAAGATTTACATGTAGCTTGCACCTGGGTATTCCAAAAATCGCTGATGTATCGTGGTAGCAAGCTCTGGAATGAACTACCGTCTATAACGCAAAACATCCCAAACATGAAAGAGTACAAAATTGTGATTAAAAAATCCCTTACTAAATATGACTGGTCACAACACTAACTATATCACCAACCACATTGCAGTATCAGTTAATAGATCATCACTCATTTGTTAATGTGTTATGTAAGCATCTGTAATTTTTCCTCATTTTGTGTCTCGAAGGTTTGTACTACAACAGTGGAAGATCTGCCATTGGCAGAACTGATTTTTGGAGAAAAAAAGAAAAGTATTATTATTATGAATGAGATTGAAATATCCCCTTACTTAGAAAATGAAAAATTCAAAAAGAGATTTAGTTCATGTCATGTTACATGTGTACTTCATTACATGTGCCCATCCACTGCACTGTGTCTCAGTATGTTACAAGCCTATGCTCTGGTGGCCAGTGTATTGTATGACACAGAGTGCTGCCCTCAATAGTCGATAATTAGAACTAATTGAATCGACCTTTTCGCACATATTATGTGAATTAGCTTGCATCTTACATCGAAATCACCTAAAATATAGAACATGAAAAATCAAATTGCTATTGATACAATTTATTTTACAAAATATGATCATTGATAGGAAACAGTGGTGAAAATTGTGCCTACAGAGTGTCAAGATTGAAAGGCATGTAGACTGCATATCCACTCTCCCAGCAGAGATCTTGCGCTCTACTTCCTGTGGCTACTTATATCTCTGCCCCAACCTGCCTGTTTGGGCTCAAATCTGGCCCATACACCAGTTTTAAGATATAATTATTTCTGATCTCTTTGATAAATTTGTTGGTGTTTATTTTACTGTAACAAGAGTACAAACATGGATTTAATAACAATTTTGTACTTTTGTGTCTTGAAATCTGGCTTGGTATCTAGGACTATTTTTTTGGGTAGTGGACACCATATGTGACAGGTTTTTGACAGTTGTTTGTAAACAAAGGCACCATGTGGTCATTTGAGGATGCACTGGCTTCAACTTTGGATGCCCACTATCCTGGTGTACAACTGAAGAACTAACAGGTTTTAATATATGAGGGCAAGGATGTTGTGGGGAACCTTCCTACAGGAGTGACAGCTTCTTTCAAAGTGGCTATGCTCTCAGCAGTCTGTTTACAGACAAAACTGGAATGTAGTCCCGCTTCCTGTTCCGTTCTGATGTCAGTGGGTTGGGGCAGAGACTAAGCAAGCACTAGCGCCGCGTAAGATCTGGGAGAAGACTGGTGCATATCACGCTCTCCCAGCATAGAGCTTGCGCCTTGCTTCCTGGCACATGAAAGATCTGCTTGGAAAGTGTCCCTATCACTATCCATACACAGTCCTAGTATTTATTAACCAATGGCATTTATTGCCTGAAGTCCTTCTGTCTTTTCTGTGGTTTAACTGCATCATAAACACACTGATATCCTTTGAACGATGTCGGAGTCGGCAACGGAAAGGAGGCGAGAGGATCTGGGCAAGGTTCAGTGAGCGGGAATGCAGGGAAGTGATGTACAGAGCTGTACTAAACGTGGCTCTGCTGGCAGACCAACCGGGGATACCAAGACTTTGGCTTATTTGAATAATTTACCAGTTATCATTTTTATTTTACATAAAGAAAAATTCATATTTAAAAATGAAAACACTGATTTCCTTGGAAACTGACATCCCTTGACCTATCCCCCGGCCCAAGGCGCAGGCGGGCCCGGCTCCCGCCCGCTCTCTGATCTCAATCGGCTTCGAGTTATGAGGTTATAAAAGGAGATGTGATCGGGAAGAGTCTGCATGTCGGTGTCTTATAGGTATAAGACATCGACATTGTATTCCCGATTCTCACCGAGCCGATGATCGGGATGAATCGGGAATAAATGTCTTTAGGCTTGGCGGGTGCCTTACAATAATGCAATAGCTCAAGATCTTTATTTCAATGATGAAATCTCATTCAGATTAAGTATCAGCCGAGATGCCATTGAGGTCTAGAAAAAACATATACGTAAAATATCTGAATCCCGATTATATTCACTCTTTGTCTCGATACTTTAGAACGCTTACAAAGACTTATCACGATTTAGTACATTAGCAAAACCCGGAAATAACCGGAAAACTGACATCCCTCGATTGTGCAGTTAATTGTGAGAAGACTGCAATAGCCATGTCATGCACTTCATTACATTTCTTGAAATGTCAATATTCCTTGACTTTTACCAGTATCAGAATTCCCTGATTTTCCCCTGGCCTGTATAAACCTTGTAGAGAAGCTGCATACATAGTAACATTTTTAAACATGAATATTGCCATTTGTCGTCTTGTTAAATCCTGGGACGTGATAAAGGAAACTCAAGTGTGATGTTTGCCGTATGTTGGTTATAAATAGCGCACTATTCTTTGATGGCTTTTAGTATCCACAGGGATGTAAGCTGGGGTCATGAAGAGGAAATATCATGTGGAATTTACTACCTCAGAATGACTGAGAAAACATGGGAAACACATGGTCATTGGCCATGGAATGGGACTGGGGGTGTGGGGAGGTGTGAACTACTGTTTATTGGTGTGGATGAGGCCCCATTTAGTCTCTAGTTTTCATAATTGAAATCATTGATAATCTTAAATTACGTGTTAATGACAACAATTTGGACTGTTCAAACCTAATTTTTATTGACAATTTAGTTTATAAACAGAACTTTTATCAAATGACTAATTGCTTCTTTATGCAAATAAAAAAGGGTCTGTGAATGATGATTACCTTCCAGCTGTTGTGACAGACAGACACATATAGCATTGAGTCGTTGACTTTATAGGGTGGGAGACAGATTGACGATTACCTTCTGGCTGTTGTGACAGACAGACACATATAGCATGGAGTCGTTGACTTTATAGGGTTGGAGACAGATTGACGATTACCTTCTGGCTGTCGTGACAGACAGACACATATAGCATTGAGTCGTTGTCTTTATAGGGTGGGAGACAGCTTGATGATTACCTTTCAGCTGTCGCGATAGACGGGTTAGACACATATAGCATGGAGTCCTTGACTTTATAGGGTGGGAGACAGATTGACGATTACCTTCTGGCTGTTGTGACAGACAGACACATATAGCATGGAGTCGTTGACTTTATAGGGTTGGAGACAGATTGACGATTACCTTCTGGCTGTCGTGACAGACAGACACATATAGCATTGAGTCGTTGTCTTTATAGGGTGGGAGACAGCTTGATGATTACCTTTCAGCTGTCGCGATAGACGGGTTAGACACATATAGCATGGAGTCGTTGACTTTATAGGGTGGGAGACAGATTGACGATTACCTTCTGGCTGTTGTGACAGACAGACACATATAGCATTGAGTCGTTGTCTTTATAGGGTGGGAGACAGCTTGATGATTACCTTTCAGCTGTCGCGACAGATGGGTTAGACACATATAGCATGGAGTTGTTGACTTATAGGGTGGGAGACAGATTGACGATTAGTTTCCAGCTGTCGCGACAGACAGACACATATAGCATTGAGTCGTTGTCTTTATAGGGTGGGAGACAGATTGACGATTACCTTCCAGCTGTTGCGACAGACAGGTTAGACACATATAGCATTTAGTCTTTGTCTTTATAGGGTGGGAGACAGATTGACGATTACCTTCTGGCTGTCGTGACAGACAGACACATATAGCATTGAGTCTTTGTCTTTATAGGGTGGGAGACAGCTTGACGATTACCTTTCAGCAGTCGTGACAGACAGTCACATATAGCATGGAGTCGTTGTCTTAATAGGGTGGGAGACAGATTGATGATTACCTTCTAGATGTCGCGACAGACAGGTTAGACACATATAGCATGGAGTCGTTGACTTTATAGGGTGGGAGACAGATTGACGATTACCTTCTAGCTGTCGTGACAGACGGGTTAGACACATATAGCATTGAGTCGTTGTCTTTATAGGGTGGGAGACAGCTTGACGATTACCTTCTAGCTGTCGCGATAGACAGACACATATAGCATTGAGTCGTTGTCTTTTTAGGGTGGGAGACAGATTGACGATTACCTTCCGGCTGTCGTGACAAACAGACACATATAGCATTGAGTCGTTGTCTTTTTAGGGTGGGAGACAGCTTGATGATTACCATTCAGCTGTCGCGACAGATGGGTTAGACACATATAGCATGGAGTCGTTGACTTATAGGGTGGGAGACAGATTGACCCCACTGGGCATGGACGAAGGATCGTGGTACTGCAATTGGATAATATTCACCCCTGGGAACATGCCTGCAGCAGTTGGCATCCCTGACCGGGTCACAGAGTGAGGCGCACTCCCAGTCACTGCCACAGAACATGAATGGCCCGCTTCTATGGGCAGACTACTGTTCCCATGCACACCCAGTGCTTCATCCATGGACCTTTTCCTACCACTGGCAAGCATATTAGACATTTCTTTTGCTAACTGACCTATAAGTAGCGAGTTGTTGGTATACCGACCCACAAGGCCAGCCTGACTGGCTATTTTTGACACGACCTTGGATAAATAATTGATGCCCATCTCTGTGGTGATGTAGCACACGTCATCGGCGAGGGAAGTCTTTTGTTTGGGGGTCAGAAAGAAGCCAAAGCGAGGATCCCGCGTGACGAGAGGCCGCTTGCTGACGTAGAGCTCAAAGAGGCGGACTGCACACCGCTCCCCGCCCGTCTCGTAGAGCCGTCTTCTGCAAGGTCCAGTCTCAGACTCCTTACCGCCACCTCTCGTCTTTGTGATGCGCCCAGTCCATTCGAGATACCTGACCCCATCCTCCTCCTGCACAACAATATCCCCAAACTTACACTGCTTGGCATCGTCGCAACCCTTCCACCCAAAAGTCTTTGTAAAAAACACTAACAGCGTGTCTTGTAACGTTCTCGGGTTTGTGGCGCCTAACAAGCCCAATGCCCAGAACTTCTCCTCGTCCTGCTCGGTGATGGGTCGCGAGGCGTTGGGCCTGTTCCCCAGTCCAGCCTGCATCAAGGCTTTACGTTTTGTGGCTAGAACATGCCTTGAAGACTCAAACATTTCAGAGCGTAGGATGCTGTAGTCATAGTCACATTCACGTAGATGTCTGCAATATATTAAAAACAAAACAAAACATTACATGCTATTGTAGGTTGTTATTACACGTGTGGCAGGTAACTGCGGGTATGTGTAAATACTGTGTTATTTCTGAAGGTGGTTTACTGGTATGACAGGTAACTGCGGGTATGTGTAGACACTTGTGTTATTTCTGAAGGTGGTTTACTGGTACGGCAGGTAAGTGCGGGTATGTGTAAATTCTGTGTTATTTCTGAAGGTGGCTTACTGGTACGGCAGGTAAGTGCGGGTATGTGTAAATACTTGTGTTATTTCTGAAGGTGGTTTACTGGTATGGCAGGTAACTGCGGGTATGTGTAGATACTTGTGTTATTTCTGAAGGCGGTTTACTGGTACGGCAGGTAACTGCGGGTATGTGTAGACATTTGTGTTATTTCTGAAGGTGGTTTACTGGTATGGCAGGTAAGTGCGGGTATGTGTAAATACTTGTGTTATTTCTGAAGGTGGCTTACTGGTACGGCAGGTAAGTGCGGGTATGTGTAAATACTTGTGTTATTTCTGAAGGTGGTTTACTGGTATGGCAGGTAACTGCGGGTATGTGTAGACACTTGTGTTATTTCTGAAGGTGGCTTACTGGTACGGCAGGTAAGTGCGGGTATGTGTAGACACTTGTGTTATTTCTGAAGGTGGTTTACTGGTACGGCAGGTAAGTGCGGGTATGTGTAGACACTTGTGTTATTTCTGAAGGCGGTTTACTGGTACGGCAGGTAACTGCGGGTATGTGTAGACATTTGTGTTATTTCTGAAGGTGGCTTACTGGTACGGCAGGTAAGTGCGGGTATGTGTAGACATTTGTGTTATTTCTGAAGGTGGTTTACTGGTACGGCAGGTAAGTGCGGGTATGTGTAAATACTTGTGTTATTTCTGAAGGTGGCTTACTGGTACGGCAGGTAAGTGCGGGTATGTGTAAATACTTGTGTTATTTCTGAAGGTGGTTTACTGGTATGGCAGGTAACTGCGGGTATGTGTAGATACTTGTGTTATTTCTGAAGGCGGTTTACTGGTACAGCAGGTAACTGCGGGTATGTGTAGACATTTGTGTTATTTCTGAAGGTGGTTTACTGGTACGGCAGGTAACTGCGGGTATGTGTAGACACTTGTGTTATTTCTGAAGGTGGTTTACTGGTATGGCAGGTAAGTGCGGGTATGTGTAGACACTTGTGTTATTTCTGAAGGTGGCTTACTGGTACGGCAGGTAACTGCGGGTATGTGTAGACACTTGTGTTATTTCTGAAGGTGGCTTACTGGTATGGCAGGTAAGTGCGGGTATGTGTAGACACTTGTGTTATTTCTGAAGGTGGTTTACTGGTACGGCAGGTAAGTGCGGGTATGTGTAGACACTTGTGTTATTTCTGAAGGTGGCTTACTGGTATGGCAGGTAAGTGCGGGTATGTGTAGACACTTGTGTTATTTCTGAAGGTGGTTTACTGGTACGGCAGGTAACTGCGGGTATGTGTAGACACTTGTGTTATTTCTGAAGGTGGTTTACTGGTACGGCAGGTAAGTGCGGGTATGTGTAGACACTTGTGTTATTTCTGAAGGTGGTTTACTGGTACGGCAGGTAAGTGCGGGTATGTGTAGACACTTGTGTTATTTCTGAAGGTGGCTTACTGGTACGGCAGGTAAGTGCGGGTATGTGGAAACACGTTACCTGTCTAGAGCTCCCTGGAAGGCGGTCAGCGTGTCCGGCTCGTACTCCTCGCCATCACGTTTCCGCGCAGATAACAGGAAGTTGGCGATGTAATAGTTGAGCTTTGTGGGCTCCACCTTTTCCATAGGTCTGTGGTCTTCATAGGTTTCCAGTATGTGGGCTTGGAAGCGTTTCACCACCTAGGTTAAAATCAAATAGATAGCCAGGTATCATTTACCTTGTAATCGCCAATGCTAATAATGTGGAAACTCGTTTGACAGATGGCTTGATACTTCTGCAGTTCTACTATAGCTGGCGCCACAATAATTTCACTACAGCAGTTATTTCCAATTCTTTACAAAATCTTACCTGTTCTGTCTTCTGGGCGGTGTTCTTATTTCGCTTTAATTTTACGGAATCTAACACGTGATCATCGGCCGAGGTTGTTTTCTCCTCTTCTTTCCCATCGTCCTTGCCTGAGTTGCTATGTTTAACAGTGGAGGCAGACAGTATTTGTGCGTGCGTGCTTGAGGCCGAAGCTTCGATATCGACACCAGATGAACTGTCTTCATCTAAAATCCAGTGGCCGTCAACTAACGAAAAAGAAATAACTTCTTGTTCAGCTCCTTCGATGCTTCCTGTATAACTTCAGTCGCGAAATCTGTAGCTATGACTTTCAAAACAAAAGTCCTGCAAGCGTTTGTGGACTGCCCCCAATAGCCATCTCTTTTATTGATAAACAATGGGTCTTAATGTTCAATAATTGTAATTAACTTATCAGACTGCTGTCATGGACAACGATATGGGAATATGGTCAGGACTCAATCAGGATGTTACTAGATCAATGAGATTAATTAGGGTGTCACTTGCTATTTCACAAAAGAAATAGCCCAAACTGAAGTGTATACGAGCCGCATCCTGATGTTCTTGCCAACGAAGGTTTATACTTCTGGAACTATATCCATATTCTCTACAACTTATTCTGCTGTGACTATGACATCCAGCTTCTCAATCTTCAATTCTCAATTCAATTGTCTCTACGAAAGTCGCGCTACAGCGGCCACCCCCCCCCCCCCCCCCCCTTAATGTCGGATCGTGTTTGTTTGTTTGTGGTTTAACGTCCCGGGGGACCCTGAGGGTATATAGGAACCATCACTGATTTAAGCTTTTCACTTTCGTAGATTTCTATCAGTCAATTCTTTTCAATGTTTTCAAATATTCTATATACGATCAAAGAGATTTGTCTCTTTCAAAAACATGATGATATCTTTCTTTGGAATAGTTTCACATTGGTTTTCACCTTAGAAGTAAAGTCAGTGTGGCTGTTGGGCAATCGTCATAATTTTAAAAAAACGACGATTAAATGATCTCTTTCATATCCTAACTGTTTATCGAGTTAATTTACTCGTGCATGACGGAAATTCCCACCAGAATGATTCTAGGCCTCCTCCACACCTGATAAGGTGCCGGATATGGGTTGAACATACAGTGAAGCGGTTGCATGGATTACCTTTAGGATGAGGGTTCGGGATACTTTTTTCTCCCACTGAGTTTGTACGTTGTACAAGTGTTTTCATATCCATGCGGGTTTGGTGTTTAAAAGACAACCTGAACCTTGACGAGTCCCAGCTTATTTAGCATCAAGGACTGACTGATTTGAGTTAACAGAGGCTATACATGTACTTACTGCTAGGTGCACCCATGGTAGGTGGAACCCATCTATATGAGCTGCTTTTTGTTCCAGGGTTCCCAGGCAAACGGGGTAAAATAACCATTCATGAAAAAGGACACCAAGTTGTTGTGTGCCCCCCCCCCCCCCCCTCACCAATTTAAAGGCGTGCCCCTTAACCAGGATTCTATTGTCATTTCAGCAACAGTTGGGAAATTGAATGTCAGAAGTTAAAATGTGTAGCCATTATCTGTTTGGACTAGGCCACTTCAACGTTTCAACGCACACAAACAAGACAACAGTGATATTTTCATCATCATCTTAACTTGCAACAAGGAAAAAGTCACTTCAATTCTAATAGAACTATCTACATTATCTAATTTTTGGAGAATACCATCTTTTGTGTACACATTTGACATGCCCCTTACACATGTAATTGTGTCTGTTAGTAAAATCTAAGTTGCTAACTATGAAAAGATTTTCGAGTGAGCTGTATAGGATCTCCCCACTAGATTTCTTGCGGGTAAGTCAGTGTTAGGAAAAACATCGGAAATAAAACCTGAAGGTGAGACAACAAACATCGGAAATAAAATCCAGAAGTGAGAATGGCTGAATAGTGTCAGGATTGGCAGTAAAACAAGACATTAATTGGTTCCACTCGTTCTCTGAAAAAGAGAACTCTTGAGCTCTAGGCAGCCTGGTGGCACCGTTTAGTTTACCAGCCTCTCTGGGTGTTAAGCCAGATCGGGCCATATTGTAATACCTATTTGTAGGAATTACACAATTTTGATCCAAATCAAAGATAAGCTTGACATTTTGGAGAAGAGTGATTTATCGACTACTTGCATCCTGCACACCCCACCTTACTTGTGAGAAGCTGAAACTCCAGCGGCTGGTGACAACGACTTACCTGGGTACTCTAGAGGAGCTATGACGACTGGGCGCCAGTGGGGAGAGCTCTCCTGTCAAGTGAGGAAAGAGGGTCACTGACTGTTGGACAGAAGTACATAGTCAGGCATTTGTCGACTGGGAGTATCTGTAGCTTCTAGACTACGCTCAGTAAGTTGGTTGATCCATTAACTTATAAACGTGTTGCTTTGCAACAATTTACTGTGGTGAACTCTATTTTGACTTTTTTTTTAATCAAATTAAAAAAAAACCCATTAATATTTGGCAGGGGTGAGGGCTTGGCCCATCATTTTGAAGTTATTTATCTATTTTACTTAAACTAAATGAGAATTTTATATTCACAGATGGCATAGGAAATAACAAAATAAGTGACAAATCTTGACTCACTTGAAAGTGCCTTAACCCTTGTTGAGATTGGGAAGTGCCTGGGTCGACCATTCTTTCCGGTGTAACGCATTCAGGTTTGATCATGGTGATGCGGCTAAGATCGCTCTCCGAGTCATTGCTTCCTGAAGCCACCTCCGTCTGATCTGCGTCGGCCGACGACGCACCTGAATCGGAATCCCTCGAACTTGACACAACAAAATTACCATCTTGGAAACTCAATGTCATGTTCGAAGATTCCTTGTGTCCAACAGACTTGGTCACTTTCATTGTCTGTTTTAGAGTATCTAAGGTCGAGGCAATTCCAGTTTCACTTTCCCTAGTACATAACCTCTTTGCTGGACTGGCCCCACTGGCTGTGGGTGAGGTTCTATCTATTGAGTCTATCTGGTCTAGTGTGTGGAGCTGCCACTCAGTGGCTAGTGAACGGAACTCGGCAGAGAGCTCCCCAAAAGCTGGCAGTTTACCGGTGTACATGTACTCCAGCATACTCAGGCAGGTTTTATAAGAACAGTTGTCGAAGCGCACTCGTATCGGCCCTTCGTTGGGGTTGGCGGAGGTGGTGGTGAGGGCGTAGAGCAGTGCCGGCGAGCAGGCACTGAGGATGACACGGTGAGCAGCAATCTCCTCGTCCTGAATGACGAGGATGACGTCACATAGAGCGCCCTCTGCCCGCAGCAGCCATAACTTCTCACTCAACCACTTCTGCTGGTGACTGGCGATTTTCTCTGCAGCCGTCGCCATGGCTGTCTTGATGTAGACCACACGGTCTTCTCAATGACGGGCACCTCGCTGACAACCCTGCAGTCAATAAAACACAAGACTAGTATTTCAGACAAAGAAAAGTGCTAGCGTGAGATCAATGTTGTGTCTTTTTTCCCAAAATGTTTATGACCACTATGAAAATCATGATGTTCAATACAAGTGAACAATATTATACTGGACAGTCATTCCTGTTATTTGTGATGTCGAACTAGGCATAATCTGTAGGATTACCTTCTTCAGTGGAATGCACCCCATGTGTTGAAGGGTTTGGTTTTGTCAACATGTGCTCATTCGAAGAGCCGGGCTCATAGCTGGTGGATGTACACTACACAGTGATTAAGAGCTGTCTGTGAAGCTCATTTAACACCTTCATTTTCCCCGAACTCATAATATACGAGTTGTAGATTAGTAAGCGCAAGTGAAAGATCTGGGGGGAGTAACACCAATATAAATCTCCTTTGGTATATACTGAACCTTTTCCATATCAAAATGTTGTTCAGCAAAGAATTCAATAGATGTATTCTGATTTTATAATGAGAATGTTTTGCGTTGAGTACAGAGAATCAGGCACAGGGGCGTATGCAGACCCGTTCTGGTATGTAAGGCTGTACATACTACGCCATGTTACTGGCTTCTCTTCCACGCAACTTGTCTCGCTTTGGAGTGTCACAACACCGCTTGTACCTGGCTTCTTTTTTTTGTTTGTTTGTTTATTCCTATCGGTTCTGCCACGGCGGGCAGTTCTTCCACAGACAGTTCGACAACAGCGTAGTACAAATAGTAGTAGGGCCGCCAGCCATGAGAAATAAGGTTATACAAATACATTGCCACATTACAATAGTGGCTCTGGTAGATTATATAACATGGGACCAGCGCAACCCGTTCGCACGGCGACTGTCGCGCCACGCTTTGTGAAATATGTCTCATCTCCCCGTCTAACAGGGATGTCAGTTGTGAAGTATGTCTCATGTCATGATGTGGAGAGACTCCTAAAACATCGATAAGACATCGCTGTTGGCCATGGAGTGGGGCTGAGGGTGTATGGGAAGGTTCAAATAGTAGAATGTTGGAGACTTAACTGATAAGCTGAAGTAAAATTTAGAAGTTTTGTAGGGTATGAATGAGGTTCAATTGTATAATCTTTGTTTTACACAAGAAAAACATTTTTCATAAACTTGAAATAATAACAAGGATTCCCATGCAAAAGTGGAAAACTGCCATCTCCGGTCTATTAAGATAATAGGTAAGAAGTTCGGACAAATACACCTATTCCTATAATGATAAAAGGTATAGTTGTATATACCTGCCCGTAAAACTACTCTAAAATATATAAACCACTTATTAACTTTGCATCAGTTGGATAGAGAAGTGCTGTCGCCTCGTTTTCTAAATATAAAACACTTATCAAAACCATAGGCTAGATATTGAGAGTATAAGGAAGATGACAGGTGGGGGGAAAACCATAAATAAATCTCTGCTCAACACTTGTCTTGGGTACATGTATCTTACCTATTGTAGTGGGTGTCTTGGCCCTTTTCCGGACGCTGCAGTTCAGTGTGTCCTATTCGCCTGCACTTTCTCTTGAATCTTCTGTTCCCACCAGACAGTGTTGGATGGAGGTCTCCTACATCTACATTTGTGAGATTTTCTTTGCACGTAGTCTCAGCATTTTTCTCAGAATCTTGTATCCACTTTTAGTACCAGTAGAGCTTTGCACCGACCTTTTGCTAAACCTGACGGGTTGATAAAGTGAACAAAGCAGAAATGTAAGGGATGACAAGAGGGTAGTTAAATGAAGAAGGAAAAAAGGGTAGTTATATGTAGATTTTACAGCAAGCTTCAATATGCATGACAATCGAGTAACCTGAGAAAGTGTGTGTAAATGTGCATTGATACCCATTTATGAATGTTGTAAACTATCATCATTTCTTATATCAGTTTGACAAGAGAACAATTTTGTTGATCTTGACAATTCTTGGCGTTTCCTGGCACCAGACCTAGGAAGAGAAGATTTAATAACGCTCCCCATTGACTCAATAGTATTGGTATGAGCCCCTGTGGGGGGGGGGGGGGGGGGATCTAAAAAATTAACAGAATGGTTCAGTCAGATGAGTAAATTTATATTGATTTAAAGAACTATATGCTTTTCCACAATCAGAAATAATAGTCGTACCACTTTAACCTAATACAAAATAATAGGAATCAAAGTATCTGCAAACCTATTTCCTACACAAACAAAAAAGCTAGCTCTACTTTCCCTTTCTATGCCTCCCAATTCCCACTGCCCTGCTAGCCTTATGATACATTCGATACTCTCATCTATTTCCACCATCTTCCCAAGAACACAACCTGAACATCCTCCCTCAACAAAATTTCAACACGAACCTCCCTAGTAAAATTATACCAATCAATAATTGCATGAACGCTACCTATTCTTAACTCATTCGTTGCAAACTCATTAGAATAATTATAAACCCAATAATGTTAATTTCAAAATCATATCTACACTCAAATAAGACCTGTGATACCAACTTTCCTTCATATGGGAGCGTTCATTATTTACAGCAGGGGGAGGGTGGGCTAATGGGGGGGGGGGGGGGGGTTGTTATATGAGGGTATTTGCCCGGGGGACATTTTGAGGTATTTGCTGGGGGGGGGGGGGGGGTTGCAGTTTATTTAAGGGTATTCGCCCACATAAGGCGTTCTTGAACTGAATATTTGGGTAATTATACAACTTTAAGGTCAATAGTGTCTTATCTCCTCTATTAGAATTAAGAAATATACTCTAGTGTGGCAATTGTGGCAGAGAAGATAGAAGTGAGGCCCTGGCTGTGGAGTGGAGGCCCATCATTTCAAAAGATGTATCAATGTGATAACATTCTTCTGATCATACTCGTTAGTATTGTCATACTTTCAAAGACCAACTTGACATCAATTTCCCCTGCCAAGGTACAGTCTCATGTAATTTGGATTTTAATTTTTTAATTTTTTTTTTTAATATATATTTTAAACCTGCTTACAACTTTTGGGCGTATTTTTGTGAGGCTGGTATACCTCCTGCTGGTAATGAGGGTCCCCTTGTCTCATTGGTGTGCTCTCGAACACGTTCATGTGGAAAGTCCCTGCACCAGGGTCTATTAGTCAGACGAGTCCGACCCTATACTAGTATTAGAGGGAAACTATGTTCCGGTGGGAATAAGTCAAAGTTACGAGGTAAGGCTTGGAAAAATTACTGCCCAAGGCCTTGGCCGCCGGCAGTAATTTTTCCAAGCCTTACCTCGTAACTTTGACTTATTTCCACTGGTACGTGGTTTCCCCATTCCTATATACCTTCAATTGTCGGCTAATATCGATAAAAACGGAACGTCTCTGAATGTCAACCTATTCTCGGGAGCGGAACCTACGTCACTGACATACACTGCGTTGCTCGATTGTCTCACTCTGCAGTTTATTTTCCCGAAAGCGGTGCAGTGCACTCCCACACTCACGAAGGGTTAAACAACTTTTCACTCCATAACAACCAATGTTAAATCCAGTGTAAATCTCTGGTAATATCTCAGTAAATATCCAACTTAGGAACACCAAACAAAAAATGGTATAGAGGTGGAGAATAGGAGAAGATGTTTGGTGGGGTTTTTTTTATCAATTCGTTTTGCAAAGATTGTTTTATTTGGTGTTTTCCCCAGCAAACTGCCGAAATTGCTGCTACAAATGTCAAAATAAAAACTTGCTCAAAAGTACAAAAATGTGCAGATTCAAACATTCAAACTTGTATCCCACAATGTTTATTGATATATCTTGTTAGAAACACATCAAAATACCTTTAATCGTGTATATTAATCATGTACAGTGAGTTCAAACATCGATTTACGTTTTGTCGATCGAGCGATAATAACAGAAAGCTAGGGTGATAAAAACTGGCAATACCCTTTGCCCCTAGCGGCCGTGAAAGAAGCTAAACGTTCCGCTCCCGAGAATGCAGTAAACGTCAACCTGGGCAGTAAACGTCAACCTGGGCAGTAACTTCAACCTGGGCAGTAAACAAAAGTTATTCCACCCCCAGCAGAGTTAAGTAATCATAGGTTCTTCGCTCATAGGTATATAGGAATAACCCTTTCCCTGCAGCACCTAGTTCACCTACATACCATTACACAGCAGGCATTGCCTGCGCATTTTTTGGAAAATAGCAATGTCACATGATGTGTCATGTGATTTAAGTAATTTACCTTGGTAGCTGTTGATATTTTGTTATACCAAATCAAAGGTCAATGTGGCATTTTTACTATGTCAAATTTTTTTTCAATTCAAACAATTATCTTTTTATTTATTGAATTTTGTATATAAGTATCAATGATGCATCTATGATTCCTGGAGGCATCATGCTGCGGTAGCTAGGGGAATGCCTGGAAGCATCATGCTGCGGTAGCCAGGGGAATGCCTGGAAGCATCATGCTGCGGTAGCCAGGGGAATGCCTGGAGGCATCATGCTGCGGTAGCCAGGGGAATGCCTGGAAGCATCATGCTGCGGTAGCCAGGGGAATGCCTGGAAGCATCATGCTGCGGTAGCCAGGGGAATGCCTGGAGGCATCATGCTGCGGTAGCCAGGGGAATGCCTGGAAGCATCATGCTGCTGTTAAAGGGTTAAGCTCGGACATCACTGCATAAGATTTTTCTGGGGTTTTAGTTTTCAGGGTGAATAAGCGTATTTTGGGTAAGGACGTCGGCCCCCTAAACTTTCTACACACAGCACATACTTATGTATACCCAATACAACATTCTAAATAGTGTACCCCACCTACAACCACCCAGATCACTTTTTGTATTGTAAATTGGTCTCTCTCTTGTCCTGCGGACGCCATTTTGGTTACCCCGAAGGGTCAAGGTCACATATCAGATCGAGGTCATGTGATCAATTTTCAAACACCAACTGACATTGCACAGGTTTCGATGTGAATATTTTGGCTGGGTTCCGCCTGTGATCGCCGCTTGCTCCTTACAGGCAGGTAGTAGGCCATGGTTGGAGGCCTGGCAGAGGTTGAACGCTGGTTTTTGATTGCATCATAGGAAGCGGGGGAAAGGCCCGGGAACCAGCTAAATTTTCAAAATGCCAACGGACATCGCGATAGTTCCGATGTGATTATCACAAGAAATAAACCTCAACATGGTAATAAACTGATACAATTCAATAAGAATAGGTAAATATACCTAATGATATAATATCATAATTGAAATATTTCTCTAAAACGAACTTTGGTGACTTTGACAGCTGCTTGAGTGATAATAGGGGCCGCAGGCGCTTGACAATTAATTCTCCGATCCGGCCAGGAAGTAGGTGGCGCTACAAACTCCCTGGGCGGCCATTTTGGAGAATCCCCCACGCAATGATAAGCCTATGGCACGTTCGGACGTCCATTTATGATACTATTTAACATGTGAGGATGTTTTCAATACTTCTGAAGATTTCTCTAGGTCACAATTACACTTCCCTGGCAATTTCAGACCAAATGATTATGTTTTCCCCCAGTTTTGACTATAAACGCGATGTCAACAAATCCGTCGAAACAACCGTTTTTCTTCGAGCAGGCACGTTCAAATTATGTCTAAATAATGTTAATAATCCTATTTCAATTATTACATGTATAGGATGTACATGAGAAGGTTGATTAATATAGTTTTTCGCTATTTTAGACTCTGACAGCGCTTTGTATTCACCAGGCAAGATGGCGGACCCATCCGTTGTCAGGCGAATTTACATATATTGGAGGGTATTTTGAACCGGAAGTGTCCATCCGGATCGGAGAATTATGACAGTGTTTCTTGCTCAGAAATCGACTGTCAGTATGTGCAATACATTCCAAAACCAAGGTATGTATACAGAATTTCATTTTCATATTATATCTGTTCTAATATATCTAGTTACAGAGTGCATTTTCCATTATTTGTGGTTCCTACTCAGACTGGCACCCCACTCGCCAATTTGTTTGTTTTGAATCTGGAGGCTTCCACTCCCCTCACTTGACAAGGCAGTGCATACAGTCCAGTAATCGACTGGCAGTTTGGTTTTAATACTCAAAAACAAAGACAATATCTCGATACATCATTTGGCAACTTCATAGGTTTTTTAATGCCATTCTGATTATCACGAGTGTAACTGCGGTTCCATTTCCCTACACGTCAGATACGCACGCCATGTTGTTTATTTACAATCTGTAGCCCGCGCATGCGCTGTCAGCGTTAACACGATCTGAACAAACTCATCGGGCTCTCCCTGCGGGTATATCTCCGCCGAGCCCCCTAGCGGATACCCCGGGAACCAGAGTATGTGAATATTATGACTTAACAAACTTTAATCTGGTAATTTACTGATACAAGTCACTAAGAAGAGTTAAATATAACTAATAATGATATCATAGCATAAGTAAAACATTGATAGAAGACAAACTTTGATAACTTTGACAAGTGCTTGAGTGATAATAGAGGGCCACACATTTCCGAAAATGAGACACTACAAACAAACTGCTGTCAGAATGTGTTTCTATTAATTCTAATCCCGGAAAATTGTTCCTAATGTCAGTATCTGGTTATTTGATACACCTGCCTTGTAATTTTAGAAAGCAGACCAATATTTTGATTGCAATTACTTCAAGAAACTTATTTCCAATCTTTGTTGACATTCAGTTGCAAGCACATGGTGAGGTCATGTGACCACAACAAGAGTAGTAGCAAGATGGCCGCTGGGCTCACTGAGACAGTCACTGACAACCCTTAAACATTTTACAATAGAGATATCTTAGTATTTTGATATTTTTTTTATCAAAATGTACCAGAAGCAAGAGAAATATGTAAACTATCGAATGAGCCTTATTATTGGTTGTGAAGAAATGAAGACGTGAGAATGCGAACCAACCCAGAATTTGCTTATCCCAGTTATGGAGTGATCCACGACCCAAATACGGGAACGTACTGTTTGGGTCATGACTAGGGGAATTCGTCGAGTCAGCCTGGAAGTAGGTGGCGCTACGAACCTGTCTTTTGACAGGGGAACGGCCATCTTGGAGAAGCAACTACGCAATGCTAGGCCTATGGAGCCATTCAAATGTTCATTTACAATATTATCTGATATGTGATAATATTGAAAGTACTACTGAGTCCCTTCTCTTGATAAAATCAAAGTTCCCTGAAATTTTCAGATCAAATGAGAATGTGATGGACCCAGTTTTGACAAAAAACGCGATGTCAACAAATTGTCGAAACAACCGATTTTCTTCGAGTTGGCACATTTAAATCATGTCTGGATAAAGGAAATAATCCTATCTTAACAATACATGTAAACATTGCACATAAAAGTGTTGAAAGCAGCTCTTTTTGACCATTCTACTCTCTGACAGCGGTTTGTGGTCACCAGCAAGATGGCGGAAATACCCGTTGTTAAGGGAATTTGGAGGGGATTTTAAACCGGAAGTCGCCAGATGCCTCGGAGAATGTACGATGATTCGCACTGGAAGATGATTCGCACTGCTACTCATATGATTCGCACTGGATGATTCGCACTAAGTGTAAGCAACACTTGATGGCGATGTATGATATACAAAACTTTGTCAGTTCTTCACCAGCAGACTGATTTTACTCACAGTTACTTGAAATTACCGGAATTATTGCCAGTTTTCGTGAATAGAAACAACCTTGAGTGTCAACTTGTCAGTGTCAACATGGGTCGCCTGTTAACCTCAGCTGTTTTCGTGGTTGCAGGTAACTGCGTAACGGGAAACGGCACTAAGTCAGTGTTACCATTCCTCGATAACAAAATACATTTGTACAAAACTTTGTCAGTTTTTCACCAGCAGATACATTTTACTCACAGTACTTGAAATTACCTAAATTACTGCCAGTTTAAACCGGACAGTCGGAAACAGCTGACAGCCACCAAGAAGAATGTAAACCAAGTCTCCTGACATCTCAGGTCTTATTTCAGTGAATGCTGGACATAGAAACTCCAGAAAAGGCTGGGAATTAACAAAATACACATCGGAAACAGTCGGATTGTTTATACTGTGATTCACGAAAGGGAACATATGATAATTTCAATTTGCCGTTTTCCGATAACGCGAAGTGCGAAACATTGTGGTTTGTTATTGTTTTGATTTACAGTGCGAATCGGCTTGTTGACAGTGCGAAACATCGGGTGCAGATGGGCTACCAGTGTGAATCGTCTGATACCCAACTTGGGTCTATGTACCCTGCAGCTGCACTGGGTGCTAGTCATGGGTAAGTTAGTCTCAAGCAAGGCAATCACATGTCATGTTATTTGCAACACTTCATGCTGAACTCATACCAATCTGTCTGATTTGTTGGGCTAGGGGTCTATGAGGGTGTTCTCTGTTTTTATCCGATTACCCCTAATATAAAATCCCATAGGGATGATAGGCTTAACACTGAGTTTCTGTATGCCATGCTGACCGTCATACAGAGTTTAATTTGCCATTAGTGGCATACAGAATTGTTATCAAGTAATATTCCGAAATCGAGGAGGCGGAGTAGGATAAAATCAAAACCTCATTGGTTTTAATCGTGGCCACCGCCTGCCACTCCTGGAGTTTTGGCTCCGGACTTAACTAGGCTTCACCTCGTGAAGTCACTATGCCAAACTCCAGTCATGGCATACGGTGACCAAGAATAAAACTCATCCAGTTATTAGAAGGAAACCAACAAGATGGAAATAGCTTGGTCCATACTCCACTGAGTTTGACTGCAGAGTAATTCACGAAGCGAAGCTGAGTGAATTACTTTGCGGTCAAACGAGGTGGAGTACGGACCAAGTTATTATCATCGAGTGGGTTTCTGATTATATCTCACCCCGTATGACATTATTTATTGACGAAATGAATCACTAAATTAGCCATTGAGTATTGGGTACACGAACTTCATGGCCGTGGAGTACGAGTTCCTAATGTTAAGCCTATGGAGAAAAATACTGGGGTGAGATAATACGATAGGACCCTCTGTTTGCACCGCTACAGTCAGAGATTCATCTCGTGCTACACTGCACTGTCTACTGGGCTACAGGGGCTACCCGGGTACACGGACGACCCGTCAATTCGCGCTCCCGACAACGACGGCCCGTCAACTCTGAGCAACGGCCCGACAAGGTCGATCCGTCAACTCCGCATTATTTCGCAATACCCTTACTTGCCATATAAGGATGCTGACCCGGAAAGCATTCGGCAAATAAACATATACAGTAAAACCCCGTGTAAGCGGACACCTTCCGTTCCGGGCTAAAGTGTCCGCTTACGCGGGGTGTCCGCTTACGCGGGGTTTTCAAGTTTCCTCCAGCCCAATACAAATGTGTTATAGACCGATAAGTAGGGTAGACAGAGGCGATATTAGATCTGAAATCCATTTTCTGATATATTAATTGGGTCTGAAGTTATTAAATCTTGAATTACAAATTGTATTTTCTATGCATATACTAATAAACACTGATAAAAAAGACAGATTAATTTATTTTTGGTAGGGTGTCCGTCGGAGGTGTCCGCATACACGGGGTTTTAGGCCTTTTCGTACCGAAATAACTGTCCGCTTACACGGGGTGTCCGCTTACGCGGGGTGCCGCTTACACGGGGTTAAAATAAACATCTAATAGAGGAAAAAATTTCCGTTCCGAGCAAAAGTGTCCGCTGACGCGGGGTGTCCGCTGACGCGGGGTGTCCGCTAACGCGGGGTGTCCGCTTACGCGGGGTGTCCGTTAGGCGGGGTTCTACTGTATTCCCTATCATAGATCTAAATATGAACTTACTCATCGTTTTCCTCATGTCTTTAGCAGTTTATTACTCTTTACCTGGCGCTTTTACGTTAATAATTAACATCGCCCTTCCCCCCGGCGATCAGAGTTGACGGGTCGACCCCCGCAATAGGCCTTTTTCCACAGGGCGGTGTCGCACCTTATCTGGTTGGGTTACACAATGCCTGCAGCCAAACATACCCCTGGCAACGTATTCTTTAGCATTGGATCTATCAGTATGTGAGCGTAATACGTTCATAATACCCGTCTATCTTATTTTCAGAGAAATGATAATGATTTCATCGTATTCTATGGTATTCCAGCTCCAATTTGATGTATCATACATGTATATCACCTCAATGATACTTTAGATATAGCTTAGATAACACAGGAACACTGAAACTGGATACACAGTAATACATTGGCAGGTCTAGCTATAACATGCTTATCTTTTTCCATGTTCAACCCAAGATAATCATCAACTATAAAGTTTAGACAGCCCAGACTCGTTAATACAATACCCGTATTTGTTCCAGCAATTTAATCTGTCAAAAAACAACACCCCTGCAATCACACCCACCGTTCACACTTTAGGTGTGATTGCCGTTTGTCTCTATATGAATACCGCTGGACTCGCGGTGTTTGTCCGAGAGGCCGCGTTACTAGACAGTGGGCCGTTAGGCGGCGCTGAACGGCAACACCTGTATTGTCGGCACGTCCTTGTCGGGCCGTCGCTCAGAGTTGACGGGCCGTCGTTGTCGGTAGCGCGAATTGACGGGTCGTCGTACAATCGCTACACGTAGCCTACAGTACAGATGTGATTTAGATCATAGACAATAGTCAATAGACCATATTTCGCCAAAGGGCTGAGTGAGTGTGTCGAAGGATAACTGAATGATTTACCCCTCATAGGGAGCCAAAGTGAACCCGCTGAAACCACAGATACCCACCTACAAAACAACGTTTCCGGTGGCCAGTAAGAACGAGGCTTAGTGCTAAAGCTATGGGGGTTTGAGGCTAGACTTTCGTTTTTGGTCTCTTTTGTTACTTTCGAAGTGAGGTTTACTACTATCGTCTCTGAATAACTCGGTTTCGCGACTACGATGACAGTTGTTAAGTTTATTAAAAATTTTGATCTAAATGATTGGAGAATGAGACATATAATCTCGAACCTACATAATCTAAGTACTGTGCACCTATATCCGGAAATACTATTTTGCGACCGGCTATCTGTGGTTGGAGCGGGTTCACTTTGGCTCCCTATTTCCCTTCGAATATTGTCACAGTTGTGGTGTAGCGGTAGGGCTGGTAATAAAAATAAGATTATAATGGCGAGCCATTCCCCAGCGGTGTGCACTGCCAGTGCAGTAACATCTCGACTCTAGATCTAGATATCTAGACCTAGACTCGACTAAATACGCGTACAAATGGTATCACTTTCACTGCCAACATTTTCCCTACATTCTGTGTTGATGATAGTCTGTCATAACATACAGGGACAAAGTGATGTAGTTAAATAGTTCATCTTTCCAGGCGAAACTCGGCACTTTTTCGTTACGACCAATTTTTACCCTATTATCGCCCATGCTTGGTATGAGGCCAAGTTAACTTACGTCTTATTAGACAAGACTAGGTGCGAAAATGATACCTTATTTGCTCCCTTATGTCAAATTTTACTTCGAATCAACAACAGTCATGAAAATGACTTACCAACGCGATATTTGGAGGTATTGTACGCGTTCAAAAGATGGCGATGTTAGGCGACCTCTCGCGCGTTCCAATTCAACTGTGGTGCCCTCTGGTGTTTACAATGGTATTTACCTTAGTTCTCCTGACTCCCGCTAGGTGTTACTGGTGAAGAGAGCGTTCCATGTTACCCGGTGCCGCCACTCAGTATCAGCATAGAACTAGAGACACTGGTTCTGGGTTCTGGTTCTTTGGTATCAGCACAGAGCTTCTGTCGGCCTCTCACTGTGAGCTACCTGGTGACCGCCACCGGGTCCCGGGTCCAGGAACAAAAACAGACACAAACATGTGACCCTCTGAGGTCCTAGAGTAACGGGGCTGTTATTAACTTGGACAGTAGTATATTTATATAGAACTGGATCGAGAATCGTATAAATACGCAAAACTCCACGAGTTGGGATGTGCTGCAGTCATCATCGAGGCGAAGCCGAGTGATGATTACGGTGCTTCCAATTGAGAAGAATACAGTAAAAACCCGCTTAAAGGGGGCATCCTCCATTCCAAGCAAAGTGTCCCCAAAAGTGGGGTGACCCCTTAAGGCCACTCAAAAAGAAACCTTGTTTCTCGTCACCAAGCCATGAAAAATATGACGAGGGCGCTTTTTTTCTCCTTTTTGTTTTTGTTTTTGTTTGCTATATCAAAGAGGGCAGACATACAATACTCATCTGATAGGAGGCAGAAATAGACAAGGCGACAATTAGGCTATTGGAGGTGTGGTCATATCCTCCCCAATTTTATTCTAAACATAGTATACAAATGAAGTATAACAAAAAGAAAAACTTGGTAAGTCTCTGAGTGTGTGGTGTGTCTGTGTGCTCAGCACCGGCGTGAATGACCTAACCGCTTAGGCGGCGGTAGGTGGGGTGAGCGTCGGGTGGTGAGCAGTGCAGGTGGTGCCCTCTGTGGTAGCTGAGTATAACAGCGTCAACCGTGGTTGATGCTCGTAATACTCATCTGATAGGAGGCAGAAATAGACAAGGCGACAATTGGGCTATTGGAGGCGTGGTGATATCCTCTCAACCGCCCAAGATGAGAATTAGGAGAAGTCAGATAAGTCTTTTGCGACTCTCCAGTCCTTCCGGAGACGAGTGTCATGGTCTCCCGCCAAGTAGAGCAAAACAGAGAGAGACCTCCAATCTCCGTAGACTTTGATGTCAGATAATGGCAGTCCAATCCTATTCAGGTAAGTGGCTCCTCCCCTCCTGAGACTATGGGAGGTGTAGTTGCCTTGAAGCTCGAGTCGTGTAAGATTTCAGAAAACTTGAGAAACGGTGGTAAGGCAAGGCTCGAGAAAGGTTTCCCGGGCAGGGAAGTAAGGGGTTGATAGCTGGACTACGGAAACGAGACATCAGTTTCCGGAGCCAATAGACTGGACACAACAGAGATCCAGGGGCTGCGACGATAGGAACAAGTAATTCCCTTTGTTTGAACTGAACTGTTTTAGACGAGATAATCCGTAATCGTAAGCCATAATCGGTGAATTCCACATCCTGCCTGCGTAAGGTGTGTGCAGACTTCGTTAAATGTCCGATCCTGAGAAGAGCCCTAAATCCAAGAACCATCGCACACCAGCAGATGAAAAGCTCATTGACCTTAAAGTCCAACAACTTGTAGATCTTCAGTAAGTCTTCGGGATGTAGGGGAGAGGCTTGGGATTTCACATCACCCAGTAACCTCCGGGCCCCCATCAAAGTACACTTCACCAAGAAGTTGGACTTGGCTGAAGAAACGTGTCCAAAAAAGTCATGGAGTGACCACACTGCACTCAAATAGTTGATAATCGAAGAGTACTTCAAAGATTTCGTTAAAAAGGTGATATACAAACAAACAGTTTCTGGGGTCGCTGGTAGGGGATTGAGATCAAACTGTTCACAGAAGGCAATAAATCGTCTCCATTGACTCCTTTTGGTGCTCCATGTTGTTTCCGACCACCATAAGTGTCGCAGTTTGCTGGCTTCTGAATGTAGGTGTTGCAGTGATGGGGGCGCATCCCTTTTACGTGCATGTTGAGGCGTAATCTTCCAGTCTGGAAAGACAGCAGGATGTAAAACGACTAGGCACAATGAATTCCTCTTTGAAATTCCGGTCAAATAGCCTGGACAGGGAGTCTGCTACAAAATTATCACCAGATGTTATGTAGTGAGCTTTAAGAATTATATTCCTAAAACAACAAAGCCAATATAATTCCCTGATCCACTCCATGGCTGTGGCGTTCCTACTCCGCCCAGTCATAAGCATGGAAATGGCTTGTGTGGTATCACAATAAATATCAACGTAACTGTCTGATAAAACATCCAGCCATCTCCTTATAGCGGTGAGGATGGCCCATAATTCTAAAACGTTGATATTAGATGAGTCATATATATCATGGCTGGGAGTAGTTTCATGATGAACACACAAGTTATCGACTGCTTGATGCCAAGCGCCGAAGAAAAAATCGGAGGCAGAGAGACCCCCAAACCCTGTGAGGGAAGAGTCAGTGACTACTGTAGCCCTAGGGAGTGATAGTTCAATAATCTTGCAAGTGCCATTAAATACCGGGAGAAAATTCTTCCACCAACTAAGGTCTTGTTTGATAATTGAGGAGATATAAACAGTTCTTTTCTTCCTTTTAGTAATCCTCAATTTGTCATAGATGCGGCGAGAGAAGGTCCTTCCTCCTTTAACCACCACCGCACAGTGTGCTAAGTGTCCCGCCAACTTTTCCAAAACCCTGAATTTAACCACTCTCTTATTTAGAACTTTGTTAACCAATTCTAGAGTGTGAATCACTTTATCCTCTGGCAAACTGATACACATATTACTTGAATCTAGGATAATACCTAGGTATTTTGTTTCTCTGCTTGGATTCGTGACTTTTTAAAAATTAATTCCGAAGCCCAGATAACGAATGAGACTAATCAGGGCCTGTTGACACTTGATACAGTCCTCGTATGAGGAACCCACAACCAAAAAATCATCTAGATAATTAACTGTATGTATACCCTGTGTCAACCAGCAATATTTAACTATAAAGTCACTGATGGCATTGAACAAAAAAGGGGCAGACTTAATGCCAAAGCATAACATATTATCTACCATATAAACATCCTAATTATCAACGTTCCAACGTAAACCCATAAAGTCCCTGTTAGGGGGAAAAATATGTACATTTCTATAAGCATTCGCGATATCAATAACGCTGGAATAATAATCCTGTTTCAAAAGAGCCTTAGCATCATCAATCGTTTTAAAATGAAATTTAAGGGCCGTATTATCCATGTGATCGTTAACAGAATTTAGAGGCCTGGAACAGTCAGTGATGGGCCTCAGGCGATTATCTGTTCGCCAAACTGCTCCTAAGGAGTGAACACATCTAGGCTTACTATCAACAATTGACAAGCGGTTACTAGACAATTCATCTGCGATTATACGATCCATTTGGTCTTTAGCCACCGGTTCTAGTATAGAACCATAATTATCACGATCATAAGATAGGTCTGTGTTATCGTCTATAATCTTGAAACCTCGGCAGATGCCTGTGAGAATAAACATATCCTCATATTGAATTTGAGTATTTCCTAATACCAACGAAGCGAATCTACATGGTTTCAAACAAGTCACCACACCATCTAATTTGAAGGAACAAATACAAGTACCATCAGCACAACAATAAAAAATAGGTAGGTGGCAATTACTGTAAATGATAACTGATTTTTGATATGACCCATTGTTACTCGATAAGCGTCTACAATGACAATCATAATCGCAATAGGTGAAACTCACGAGATCTACTTCCCCCACAAGGGATTTAGGTGTGACAACCTCAAAAACATGATCTCGCCCCGAGGGGCCTAACTCATTTTCATATGACAACGAATCAGTGGAATGTAAGTTCTTATCTACCTGATAAGTATCCTGTGACAAGGAATTACTTTGGATATCACAAAGGATATCAACCTCATGAGTTGGACAATGGGGTACCAGACCATCGTTTACAATCAATCCACAATTCAACTCCGATGCTTCACATACTGAGGAGTCTCTACCGCTAACCTTTGTACATCTGGTCAGTGGGTCAACTGTGTCCCCATTGCGCAACACATGATTACCATTTATCACGGTCCGTTCATAGTCCTTGGAAGAAAACGGTTCAAGATCCATAACACCAGTATGACTGCTCACCACAACACTTCAAGTAGCCCCTTGCGTGGGATTGTTTTGATTAGCTTGACCCCTGCAGGAATGCTGAGAGTGGGTGCTAGCGTAGCACTTTGAGCATATGTGTGGATACCTGCGGGGAGTATAAGTGCAGCCGTCGCTGTTGAAGGCTAAACAAACTGGCCTGTTACCCGGTAGTTTAGAGTCCCTACTTCCTTGTTTTTTAACAAAGGTGGGCTTGGACTTGTTGGTACGTTGATCTCTGACATATTCCGTGCTCAAGAACCGCATCGCGATGCCCATGTCCCCCACCGAATATGCCTGGACTCCATCCTTGTAGGCATTGTGTCGAACTGCCTCATCATATTTCAATATCCCGGACGTTTGGTAGGTACGAGTCGCTGCCTTCTCTGCGATGAAACAGTTATGCTCTAAGAGCCCTGTAATATCATCCCCATTGCGATACCGTTCCAGCATCAACCGTCCATGGCAGAACCACAAGCGTTCAGCGGACATCAGCTTCCCCTTCTCATCCCTGTGGAGGAAGCGTTTGAGACTGAAAATCCGCTTCTTACCTCTCGGCTTATGGCGATGTCGATGCTTAGCTCGGCGACGATAAGCATCCAAATCCGACGATGTAGATGAAGAGGATGATGAATCTTCCCCACTGGAGACACTAGAATCCGATGATCTTGTTTTCCTGTGACGGCAACATTTTGATGATATCACCCCCTCTTTGCGCCGGCGATGGCGGGAAGACGACTTGTGGTGGTGACGACTCGAGGTAGAAGAATTATCTTCATCCTCGTTGTCTGATCCAGATAAGCGATATCTTCGTCCTTCTCGCTTAGAACCACCACCCATGGATTTCAATAGGAGGTTTTCTATGTTGCATAACTTGTTCTTGGTAGCGTCCAGCTCAGTGGTCAGGTCCCTCACCGATTCCTGCACCGCCGCCATGTTGGATTGGACCTTGGCGTTACCCAAAGATTTACCTGAGGATTTACGAGACTTATTCCTCCCACGTTTTCCGCGTTTTACAACCCACTCGTCATCTTCTTGGTCACTCTCAAAGGCCTCTTCAGAATTTTTAAGCATACCTTGAGTCGAGTCTGCATATCCGTCGGATGCCCCGTACTCGCTTACCGCACTTTCCGCCTTGGGATTTTGTTTGATGTCCGGACCTTTTGTCTGCACAGTATCGGCATTTTTCTTCCTCTTACACTTTTTGCCAGTCGGTGCACCATGCCTATTGCCGCAAGTGGCACATAAACGACGGTGACCCATGTAGAGTGTAAAAGAAAAACTTGGTAAGTCTCTGAGTGTGTGGTGTGTCTGTGTGCTCAGCACCGGCGTGAATGACCTAACCGCTTAGGCGGCGGTAGGTGGGGTGAGCGTCGGGTGGTGAGCAGTGCAGGTGGTGCCCTCTGTGGTAGCTGAGTATAACAGCGTCAACCGTGGTTGATGCTCGTAGTAAAACCCTGTATAAGCGGACACCCTCCGATCTGGGCCAAAGTGGCTGCTAACATGGGGTGTCTACTTACGCAGGGTTTCCAGATTTTTACTGGCTCTACATTTAATGCATCCCTGACATCAGGAGCTTTAATTTGATACTAAATACACATACCTTATATTATTTCTATCAAGGTTCATCTATTTAAAAAAAAAAAATCTAAAATCGTTTTTTCTGATGCGCGCAGTGATGAGAAACAAGTTGTTTTTTTAGTGGCCTAAACGGGGTTAAAATAGACTATGTAAGAATTTCTGTTCCGAGCAAACTGTCCCCTTAAGCAGGGGTCCCCTTAATTTGAGGTGTCTCAGAAGTGGGGTTTTTAGTGGAGCAGATATAGCACACGATTGTGCATTTAATGAAAAAGCATGAGTCTCGGTACATGGTTAGGGGAGCCCCTCAGGAAAGTTTTAGATGCATGGGCATTATAGATAAGTCCTGGGAGCGGGGGGCGGCTATTTTGAAAATTGACCTTCACAGAACAATATAACATTTTTCAGAATGGTTATTACCAAGAACAAACCTATATGAATCACCTCAAATTATATTTCCTGTGTTTTGGAAGGTTAAACTTCCTCAATAAACATTATTAGGTCCTTCTATTTACAAAAGAATAACGGAAAATTCATAGAAAACCCCAACCACCCAATACCCCAACCATCCAACACCCCAACCACCCAGCCATCTCTGAATTCGGACAATCCTGATAAATAGTGTTTAGGTTGCACTGCCATAGACGTTGGGGGTTGGAATTATCTGACCACTTACCTGATTTAATGAATGAAAACACAAAAAATGAAATCTTAAAGCCGAAGTTAGATTCATGCAATGCGATGATAAATACAATACAACGTTGACTACACTCTTATATGTATCATGTATTCTAATGTATTATAAATATCATATATTTCAATATCAAAATGATGCTTGGGAACTCTGCTCCTCCAAAATCATTACAATGATATCATTTGGGCATTATGAGGCTCCCCACTAAATTTTCTGTAGGGTGTGTGAGTGTGGGAGTGTGGATGGGGGATGGGGGGTGGAGGGCCCAAGCCCCCCCCCCCCTTCATTTAAGGTTGGGGGGCATGGGTTTGAAGGGCACAAATCACAACCAAGCCTGCCTGCCCTATTAAGTATTGACAGGAGGTGCATAATTATCAATTTTTTTTAGAGTTATCTATATTGTTCTACTATAAAAACACCAGCTAGGACACCTTCAAAGTTAAATGACTGTATTGATATAGGCTAGGCTCTCTACAAATTAGTGAACCAGAAAAAAAGTGACAGTGAATCTGAATAACCCAGAAAAATTATGGCTGAAGCTAGGAATGTTGTAAATGCCATAGGTGAGTTTAGTCCCAATAAAGAAAAGTGGGCTAACTATCAAAGAAGGTTCAATGCCTGGATGTGCATAAACAAAATCCAGGATGATGAAAAAATCGATGCTTTATTAGCCATGGTGGGGCCTGAGGTTGTGGACTTGTTAGTTGCATTGTGTGCCCCTGCTGAAATTGAAACCAAAACAAAAAAACTCAACTGACTGAATTAATTAGTAAACACTACACCTTCGTATCCAATGAGTTAATTGAGAGCTTCAAATTTGATGAGCGCAAGCAGGAAGATAATGAATCTGTAGCAGATTATATCTTGGCTTTGAAGAAAATAAGCATACACTGTGGGTTTGGTGATGAGGACCAGGTCAAAAAGAGGTTAAGAAATTGCCTAGTTACTGGTTTGAGGTCCACAGCAATTAAAAACAGACTGCTAGGTGTGGGTGCAGCATTGACATGGGAGAAAGCTGTCGATGTCAGTACGTCAATGGACACCGCTTGCTATGGTAATCAGCTCATGGGGCCCACACAGGATGTAAACCGTGTTCAGTGGGGAGGTTACAAGCACAAGGGAAAAGCGCCCTCTAACAAAAAGTGTTATCGGTGTGATGGTGACCACGAAGGTCTGTGTCCCTATGAAAAGGAAAAGTGCTTCAATTGTGGTAAAATAGGTCACATTTCCAGGGCTTGTAAAACAAAGCATGCTCAAGGTCAGTCTCAAACAAGAGGTAGCTCGCATAGAGGCCGTGGCCGTGGAATAGGCCGTGGGCAAGGTCACGCAAATTACGTTGATAACAACAAACCAGAGGAAGAAGTCATCTATGCGTCACTGTTCGAAGTTAAGAGTAGAAAATATAGAGAAATAACGGTCAAGGCCCGAGTCGAAAACAACAATATGACATTTGCTTTGGACACAGCGTTGGCAGTTTCAATTTTTGGTGAGGACGAAAATTCTTCCCCGATTTTGAGTTGCGCGAAGCGTCTATCAACTTAAAGTCATACACTGGACATAAAGTCGAGCTACTTGGTGAGATAGACGTACATGTGGAGTATGGGGGTCAAAAGAGACATTTGCCGGATGCCACACTAAAGTTCTACAAAGCACGCCCCATTGTCTATGCCCTCACAGACGGTGTGAAGAAGGAGTTACAGAGGCTGGAAAATAATGGAGTCTACCGTCGCGTCGAAAAAAGTTAGTGGGCATCTCCTATAGTAGTGGTTCCAAAGGGGGATGGGCAGCTACGATTGTGTGGTGACTACAAAGTGACAATAAACAGTGCGGTCATTGACCAACCGTATACGCTACCTACAGCAGAGGATATATTCGCGACGCTGGCAGGTGGTAGTCAGTTTACGAAACTGGACCTGTCTAATGCCTATACACAAGTGGTGGTAGAGGAAAAGTCACGGAAGTACCTGACCATCAACACTGTGCAAGGACTTTATGAAGTACTCAGGTTGCCCTACGGGGTAAAAACAGCACCACACATCTTCCAGAGGATAATGGACCAGGTATCACATGGAATTCCTGGAGTTTGCTGCTATATCGATGACATATTGATAACTGCTCCCACAAAGGACGAGCATCTAAAGCGCCTTGAACTGGTACTTCAGAGACTGAGCAAGCACAATATTCGAGTCAAACGTGAAAAGTGTATGTTCTTGGCTCCCGAGGTCCAATATCTAGGACATGTACTCAACAAGGAGAGCCGTAGGCAAGTACCAGACAAAGTTTCTGCGGTGAAAGAGGCAAAAGCACCGGAAAGTGTCCCGGAACTCCACACCTTCCTCGGGATGATCAATTACTACGGTGGGTTTGTTATGGATTTGTCGACCATCCTAGCTCCATTAAATAACCTGCTGAGGGACGACGTACCGTGGAAGTGGTCATCACAGTGCGAAGAGGCATTCAACAAAGTCAGGGATGCCCTAACAAGTGACACAGTCCTAACCCACTATGATGTCAACAAAAAGCTACTGCTCGCTACGGATGCATCTCCTTACGGAGTCAGAGCAGTACTATCACACATCGATGACAAGGGAGAGGAAAGACTGATAGCCTATGCATCAGTCACGCTGACAAAAGCCGAGAGAAATTATGCACAGATAGAGAGAGAAGCATTAGGCATCATCGTTGGAGTGAAGAAATTTCATAAATACCTATATGGAAGAACATTCACATTACTGACAGACCATAAACCACTGACAAAGATATTCGGTCCGAAAACAGACGTGCCAACCTTGGCAGTCCTACGGTTACAAAGGTGGGCGCTGATCCTCATGTCCTATGACTACGATGTCAAGTATAAAAGATCCGAGGATCATGCCAACGCTGACTATCTGAGTCGTGCACCAGTGGACATAGCCAAAGAAAACATGGAGGCTGAGGTTAACTACTTTAGTCATACAGACAAACTACCAATCAACGCTAGAGACATAAAGGAAGCAACCCGAAAAGATCGGATCCTAGCGAAAGTGCTAGAGTTTACCATGAATGGTTGGCCAAACCATGTGGATGACGATGAACTGCTAGCCTATTATACAAGAAGACACAAGCTGTCTTGTGATCAAGGATGTCTTCTTTGGGGAATGAGAGTGGTCATTCCTCAGAAGCTACAGGAAAGAATGCTTGAGGAGTTGCATATTGAGCATGTCGGCATAGTGCACATGAAAGCATTAGCACGTAGCTACTTGTGGTTTCCTGGCATTGACAATGCGATAGAAGCAGTAACCAAGGCATGCAAAACATGCTTGAGTCTTAAAAATGATCCACCAGCTTCTCCGATGTATCCATGGCGATATCTGGAAAGGCCATGGGACAGGCTACATATAGACTTTGCTGAGTACAAGTCGGAAATGTTTCTTGTTGTAGTAGACGCCCACTCAAAGTGGTTGGAAGTGGTCCTGATGAAGTCTACAACGGCTGAAAAGACCAGGGAGGTGCTTGAGTGGATGTTCGCCCATAACGGTTTCCCACAAGAGGTTGTAAGCGATAACGGGCCACAGTTTATCGCAGAGGTGTTCCGTGAGTTTTTGCACAATAAAGGTGTTAAGCATACCCTTACTGCTCCCTATCATCCAGCGTCCAACGGACTTGCAGAGCGAGCGGTGCAGACCCTAAAAGCAGCTTTAAAACGACACACACTGGATGCAACACGAGACATGATTACAGAGAAAAAGCTTTGTAGTTTCCTGTTGTCCTACAATTCAACTCCACATTTTGTGACCGTGGTATCTCCATCTTAGTTGTTTCTAAAAAGACAGCTTCGCACCCGGTTAGCGATGATAAAACCCAACCTTCATGTGACAGTGGAGGGGAAACAGGAGAAGATGAGAGAGTACAGAGACGAACGAGTACCTGGCTCGATCATGTCAAGGAAGGGTCCAGTACAATACCTGGTGAGAGTTGGCCGGAACCTCAGACATGTACATGTTGACCATCTTCGGAAATCAGGGGAAACCAACGAAGATGACAATGACAATTATGATGATCAATCCATGCAAAGGCAATTAACTGACGCAATCATCAACGATATGCCAAAAGATGGAAATCACTCTGTGGTTGCAGATACACCACCCAAAGCAATGCCACCAGCAGATCATGGGGTTACCCATGAGGAACTATCCAGAGTTCCACCCCCGGTGGTTGCTACACCACCTAGGCCTATAGCACTGTCACCAAGACGAGTGCCAATGAGAGCTAGAAGAGCTCCCACAAAATTTAATGACTATGTTACTAAATGACTGTTCTATTTCAGAGACTAAGATTTCTGACACTCACTTTTGGTTATGTTAAAAGTAATATTAAGTAAAGAAAACAGTTATGGTTAGTTGATAGAGGACTATCTAAATACAAGTTGATTTATTGAATTTTAAAGACTCACAAGAACTAAGCATATTCATGCTTATAAGCAGTATACTCATAGTTATGGACATCTACCTCAAAGAGACCAAAGACTTTAAACATGTTCTAATTATATGTTTATTCCAGTACGATGTCAAAACCATTAAGCGTGGATCATCAACGATTTTGGATATGTACCTCAATGGGACAGTAAAGATTATGACTGCAGGTGTTCTCGGGGGTTCCAGACAATTGGCAGATTTTGTTTGACTTTGGCTGGGGTCGGCAGGCAGATTTCAGCCATTTTCAGAAAATCTGACATGGGAAAACAAGATTTTGAAAATATTCCCATCCCACCAAGCCTTAATGAACTAGTTCATCAACGATTCCAACATAGTTTCTAAATAGACCAGCAGAAATTATGGCCCTAGGTGTGCTGGGGGGGTTCCAGACAATTGGCAGACTTTGGGTCTGGTCAGGAGTCAGATTTGCCTCATTTTCAGGGTGTTGACATGGGAAATCCATATTTTGAAAATATTCCCATCATGCCAGGCCTTAATGAACTATTTCATCAACGATTTCAGATATGTACCTAAATGGGACAGTAAAGATTATGACTGTAGGTGTTCTCGGGGTTCCAGACAATTGGCAGATTTTGTGTGACTTTGGCTGAGGTCAGCAGGCAGATTTCAGCCATTTTCAGAAAATCCGACATGGGAAAACAAGATTTTGAAAATATTCCCATCTCACCAAGCCTTAATGAACTAGTTCATCAACGATTCCAACATAGTTCCTAAATAGACCAGCAGAAATTATGGCCCTAGGTGTGCTGGGGGGTTCCAGACAATTGGCAGATTTTGGGTCACTTTGGGTCTGGTCAGGAGTCAGATTTGCCTCATTTTCAGGGTGTTGACATGGGAAATCCATATTTTCAAATTATTCCCACCTCACCAGGCCTTAATGAACTATTTCATCAACAATTTCAGATATGTACCTAAATGGGACAGTAAAGATTATGGCTGTAAGTAGGCTGATTATGGCTGTAACTGTGTTAATTTGATATATCCTCGCCTATTCTACATGCCATCTGACCCTAAATCAAACCCTATACTCCTGGTGGCCAGAACTGAAACTATCGGCCCTAGCGGAATTAACAGAAATTAACAGTCTACCCGTATTTGCGACGGTGGCGTTATAGCGGCCACTATAAGAACCCTAACACAATGCCGAGACGATCATCTACACACCAGACACGGCCCGTTGCCAATCCAGGGCCCTGTTTTTTAGTCACGACATTCGTATCTTGCGACACGCATTTGCTGTCAGTGTGCTATAGAGATATGATGGTAGAGTGGTTGCAACAGTTTGTGAAGATACGACACGTAGGGAGGTTAAATGTGTGCTTTATTGTGACTAAAAAACAGGGCCCAGGTCTTCCAAATCCGTGGTAGCGCGGAGCCCTCACAGGAGTTGCTCCCCGACACTCCGACAGACGACATGAGTGCCCTGTAACATCGTCATTGGTCACATGTAACTTGTATAACACAATGAGAAGTACTAAAACATTTATTCGAAGAACCTGTTGAGTTGTGTTCTGTGTGACACAGCTCGTTAATGGTGCCGAGACAACCCAGGATGATGAGTAGGAATTCTACATAATTCCTGCATTTTGGGAGCAAAGAAGGAAGACAGAAAACTGAACTGGCCTGCAGAGAAGACAGAAAATTGCAGAGAAGACCAGAAATGAAGTGCTTCAGGCAGCAGCAGCAGCAGTTTGATTCGTGAAATGTAGGCACAATAACATCCACCTGGTATGATCTTTTATATGTGGCATGTAGAGCTATATTTCCTGAGTAATGTGCTTTTTAAATCGTGTTAATACTCCTATTATTAACAAAGTTATGAGCAGTTAAAGATCCCTATGGGACTTCCAATGTTATATGAGTATACCCGGCGTGGAGGACCAGACGCCGATGTTAGCCTGAGTTTCAATGAATAGAACATGATTGTGTGAAGGGGATGAAGCTCTCAGCCTATTGTTTTGTGGTTTATTTTTAGTAGAACACGGCGCCCGGTAGCGGGTGCCGGCCGCGGCAGCGATCCCGATTCCAAGAAAGTGGGATGATTGTGTGTGGGGGGTACTCGCCAATGAAATGGTATTACTTATGAATCTGAATGTGGCATGAAATAATTGCGGAAATTATTGGAAATAAGATAAATAATCCCTCAGAACATTGGAATTCATATGTAGTAGAGAAAGGAAAGATTTAAAAGTGTATGAGCACTGATATTTTAAGACGTTTGTGGCTGAGACTATAGAATTAATGTATTGAACCCCCCCCCCCTCCTCCAACTCTCTGAGAAGTGTGAGGATAACTACAGGGGCATGAAATTGACGCAGTATCTAACCCTATAGTGCTTAAAGTTGAGAAATGTATATACAAAAGGTCTTGAAACGTATCTTATCTATAAGAAACAAGTATGTAGGAGTCAGGGTAGTCGAGCAGCGTTGTTTCACTTTTATGCTAGATGGCGTGAGTGCCAATCCCTGCTGTGCTGTGCGGTAAGGCCGGCGGACCAGTGGTATGCAAATGCTACGGGATCGCCCGCATTACGTAACTCAGTCAGTATATAAGGCCACAGTCCACAGCGGGTTGAAAGGACTTCTTGCGGTGCCTCTCTGCAGAGTGAATGCCTGGAGCCTCACGAGTTGGTAAGGTTGCATCAACACCTTTCAACGTTGAAGAGACCAGAATCTCTTCCCGCGCTAGTTGGTGCCCCGTAACACCAACATATTGTAACTGTGTTACCTGAATAAAGCTGGTACACTGAAACAGTCCGGAGTCTGGTTTTGTCACCATAGTTAGCGGTAGGTGGTAGATTCCGCACTCCCTGCCCTTTCCAGTGGGTAAAACCGAACCCACCTGTACTGGCACAGTAAGAACAGGGTAGCGACTGAAGTCTCGGAACCCTTGGTCGGCTGACAATCACGGAAAGTGGTAAGACACTTTCAGCGACTAGGGGATATGCTACATTGGTACCATGACCAGGATCTTTGGCTGCTTGCACAGCCGGAGATCCCTGGAAAGGAGCGATGGCGGACCCAGCCGGGAGTAAAAACTCGGTCACAGATCGCCACGCAGAGTCCTGCCACGGTTGAGGGTGCAGCTGGCCCGGAAACGACACAAGATGTCCGTGTTCCGCTGGAGGCTGGAGGAAGGTGTTGAATGTGGCTGAGCAGTTGGACACCCAGAGCGCCATCCATGGACGGACGGGGACCCTGAGGAAGGACCCGAAGACAGGGCACGAGAAACCCTGGTAGTGCGGCCCATGGCTGATCCTCGGATCAATCACAGGGCCGAGAAGCAACAGCGACGGCAACGCCTGCTCGAGGAAGAGCAGAACACTCAGTTGTTGCTGAAAGACTTGTACACTCGCTCAAAGCGAACGGCTGAGGCCCTGGTGTGCAGCAGGAACAGCTCGCTTTGGCGAAAGAACAAGAGAAGGCGGAAGTAGAATGCACACAGCGCGCTGAGACAGACTATACTCAAAAGTATAGGACTCCTTTGCATGGTTGACAGGGCGTAACTAAGGACCATGTGTACTCCCCACTAGGGAATACCAGTGGTCCTCAGGGTTATACTCCGCTGCAGACAGACAGGAGACCTCCAACGGTGAATTTCGCTGGACTCTCCGGGAGACTCTACGCGTAATGGCGATATAGGGGAGTGCCGTCCAGTTCCGCGATAGCAAAACTGGGACTAAACCCGTGCTTATGGGTTAGCCTTACAGCAACTGCTGATGGAGGTTTACCCTGGGACCAGATTGGACTTGCCGGCACTGCATGAGGATTTGCAAACCCAGTTTGTGAAGGGTCTCAGAGACGAGGACATCCGAATGGAGGTGGTCTCGACATGGGAACCCGGTATAAGTCTCATACAAGTGCTGAGAATAGTGGACGCCTATGAACAAAGGTGTGCTCTGTTCGGACAGTATGGCAAGCCTGTGGGTAACACCCGGGTAGCTATGTTAAGCCCATCCTGGGAACAGGATGAGTAGGCGACGGGAGAGACCAGCGACCCTGAAGTGGAAGATATACTTTCTGCGGTGAGGTCAATGGTACTCGGACGTCGTAGCTTCTGCGGTAGGGGCCGTGGCCGGCTGAATCCAGGGAGGCCCAGGAATGGGAATCCCCAGGTGAAAGACCAGGCTGTGGGGAAAGGTTCGGAAGAACCTCCTTGTTATGATTTCAAGTTCTTTCACTAGTATAAAGAGTGATAACAAACAGACAGACAATGATGATGGTTGAGGAATTTTAATTGTTGAAATGCATATTGTAATATTTATATTGATTGAGTATAGTCTGGCCCTCTGGTCTGGATAACTGGACTGGACAGGTCTTCTATCAGTAGAGCTGTGAAATAAAAGAGGTATATGTCAATGAAATGGTGAAACAAACTTTTACTCTATCATAGAAAATCAATAAATGGATCTCAGTAATATACCAAAGGAAGATTAGAAAGGCTATCTGAATAATACCCCCACACTCCCCACATATACATAAGAAAATCAGATAAAAGTGTATACCTATTAGCAAAGTAGAGTTATCACAGCTTTCAGCAGGCAGTGTCTGGTAAGTCTGGTACAGTGTAGCCCCTCTGTAGAGTAGTGGTGAAGGTGGCAGCACTGGAGCAGGTTTCACTGGAGCAGGGCCTCCTGCTGAGGGAGGTTCCTGTAGAGGTAGCCCGGTCCTACACCTTCTACAGGGAGAGAGGATCTCTCCAGAAGTCAGGTTCTAGCTGGTCTTTTATACACCTGAGGTGGATTGCCGGTGCCGGTCTGTCTGGAACATAATTGCTCCAAAGCAATCAACAGGTTGTCAAGTGATTCAGCCCAATCAAGGTGAAGGTGAAGGTCACTTAATCCAGTGGTCAGGTCACTCTCCCAGCATTCTTGTTATAACACTCTCCAAGCATAGTAACTATTACACAGTACACACAAATACCTTCAGATCTTTAGTACAGTGAAGGTAAAGGAATATCATACAGACCACCATTAATCTATTAAATATATTACTGAGAATAAAGCTGCACTAATATGTGCTATAAAATCATAAGTTTTTGAAAAAGCCAATTTCTCAGACCATATGACCAGGTTTATCCCAATGAACACAATTTATATAAAAAAGAACAAATTTTGGGATTTGTAACATGGCGGACACGCTACTGCTGATCAACAAGCGATTGTCCTAGTTGAAAAAGAACCAGCTAGACAACTGGCATTGCTGGCAGTGCGGAAAAACTGGCTACTGTGGAGTCTACAGATGGCCCGCTAGCTTTACCTTCCCCATATGAGGATCCTGTAAACTAGAAAGGGCTGTGGTAGGTGGCAAGACAGTGGCCCGGGTAACTGTAAGCCAGAGTACGCAAACCGTGGAACTTAAGATCAGGAGGAATCCTGCTCGAGCCAAAGAGGAAGAGTTATCGAATCAGGTTGCTACAGTCTGTTCTCGGTATCTATCTCCAAAACACCCCTGTCTGCAATGGCTACGCCAACGTGGATGGGATCTCGGCACCCTCGACGGTATTTCCCGGTTTATACAGCAGCCATCTCCATTAGGTGGGAGACGGTGGTATGTACCCGTAAGGATTCAAGGGTTGAAAGTAGACCTGTTGGTTGATACCGGAGCTAGTCGCTCTGTGTTAAATCATGATCTATATAAAACCTTTGGGTTTGATCCGGAATGTAAGGTTTCCGAAGCGAGTGCACAGGCTGCTAATGGTACTCCGTTAAGATGCTACGGCAAAGTGATTATTCCGATCTCGGTAGGTAACACTGAATTCGTATGTGTTCCATACTCAGTGATATTGAGGAGAATGGGATAATAGGTATAGACTTCCAGGCGCTCTATGGAGTGTCATTAGACCTCCAGCAAGGCTTGCTCCGGATTAAAAACCCGGAACAACTGGAAGTAGAGTGTTCCTGTAGACGGATATCATCAGTGGTCTCTGTTAGGCAGGATGTGAGCATCGCCCCTCAGCAGATGGTTAATGTACTAATCGCTGGGGAAGGTGATTTACCGTTGGACGATGCTATGTTCGAGCCTGATCCGATGTTGTTTCCTGACAGAGGACTGCAGGCTTGGGATACCCTAGTGGGTAGCGCCCGGGTCAGATCCATACCCGTTAGTAATCATACAACAGGAAGGATAGCGTTGAGAAAAGGCGACGTCCTTGGCCGAGTCATGTTGGCTAACGTGGTAGATACAGTGGAGGCCTGTCCTCTAGGTGTCGTGCCTATTCCCAATACCATGCCAGGTAACTGGTCAGGTTCACAGGAATTCAACAACCCGGGAGAGGTGAGAATTGGATGTGTGAACGCAAACTCGGAAAGTGGTCCCGGGTCTGTAGTTCTACATGAAACCCTAGAAACTCTGATCACTGCTGTGGATGCGTTAAGTGACGCTGAGCGGAGTGAATTGAGGAATATGCTAGGAAGGTGGCGTAAGATCTTTGCATGACCAGGAGACCCCTTGGGTAGAACTGATCGTTCCATTTAGAATACCCTACCGAAGACTACCGCCTATCAAGCGGGAAGCTTTGGAGGAGGAGTTACGGAAAATGCTTTCCCAAGAAGTAATTGTGCCCAGTGAAAGCCCTTGGGCCAGCCCTGTGGTCATGGTTACTAAGAAGGATGGTACTTGCCGGTTCTGTATTGAATACAGAAAACTGAACGGTATCACCCGAAAGAACGCCTATCCTATACCGCAGATTGATGAGAGTCTCGACTCTTTGGGCGGGAACCAATGGTTTTGTACCTTGGATCTCCAGTCCGGGTATTGGCAGGTGAAGATGGCTAGTGACGACCAGCCGAAAACGGCTTTCACTACCCATGAAGGGCTGTATGAATATACAGTAATGCCCTTTGGCCTCTGCAACGCCCCAGCGACGTTTGAATCTATGATGGATCAAATGTTGAAAGGATTGCAGTGGAAGAAATGTTTGGTTTATTTAGACAATATAATTGTTTTCGGAAAGACCGTGAAACAATGTCTAAATAACCTTGCTGAGGTTTTTGAGCGTATAGAGTCCTCAGAAGTGTCGACTGTTTAAACACTCTGTGGAATACTTAGGTAGGATAGTAGCGGGTGATGGAATCCGCGCTGACCCATCTAAGTTGGACATAGTGGCCAACTGGCCCCGACCCCGGAATATAAAGGAAGTAAGATCTTTCCTAGGATTCTGTTCATATTACCGTGACTTTATCCCAGGTTTTTCCGAAACTGCACATCCGTTACAACAGTATGTAGTCCAAGATAAAGCAGGAAAGTCAAAGGAGATCCTATGGAACCCTGCGGCTGAAGATGCTTTTTCGGGACTAAAGAAAAAGTTTGAGGAGACTCCGGTCCTCCATTACCCATTGCCTCAAGGACGGTTCATTCTTGATACCGACGCGAGCAATGACAGTATTGGAGCGGCACTGTCCCAGATACAGATACGGAGTAGAGGTTCCCATAGCCTTTGCAAGCAACAGCTTGAATAAGGCCCAACGGAACTATTGTACCATGAAGAGGGAACTCTTAGCCGTGGTGGTGTATGTAAGGAAATATTGACACTTCGTCGGAGGTGGAGATTTCACCTTACGTACGGATCATTCCTCATTAAAATGGCTCTTTGACTTTAAAGACGCCGAGGGAATGATTGGGAGATGGCTAATGGCTCTGTCCCAGTCCGGACTTAAGAACTGCCAGATAGAGCACAGAGCCGGTAAAGCACACATCAACACGGATAGTCTCTCGCAGAGACCATTGCGTAAGTGTGGGCGGCCGGACTGTGTAGACTGTGGGGAACACGATGCTATCTTGGCTGCGTTGCACCAGATGGGCAATTCTGATCCCGCGTTCTATCAGTGGACGCTGGAGCAAATCTGTGAAGCTCAACAGAGTGATCCGGAGATGTCCCGGTTGATTAAACTGGTAAGGAATGGCCTCCACAGACCTAGAGGATCAGAACTCTCGATTGAAAACCGAGAATTCCAGACACTCTGTAGTCAGTGGACGGAGTTGACAGTTAGGGATAATGTGTTATATAGGGTGAGAACCCCTGTGTGTCCAGTACGGAATCACTTACAGCTGGTTGTACCCATTTCACTGCGTCCTGGGCTTTTGAATCGATGCCATGAACATCGAAGTTCAGCACATTTCGGCAAACATAGGACTGCCGCTATGATAAAGCGACACTACTACTGGCCCAGAATGAGCACAGACATACAGCGATGGGTTCTAGAATGCTCAATCTGTTGTAGGGTTAAGCCCGGCGAAGGCCTAGGGAAAATGCCATTACAACAGGAGCTATTTGGAGTCCGGTTTACTCGCATTGCTCTCGATATCATTTCTGGTATCGATGAGTCCGATGACGGCAACACGTGTATGATGGTGGTGATGGATTACTACAGAAAATATGTGCAGATCTATCCCATGAAAGATCACAAGGCAGTTACCTGTGCGGAAGCACTTGTGAAGAATTGGGTGCTACCTTTCGGAGCTCTGAGTATTTTGCATTCCAGGGATGAGAATTTGAGTCTCAAATCTGGCGGGAAATGTGTAGAGTACTGGAGATAGAGAAAACACGCACCAACCCATACCGCCCACAATCAGATGGGATGGTAGAGCGGTTCAATCAAACGTTGATTCAGTGCTTATGCACTATGGTCAACCCAACTGGGATGAATTAGCACCATTTATTGCGCATGCTTACAATGGGACTATTCATTCTACTACGGGGTGTTCTCCCAATCTACTTGTCTTCGGAGAAAAGATTGTGATGCCCGCAGATATTGTCTATGGGGTACCCGGGATATCCACCGAGATACCTTGCCCTATAGGTTTCATGTGACGCTTTGTGGAGGCTTATTACTGTGCAAGGCGAGGCCTGGAGAAAGCCGCGGAGTGGCAAAGGTCTGGACATGATGTCAGACTATAGCCGAGAAAGTTCCAGGTTGGAGATAGAGTAATACGGTATCACACTCCTTTGGTGAACGTAAAACTCGCCCCAAACTGGGATGGTCCATTCAGAGTAGTTGAAGTGCTGTCGGACATGACAGTAGTCATGGAAGATGAATGGACAAGGAAGCGCTTTAAGTCGCATGTTGCTCGCTTGCGAGCATGGCACTGTATGCGTGAAAGAGCTGGCTCTGATAGCGCAGAGTCTCAGCCCCAGCAGGTTCCGCTTTCAGCGAAGCCCGCTCGCAGGACAGGGAAGTCCCGAGTCAAAGCCGGTAAGAAAGGCAAGGGCCTGCCGCCAACACAACGGAAGCCTTGTCGTCCGCGTAAGGTGAAGATACCCCCGTCTGACTCGAGAGAGGAAGATTGGGAGGATTTGAAGCCAGAAGCGGAGGACTACAAAGCCTCCACCGATCGTTCTATGTATGCTAAACATGGAACGACGGTGAGGAAGAAAAATGAACTGGAATTCAATTCCAAAACCCGCCGCAGCACCCGACTACATGGCAAGGCTGTGGTTGACTACAAGGAGTAGTGGTGCGGAATTTTTGTCGAAATAACACAACGAGAAGGCTGCTGACCAAACCTGCACATATCCTAAGGTTGGTTGATCGAATGAGATGACTGTTGAACTCGATTAAAGACAGACTTATGGCAGACGTTGCTCGAAGGGAATCCCCGTAGAGGGCCCTCCAGAGGCTGCGATATGCGTAACGGCGTCTTTGATGATTTTGGTGAGTCGTCCTTGATGAGTCGCTCTCAAGTTGATTGTCTCAACACCTCTCATTGGTTGAGAACATGACCTCCTTTAATTGGGGTCAACTGGCCATATATAAGGCCTTGTCTTCGGGAGACAGGTCACTCTGGCCTAAGTGGCATCTTCGAAAGCCCCTGGAGTGTGGTGCTGCCCTCAGCCTGGCTGAGCAGTGCGGAGAGTCGCGGGATCTCCCATCGGGGGAGGAACCCGCCTGGCTCCGGCCGGTTCCGCAAAGGGTGGGAAAGTAGACCTTTCCCATGTGAAGAGCTCTGGGTACTGGCAGAAGTCAGCTTCAGCTACTCCTGCGAAGCCCAAATCTTCCCGTCTTCCGAAACCGGTGTTCTCACCGCGGAAGGAGACGGGACAGAAGAGTACTTCTAGTGGGGGAACCTCACAAGTGGAGTTAACTCCCGTTGGCCGCGGCCACGGGAAGTCGATCCACAAGCCTGATCCTCCAGCTCCCGGAGGCGGCCAGACTGATCAATGGGATCGCTGGTCGCGGGAGTTGAAGTATATCTCAGACCCGGCCATGCGCGAGATGGCCATGAAGGGTCTGATAGATCGCTGGGTTGCCAGTCAGGGCTCGGAGAGTGTAGCAACTGTGGTTTCCCCCTCGAGGGTTGAGACCCAGGCTGCCGCACCTCCTACCCCAGTTGCTCAACCCGTTACGCCCGCCGCAAAGGAGACTGCCATGGAAGTTGACTCAACTCCTGGTATGTCTACCGCGGAGACAGCGAAGAAACCGGCTGCAAAGCCGCGGAAATCTACCTCCGTAGAGAAGTCGCAGGCTGCGAGTAGCTCTCAGTCCCGTCGGAGCAGATTTAAGACTCTCGCGGCCAGGGAAGCTGCTGCGACGAAAGCCGTGGCAGACAAAGGGGCCCGTGAGGAACGTTCTGGTTCTGGTTCTTCTGCCTCAAAGGGAGGTGGAGAAAAGGGAAAGGGAGTGGGAAAGTCCAGCGCAGGGGCGACAATTGCGAAGGGCAAGGGGTCTTCGGATCCTAAGCCTGGAGGTAGCGGAGTGCCGAAGGGGGCCAGGTCTTCGGACTCGGACAAACCCATGTCCACGTCTGCTGGACAACCTGATGGGGATTCTCCGCATGAATTAGATTCGCACTCTGATTCCGCTGTGGAGGATAACTGTGGTCAGGTAGGAGACTGGGGCGAGATCATGGATCTTGACGATGCAAAGCGTCTTGCCTGGGGCTCCGACCCTGACAGTGAATTTGTTCCCGGTGCCAAGCCCGCCCAGAAGCACAAGGTAGCTCGCAAGCTACCTAGCTGTCTGATTGGGTGGAAGGCAACTTGTCTGGAGGACCTTCGCCTCAAAGACCGCCATTGGCTACTGGACCCGGTAGACGACAATGGTGTGTCTGACGATGAGGAGTGGCTGATGGACTAGGGCTCCGTGAACATGTGGTACATCACCCGTGTGAATGGAGTCAAGTCAGCTTCTTATCAGAAGTACAGCATCCTCCAGAAGGAAAAGTTGACGTTTGCCTGGAAGCAGTTTACTGCTAACGGGCATTGTGTCTTCCAGGGCTGCCACGAAGGGGACGTGAAAACGTCCCCTACCTACGCGACTGGGAGACTGTACGCGCAGCATCTAGAAGATATGCATTTGGCCGAGTTTCCGTGGTTCCATTGTAGTCTGGCTCGTCCCGCCGGTCTTGGATGATTCGTCATATGTTAGACGAATATGGGATCTGTGCGATTCATGGTAGGAAGAGAACCATGTGGCTTTTCAATAAGTTCGTAGGGTTAGCTTCTGAGTCCTGAACCAAGGGGAGCGAGCCTGCACGCAAGGCCGTAGACGGGAAGTACTCCGTGTCTTGGAAGCGGAATCGTGACTTCGGTGCGACTCTGCGACTGAGCTCGGAAGACTTTGACCGGATGCGGGAGATGCGTGGAACAACGGGCAGGCGTAGCGTGAAGCGTGACCGGAGTAACGACTCCGTGAATCGCAAGCCTGCCCCTAAGAAGACTAAGAGCTCGTCTTAGTCCAGCGACTCAGACGACGACTCGAGGTCAAGCCGGTCAGGTCGCAGCCAGATGCTTGGGTCTGTAACTTTGGGGGATGTTCTGCATTCTGCGAAGACAGGCCAGGCTAAGGCTAAACCAGGCCGGAAGGGGTCGAGCACACCTAAGGGGGAGAAATCCTCTAAAGGTTCCGCTGAGACAGCGGTCTCGTCTGATGCTTCGGCGTCGACAAGCACTGCTGGGGCTCGACCCAAGGAACGTTAGAAGGACTCCAAGCCTAAGGAGGACAGTGGCGCAGTTGGTGGAGAGGAGGACTTCCTTTCTCTGCCTCCACCGAAGCACCCTGCCCCTAAGGTGGCGTCCCTACCACATGGAGACCTACTTGGGACACGTAGATGCTCAGTCTATCATCAACGCTAACAAGTTTAGGATAGTTCAGAAATACTTAATGATCACTCCCAAGTCTATAAGCTGAATTCACTTGCCTATTTCCAACTAGATTGAAACCACTCACTCCCTGACTCCAAAACGTTTTAGTCAATGTAAAGTTGTTCTCTTTAAGCTAAGCTTTTTAATTCTAACCTAATCTTTTTTTACTATAAAGGTAATAAATCTGTATACCTCAGACTTGGCATGCAGTTCCAGTGCCGGCACAAACAAGCACATTTGTCAGAAACCAGTATACCCTTTATCAGTGAACCACTTTGAAGTAATTGCCATCTAATACACATGTTGGGGCTTGTACACGTTCTCACTAAAAGATATCTCAGGCCACAAGATCTCAGATCACCTTCCCCTACTCCTATTGTTCTCTAATGGTCACCCATCAAACATGTTCACACCATCTCATGGCGCACTACCCCTATTGTTCAGGCAACCATTCTGTTGCAGGGGGACTTCCCGAAAAAGTTTACAACTAAGTCGAGCAGTTCTGGAAACGCTTCTAACCCTTCAACTTTCACAAAGAATTTTTCACTGATACCATAGTGTAAAAGTGAGATGGGAAAAAGTACAGGTTCTGACCAATATCAAAACATTAGTGAGGAAACCAAGTGAATTATTCTGAAGTGAATTATTCTGAAGTGAATTATTCTGAAATTATACTGAAGTGAATTATTCTGAAATTATTCTGTAAGCTTTTAGAAGTTAGTTCTTCACTTGTTTAAATTCTTTTAGGGAATAACTTAGTGGTTTTAGATCTTATTGACTCTGGTTTAGGTATAGGAAATTAGATGTTAACCCTTTAAGGGTGGGTACCTGTGGCAATAGTATGTGGTAAAGGGCGGGTACTAAGGCTAATGAATACCACCAGGGGGCGGGAAGTATCAGGCCTAATGTGATAGTTCAATAGTTTACGACATTATAAAAAATGCAATCATTAACCTTATTGTCCATTCCACCCAGAATCATTACCTATCTATATTCTGTGAAAATTTCAAGACTATATATCAAATATTTCCTATTTTATTCCACAAAAACTTAGCAAATTTAAGAAAATGATGCCTTTTGGCATCACCCGCCCCAACACAGATGATGCCATATGGCATCATCCCGCCCTAGCACGGTTGATGCCATATGGAATCACCCGCCGTGAATGGGCTAAGACAGTTCAATACATAGTGGGATTGGCCATTTATTATCATTGGGGGGTGACTCTAACACAAGTTGAGGATTGAATTTAGAGTTAGGATGATGATAACTAAAGAGTTATAGTGATTGAAATAATTAAGAAGGATATAGCTGAATCATATTGTGTGTGACTAGATTATTTTGAATTCAATTCAAGATGGAGGCTATTCAAGCTAGGCAACAGGAACTTCTTAATTTGATAAATAATCAAGCAGAACAGGTCCAACAATTACAAAATCAAGCAGCACAAGCTCAAGTTCATGTGCCGCAGCAAGGTGTTAATGATGGCTTGGAACGATTGGTTGGGTCGATGGTGACCGCACAGGTTCTGACCAATATCAAAACATTTGAAGGAAACCCTAAGCACTTCAAGCAATGGGTTAAGGACATAGAACAACACGTTCAGGCGGTGAATGGAAATAACGAGACTCGTGTCGCTATTGCAACACAGAGTTGTGGGGGTTTTGTTGCAGATTTCATATACAGGTACCAAAATGAGAATGATCCAGTTGATTGAGCTGAGATGAAAGAAGAGCTTTCTGTATACTTTTCAGATGTAATAGATGAAGGGCATGCTCTGTTACAACTACAGCAAATGCGTCAGCATTCATCAGAGAGTTCTTCGGTGTTTGCTGAGAGACTCCTAGATAGAGCCGCCGACGCATTTCCAAATCATGGGAGTGGAAGAACCTCTCGTTGCGGCACAGTTAATCAACATTTTGATTAAAGGTCTAAAAAGAGTCGTATGTAGCAAGGAAATTAATGCGCGAAAATCCACATGATTTTGAGGCTGCATTGTTGTTCGTGAAACAAGGCTAGCAAAGGCCTTTGAGCTCCGTAAGGAAGATGGTGGGGCTTTGATTCCCACCACAAAACCTGTACCGATGGAGGTTGATCGGGTAAACACCACACAAGGAACGGCTAACACAAACCAAACTGCACCTGCTAGATTTATGGGCCAATGTTCCCACTGTGGGAAACCTGGACATAAGGCACTGGAATGTCGTAGCCGCATCCAACCAACTGTTAACACCAATGCACGTAATTACGTAGCACGAGGGCCCTGCTACAGGTGCGGACAAATGGGGCATTTTCAAAATGAATATGTCAATGGCCCACGGTTCATGCAGCCACCTTTAAACCAGTTGCAGGGCCCAGCCCGAAAGTAATCGAGAGGTGTAGGGTCCTGAGGCGTTTCCCTATAACAGCAAGATATGGTAAGAAGCAGCCGAAACAAAACAAGAAGGTAAGTGTTACTAAGAATATTTACAAAAAGAAACCAGAGACAATACGAGGAAATGGAACAAAGGTAAGAGTTGTTGTAAATCAAGTAGTTGTTAATAAACCGTTGTGTTCGGTACAAATCGGTAAATTGAGAAGTCGTGCATTGTTGGACACGGGAGCAGAGATATCATTGATCTCGTTCTCCCTCTTCAACCAAATCAAAAGAAATCCCGCAGTAGGGATAATCAGAGAGTCTGATGTCACGCTGACAGCTGCAAACGGTAAGATTATACAAAATGTAGTAGAGGTGGAAATAGAGTTTTCCATATACACACACACCTTCACGAGAACATTCCAAGTGGCCGAAGGATTGGGACATTCAATGATTATCGGCTGGGATGTTATACGAGAAGAAGGGTTCTCCATTGATGGTGGAGCATGTACATTGACGATAGGTGAGTCTGTTGTCAAATTGCAAAATGATGAGGCCATGTCCTCACTTGTGCGAGTGGTTGAAGATACCACGATTGAACCTCATTCCCAAGTTTTTATCAAAGGGCGAAGGGCCAGGACCTCATACCATACGAATGGTATGTACACTTGTACAGGTGCTGAATCGGGCATTCTTGCAGAGGAACCAGCACTGCACGAAACCTACCGCTTTACATATGTATCCGAAATGCGTCTAACAGTAGGATTTTGCGTCTAGAAGTTTGACCTGTTTTCCATCTCGTAGATGCCTTATCTAGTGGCATATATACATGTCCATGGTGTGGTCTTATATATGTCATATATACGCCTGATTCCGTTGTATATACACCACCATCCAAATGATGCGTGGCGAATCATGCAAAATATAATGAAACAGGAGTTAGATAGCATGTGCCCCCTCAGACGACACCAAATTAGATACAAAGATGAACCTTGGATAGATCGTAACGTAATAGAACAAATACAGAACAAAAATCATGCCTGGAAAAAAGCTCAAAAATCAGGGAAAATAGAAGACTGGCAACAAGCTAAAAGACTGAGAAATAATGCTAAAAAACTTATACAAAATGCTAAAAGAGATTATATCACCGGTTGCACTACAAAAGATAGCAAGAAATTTTGGGCAAGTATGGAAACATTAATGAAATCTAAGAAAAAATCAACAAAAATAAAAATTATAGATCCTATTAATAACAACGAAATAAATGAAGTTAAATTGTGCTATACGTGGCGGCCTCGCGACTATCGAGTAAGTGACCGATCCTCTACCGCTCTGTGGGGTGGGCGACCTGGATATGTTAATTTCTGGTTCAGAGGTAGACCGTCATTGGTTCATTCGGGTCAGCTGACCTTTTTCCTCTGTTTTTATAGGTCCAAGGACCAGACAAAGGAACGCGGGAATGTGTGTGAGCCAATGAAAAATGGAGTCTTGTGGAGTGATGGATTCACAGGGATTGTGGATCCATCTGGTGGTTTGGTTATGAACTGTATGGTCCAACCGGTGTGCCACCTATAGTTTACCCCCTGCCATTTCCTCTGGGTTTGTGTTGAGGGATTTTCTGTGGAAATTCTCTCTCTTACTCGATAGTTTCGACATTGCTTGTCTCTTCAGGCGAATATTGGCCATTTACCTGGTCTATTGGTATGGTGTTTATGTTTATAAGCACCATTGATCCCTCTTATCACAAGTATTGTTTGTTAATGCTTGGTGGTTTTTTTTTTTAAATCAACTGTGTTGCCCTTGTCTGGATCTGGTCACTTATAGTCACTTATGGAGTTGGTCTGGTTCAATGATTATTTTGTATTTCTTTCTCTACATTCTAGCTCTCTACCTCACTTTCTCATGGAGATTTGTTGGTAGTGCCTGAGCTTTTCGTTTTGATGTGGCATTAGGGGACCTTATCCATATTTGCTGTCCATTGTATTCAATCCTTTTGGGGCCTGAGTTTTCAGACGGTATATCCAGTTATACTCAATTTTGTTCCTGAGTTTCGCGGATTGGCTACTTTCTGGATGTCGGTATATAAAGTCCAGTATATATACCTGTACATCATCAACACCTGCATGGTCACACTCGTTAAAGTGTTTTGGCACATCACTGATTGTGCCTTTCTGTTTTATCGTCCTGAGATGTTCGCACATTCTCATTCTGATTTTCCTTTTCGTTTGGCCCACATACTGTTTGCCACACCTTTTGCATTCAATGCAATAGATCACATTTGAGCTACTGCATGTGATGTTGTCTTTGCATTGGTGTACTGTGCCTTTCGTATAGGAAGTGATCTTCCTTGATTTGCACAGTATCTTACAATATTTGCAATTTGTTTTGTTGCAAATATTCTTTCTTGTTTTGCTCTCCTTGACATGCTTGTTTGCGGGGTCGTATATTGTCATGGCTCTGACCAAATGATCTCTCAAGTTCTTTGGTCTTTTATATCCCTTTACAAGTTTGCTTTTGTACAGGGATTTGGTGGTCTTTGATTTGCCAAGGATCTCCCAGTTTTTCTCCACAATTTTGGGGAGTGTTTTCGATCCTTGATTGAAAGTACTGATCAGGAAGATTTTGTCTTCTTCAGTCTTTCCTTTTTGTTTGTTGGAGGGTTTGAGTGTGTCCTCCCTCCTGATTTTGTCTACCTTGTCTTTGCATTCTCTGAGAAGTTTCGCTGGGTATCCCCGGTTTCTGAACTCTTTGAGTTTTTCAGATGCATGGTTTTGGTAGTCGCCATCGGTCGTGCATATCCGTTTCACTCTTACGAGTTGAGAGTACGGTATGCTTCTCTTTTGAGAGGGTGGGTGGGCCGAGTAATACCTGAGGTATGTGTTCTCGTCCGTGGGCTTTGTGTACAGGTCTGTGTACAGTTTGCCACTGTCTCCCACCTTGACTGTAGTGTCAAGGAAATTCACTGAATCTTTGGAAAATTCCATTGTGAATTTGATGGTACTGTGTGCATGATTCAGGTACTGGAGCCATTGCTTCAGTTCCTCCTCTCCGTGTTCCCATATGAAGAATATATCGTCGATATATCTCCACCAAACTTTTAGTTTGAGTTGGGAACCCTTGAGAAGTCTTCCATATATAGGTTAGCGTACGAGGGAGCTAGTCTAGTTCCCATCGCCGTACCGCTGACCTGTATATAGTCTCATACGAAAAACTCAGGCACTACCAACAAATCTCCATGAGAAAGTGAGGTAGAGAGCTAGAATGTAGAGAAAGAAATACAAAATAATTAAATGAAGTTAAAGTTGCAGACCATATCAACCAATTCTTTACATCTATAGGAAGTAATCTAGCGAGGAAATTTAATGCCCCTTGGTTGGATGACACTGATGAAACCAAAGCTTTCATTGTATGATATTCAAATTACGGAAGAAGAAGTTATTGATGTCATTAGACAAATAGACATAAACAAATCATCTAGTATAGAGTATATGTCGTCTGAAGTTATCAAGGATGGGTTCATTGTCCTTTACAAACAAGTACATCATTTATTCAAATGTTCCATCAATGATGAAATCTTTCCAAGTGAGTGGAAACATGCCACAGTAGTGCCACTCAAAAAGGCAAATTTCAATAATGATGCATGCAACCTGCGTCCTGTATCTCAACTACCTTTACCGGGCAAATTATTAGAGAAAATTATACATGCTAAGATCTCAAATTTTTTAGAGAACTTTAAACTGATCAATGCAAAACAAGGAGGTTTCAGAAAGAACCACTCAACTGCTACAACCATAGCTGATCTCACTGACCAGATACTAAACAACATGAACAATGGTGAAATAACCTTAACTACTTTCTTAGATCTGACCAAAGCCTTCGATACAGTAAATCATGAAATCTTACTGTATAAAATGGAAAGACTGGGTATATCAAAACAACTTGTAAACTGGAGTAAGAACTACCTTACAAATCGATCGCAATGCACAATTGCCAAAAATTTGTTGTCAAAAGCTGGAAAGATTAGTTGTGGAGTACCCCAGGGCTCCATACTTGGTCCTCTCTATTTCTTAATATTCATAAATAATATAGACAGTAAACTTGAAAATTGCTCTCTTAATCTTTATGCAGATGACGCTGTAATTATAACGTCAGGAACAGATATAAATATCTTAAAAACTGAAATGGAGTTAGATATCCAAAACATTAGTGATTGGTGCGATAACAATCGCCTAACCATAAATCCACGCAAATCAAAGACCATGTTATTTGGTACTAGCCAAAAACTAAGAAAAATTCCAGTTTTGGATATTAAATTGAAGCAAGATGTACTTGAAGAGGTTGGAACTTTTGATTATCTAGGTGTAACGCTTGATAGAACTTTAAATTATACAAATCACCTCACAAAAACAATACAAAGAGTATCACACAAACTTCACATACTCGCATACCTACGGAAATTCTTGTCTAAAGATCAAGCAATTTTAATATATAAATCCAGGGTCTTGCCATATCTTGCCATGAATATGCAGACATAATGTATCATGATACAAATGTAAATCTTTACAAAAGCTTCAAAGGTGTCAAAACAGGGGCCTACGAATATGTTGTAAAGCTGCTCCTGATGCTAGGACAAGAGAGCTCCATATTAACTGCAATATCAACAAGCTAACAGATAGACGTGAGGCACATCTCCTAAATACTGCATTTATCAGATCAAAACAACAAAATAGACTTCTGGAAGTAAACCGTAATACTAGGCTACACGAAGGACCTGTGCTGAAAACTAACAATAATATCAGGCTGAATAAAAACAAAGAATCAGTTGAGTTTAAGACAGCCATGCATTGGAATGCCTTAAATAAAGAGTATAGAAATATTCCCGATAGTTGCACCTTTAAAAAGCTTACAAAACAAAGACTAAAATCCAGACTACTGAATGATGATTAATACAAGTTACTATATTTAACTGTTCGCGCATGAATCCAAACCAATTACCAGCTTTGTTTTTATCCTAATGAACTGACTTCGAGTTGCGGTAATGTATATGGATGTTAGTAGTAAGTGACAATGTCCATTAATGTTAAACTACAGCTGTGAAATCATGTTTCTTTTCCCGAAACGAAGCTTATTATATCGACTAGGAAGTTGGATCGTGAGATTATTATGATCATAAACTGTAAAGTAATGTGACTGATTGTGAACTGTAAATTTCAATATTGAGATTGTGTTTCCTGAGTAACCCAAATTGAAGGCGAATTTGTATCTTTCAAGCATTAAAGGTTAGCTAACCATTAAGTTTTTTTCTTGTTGACAATATTGATAAAGAATCTGCTGAAATGCCATGTAAGTCCACAATCTGGACATTGGGCAATACAAGAATATTTTAACTAGAGCCAGCGGAGGATAGGCACTGTATTGCCAAGCTGTCTACTCCAGTATATATAAAAACCTTAAAAAAAATAAAATAGTTCCGATCTTTGCAACTTGGGGACACTACTGGTAGCATATTTCATTTTACCATTAACCATCCAAGTCTGTATTATATGAAAAATACAATCTTATATTACCAATTTATTTTATAAAACCTTTATAAAACCTGATTGAATATAAATTGATTAATTACACATAATAAACCCTGCATTCTTTGGTTTTCTTAAACGTTTTTGTTTAATAGATTTTACCTTGAAAACACCACTCTTCTGTACTGTTCTGGGTATTCCCATATATAAGCCTATAACATTGAGTCTACACCACAGCCGAGAAACAGGCGGTAACACAAACACCTATAAGAACGGGCGGCGGGCAGCGGCGGGGGGTGGGGGAGGGTTTCCCACTGAGTCAACCTGTACAAATGCGGCTGGCAGCGGGCGGTGGGCGGTGGGCAGCAGGCAGAGGGGGGCTTCTCACTGAGGCTGGCTGGGGGTGGCGTGGGGTGGTGGGGGGGGAGTCGGGGGGTGACAGGGGGTGGCAGGAGACGGGGTCGGCGGGTCTAAAAACAACAACGGGTATGGTAGAGGTAGCGGACTTTTTAAATTTTAATGAAATACAGCCAAGTCGCGCGCGTCTACATATGGAAACCGTCTCGTAGACGCCCCAAACGCAGGCGCGGATAAGAGGCGTATATAAATGAAAATAAGTCAATATTCAGCCGATACGTGCGTTATCACGATGGCGTATATATATGTAAAATGGTGGTTTTCGTGCAGTGCAGGAATTATTGTCAGTAATTCCTTGAATTATGTTGAAAAAGGTTGCTACTTCGGAATCAATTTGATAAATAGTACTGGAAAAACGTTCAGTCTGAAAAAGGGCAATGACGTTGGGAAACTAGAGCCGGTAGAGAAAGGAGAAATCGTAAAAGAAGTAGAACAAATCAATGAAGTGTTAAGTGGTACTAGAGTCAATGTTGTTAAAAGTGTGGACGCTCCAAAAACACTTGAGGAACTTTTGGAAAGAAACGGTGATTTGTTTGGGGAAAATGATTTAGAGCTAGGGAGAACACATTTAACAAAAATGACCATTGACACCCAGGGATACGGGCCGATAGCTCTCAAGGCCTACAGAGCGCCTTTGTTAAAACGAGAGTTTATCGAGACAAAGGTCGATGAGATGCTGGATGCCGGAATAATATCGCAGAGCCGAAGTCCGTGAACTGCTCCTGTAGTGGTTGTCGGGAAGAAGGATGGTAGCCAGCGTTTTTGCGTTGACTATCGTCAGCTAAATAATTGTACAGCGAAGTACAATTTCCCACTTCCACACATTGACAATATTTTGTCAATGTTAGGAGGCAGTCAATGTTTCTCGTCTCTCGACTTAAGATCGGGATACCATCAGATTCCAATGGCTGATAGGGACAAATCAAAGACTGCTTTTGTCTGCCATAAGGGTGTTTTTGAATTTAATGTGATGATTTTGGCCTCACAAATGCTCCTTCTGTGTTCTCGGAACTCATGCAAAAAGTGCTTTCTGAGATAGATGGTAAGTTCACAACAGCTTACCTAGATGATATAATAATATGGTCAGGAACACCTGAGGAACACCTTCAGCACCTACAGATTGTGTTCGATCGTTTACGTAGGGCTGGGTTGAAATTGAAACGCAAAAAAATGTGAGTTCTTTAAGACCCAACTGGAACATCTTGGACACGTGATAACCCCCGAGGGGATTAATCCTTGTCCGGATAAGGTGCAGGTCATCTGGGAACTGGAGCCCCCAATGACAGTGAAGGATGTTCGTTCCTTCATTGGGATGTGCTCCTATTACCGGAGAAATGTGCCAAACTTTAAAAAAATTGTCCGGCCGCATTGACCAAAAAGAACATGAGTTTTGAATGGACTGATTCGTGTCAATCAGCGTTTGACACATTGAAGGAAGCGTTGAGTACCAAACCCATTCTCACATTTCCCGATTTAAACAAGCCTTTTGTTGTATACACCGATGCAAGTGACATCGCAGTCGGAGTGGTGTTAGTGCAAGAACATGAAGACGGGCCCCATGCAGTTCAATACATGTCCCATGCATTGAACGCCACACAGGCTCATTGGCCTATTATTGAAAGAGAGGCATACGCATTAATGGAAGCGGTACACATGTTCAAGCCTTACTTGTACGGAAATAGGTTCACCCTAAGAACTGACCACAAACCGTTGGAATTTTTATTCTGGTCAGAGATAAAGAATGTGAAGGTGCAGAAGTGGGCAATGACTCTCAGTGAATATGATTGTCACATAGAGTACATTAGTGGACCCAAGAACGTACAGGCAGACTTTCTAAGTCGATTGAATAGCAAGAGTAGTGGAAGAGATTGTGGTGTGATTAACACAGACAAGGTAGACGTAAGGCAATGTATAACGGAGTCCAGTACGACAAGCAGTGATAATAGTGCTAATAATCTACCTGAGATTATCCAAAACAACATGACATTACACATGGAAGAGGAACAGGGTAAAGATCCTAATCTGGGGAAGTTCAGTGGATCTTCCCAGTACACCAAGTTATATGGTGTTCTATATTATATTTCAGAAGAACCAAATGCGGGCCTGAGACTGGTGATACAAAATCACCTCAAAGTCACAGTGGTGAAACAATATCATGATGACCTTGGTCATCTAGGCATTGACAAAACCTATGATGCCATCCATGCCAAATACCACTGGAAAGGAATATATTGAGACATAGTTCAATATATAACACGCTGTGTTCCGTGTAACACTCGTGTGTTGCAACAGCAAAGAGCACCAATGCAAGAGATGGATCAGGTCGATATGCCATTCCAAAAACTGGCGATCGATACCTGTGGACCGTACCCCATCTCACACTCAGGCAACTGTTACTTGTTGACCTTCGTCGACACGTACAGCGGTTTGCCAGAATTTTACGCGGTACCGGACAAATCAGCAGAAACAGTGGTGCGGGTGATTTTAGAAGAGATTATACCTCGACATGGTTGCCCGGCAACCTTGTTATTGGACAATGGGTCCGAGTTTTCAACAAGATAGTCTCAGGTGTATGTGAAAAGATGAATATTTACCGCATAAGAACAAGCCCTTACCATCCTCAGTCTAACGGAAAACTTGAGCGCCTACATCGTGTGTGGAATGATATTGTGTCAAAACAGCTAGATGACATTAGAGCATGGGATACAATGATCCCATCTGCCCTACTTGCACTGAGAACATGTCAGCATGAGTCCACAAAACACTTTCTATTTTACCTTATGACGGGTAGGGATCCGTTGCTTCCCTTAGATACATTGCTGAAACCACAGTACAAATATATGGGAGGAGAGGTACATGAAAAAATTCTTCAGAACCACCATAAAGGTATGGTGAAGGTACAAGGAAATGTGCAGAAGGCACGAGAACGTACAAAACAGTATTATGACCACAAAGTAAAAGTGGTCGAGTATAAGAACGGTGATCCTGTGTATTATTTCAATACGCAGAGGCAAAGTTAACTAGAAGTAAGGTGGCGACCTTACTACCAAATCATTGAGAAGTTGTCCCCAGTAAATTTCTTGATAAGAAATGTGGTCCCGGGGAAGGCGCAAAAGGTGCATGCGGCACACTTACGTAAGGCGTCACTAGAGTGGGTGATACCCACTGCTGAGAAGGGTCAACGACCCCTGAGGAAAGCGAGGCTCGCTGCTTCTTACAGTGAGAATACTGGAAGCCAAAGCGACAATGAGGTAAGGAGTTCAGATGAATCTTCTTCTACGTATGATGATGATGATAACATTCCGTTAGCCAGGCTAAGGGAGCATCTAGCTACTCCAAATGTGAGAAGGACGTCCACGAGTACGGACGACTTCACAAGTACGGATGATAATGTTCCCCTTGCGGTACTGCAGGAACAATGGAGAGAAGGAAATGAGGGTGCAAATCGTGATGAGGGTACAGATCACGATGGGGGCACAAATCATGAACATGATAATGTTCATGATAATGTTCAAAATGGCTCCGCAGCTATCAAAGTAGACTCTACCTGTGGAGACGACATAGATGCTGAGTTGGACATTATAAAAAGAAAAAGGTCTAGTCACACCGATGATGAAGTCAGTGAAGCAAAAAGGTATAGGTTATATGCACTGGAAAAGAAACAGGTGGCTAAATTAAAGAAACAGCAATCGGTAGAAGCAGATAGGAAGGTTAATCAATCAACAGGGCACAATGATAAAGAAGAAGGAGTTAAATTTATGTTGAAAGCCTTGCTGTCTATCATATAGATTAGGGGTTCTGGAATATCAAACAAGAAAACTAAAATTAGGTTTGATAGAACTTCAATTGAATATTTCTCACAAACCACACAACTCCAGATTTTTTAGTAATGGTTTTTTATTTTTTACTTACTTACTAGTTACATTTATCGACACAACGTTTCGGCATTAGTTTGCCTTCTTCAGGTGTAATTTATGTATAAATATTATTCTTGATGTATATTATTGGAGCAGTTTAGGCTCAGTGTTTCTATGGCAACGTGAAAATTAGGTTTATTATTTTTTTTAGGTTCCAGGTAATTCTCCTTCCGGTGTTGGGAAGAACTGAAGTCCTTCCAGAGGGAGCAGAGCATGTCTTCTTCCGTGAGAAGACAGTGATCCATACTACCCGATCACGATGGCTAGTAGGCTTGGTGATTGACTTCAATTTATATGAGAATTACATGAATTATGTCAACGACTTGTACCAGCAGGCTAACGATATTACATCCAGAGCTCAACAATACTTTCATAAGCTACATACAAACTCAAGTTTTAGAACACAAATCTTACACTCATCCAACCTGCAGGTGAACGATCCCGAGATTCTAAAAATTGGTTATTTTTACAATGTAATGAGAGCTCAGACTAGAGAGTTGACAGCTTTACATAAATTACATGATAAGAATTGGATCGACTTTACAGAAATTAGAGGTATTGGAAGGAGTGAATTGGAAGAAAAATTGTAGAGCAAACAGAGAAGGAAAACGTATGAAGCGATCTGCTCTTGCCTTAGCATCAGGAATATTTAGCGGGGTAGCTTTCTTTGAAACTTGGAGACTTAAACAGGAAGTAAAGAGTTTGAGAGCAAACCAACAGACAATTAGACATGTGATTAAAGAAAGTTTGTCATTAATCAACATTACCAAAATAGAGGTAGAGGACAATCGACATGCTATTAACAGAATTATTGATCAAATGAGAGAGATGGTGTCCGCTTGGAAAAGAGATATAGAAGGTATTACCACATGCATTATACCTTTACAGTGATTTGTTTTAGCATATGCACAAACCCAAACTAATCTGAATACGGTCCGTGATTTGATAACTGCAGAAAGTGATTTAATAGTTAAATTGCATGCAAAAATAGCAAAACTTTCTACAAGAAAATTATCTCCGTTGTTATTACCAGCTGTGGAACTTGTTAAAATCTTTAAATCAATCGAGGTTGAATTACCATCACAACTTATGTTACCTAGAAATCCTTGAGAAACCCCATGGTACTATTACACAGTTCTAAAAACAAATACAATTGCTCTCGAAAACCAACTGGTTGTTACGATAGAAATCCCTCTTTTGGATATAATGCAACAGTTTCACATAAAAGAAGCTATAAGTGTGCCTGTACCTTACGAGTCAACAAAACTAACTGGTGAATATGAACTAGAGTTTCATGGTTTTGGAGTAAGCAAAGATGGTCACCAATATATCATCCTTACTATGGAGGACCAAATAAATTGTGGTAGACCTGAAATGAATTTCTGTACAATGACATCAGCTGTGTATGAAATAAACCACCACAAATACTGTACTTTAGCCCTCTTCCAAAGAGATGTAACAAAAATCAACCAGTACTGTAAAACCAGAGTGACTAATAAGCTGAAACTACCTATTGCAAAATATGTCTCGGAAGGACAATGATTTGTTGCCACTAATATTGTGTTCTATCTTCACAAATTATGTGTTAATTCTAGTCAACAAGAGACCTTTGTAATAAGACCACCATTTGACCTCAGGATGCCAAGCATTTGCGGATGATTTAGAATTACCTATCTATTTTGAAGGTCGCTCTGAGTACCAGGTGATGCGAGAACAGCGAGTAACAAAACCTGTTAATAGAAACATTACCAACCTACCTATATGGCAACCAGTACAGAACTACAGTAGTGCTTTTCGACTTAATCTACAGAAATTACCTCCAATTGATTCTAAACCAATAGGTGAACTCATAAATATGATGAAAGAAATGGATGAGAAAGAAAAACATGGTTTTCACATGTCAAGTGTCCCATACATTGTTATAGTGATAATAGTCTTTATTCTTATACTTGTTGTGGTTGTTATGTACTTCAAGCGAAAGGCTATCATGGGACTGATTACGTCTAAGGTTTTGAATCAGTTACCCTCATTTGTATCCAATTGGACAAATGAAAATAAGGATTTTCCTATGGTATACACTATTTCACAGGAACGCCAGTATGGAACGACAAGAGTCTTCAAGTCAAAAATGGGAACTGTCTCCAGTGACAGTGATAGTGACAGTATAAATAGTGCTCATAGTAATGGTGTTGATAATGGTTCTGGTGTCCCAAAACGATGTGTTCATGGTATAAGGGTAATTGTAAATCCTCCATCGGATGATGAGGACAGTGCAACATTTGTTGATGCTCCAGCTCAGTCAAGGCCTGAGATTGCTGGAGATGATAAACTATGTGCTCGTTTTTCAAAGCAGGACTATGACGAAATGTCCGCCCCAGCTAAGGAAAGGAAACGAGGAAAGAGCTATGTCGCCCTGTCAGCGCGAGGACGCAGGCGATAAAGCTCTATAAGACACAAAGACTATTGTGTCCTGAATTGGCAAAGCGATATAGAGACAATGGTTATATTGTCAAGGCAGTGCGAGGATGCCGGCAATAATAACCCCAGCGAGGTAAAAGTTGTCATGGCACGAGGATGCCTAAAATAATGGTTATGGACAAAAGTGACTATGATAGTATGGACATAGCTAATCCATCATTGCTATGATATTGGCCATCACCAAACACAAAGACTATTGTGTTTTGTTTTTTTTGTTGATTGCTTATTTTTGATCTTAAAAGAGACTTGAGAATTAAGTGTGTCATTGTGGTGGTGCAAGGATGCCATAATGGACACATAAATAGTTATTATGAAAAGGAAAATATGAAGCTTATGACAGCAACATAGACATTAGTTGGCACGGTCATCTATATCGCTAAGTCCTGCCAGTGTTATTCTTTGTATCCAGGTGGCTGGCCAAGGGTGTTTGGCATCTCCGAAGCCCAGGCAGTTGCCTGGATACATAAAATTGTAACACTGTAGGTACTGTGCTTCCCTTTTCTACTTAATAAGTTTATTTATATACCCTATTATATGTATGTTTATATGACCCACTGTATTATCTATCTATTATTATCGGAATTTTGACTGTCGTAGATGAGCCAAAATTCTCGTGGGGGCGTATTGTAACACAGTGGTATGTATTAGCAGTATTATAACTAAGACTGTGTTTGTTGTTTTGCCCCTGCTTGGAGAGTGAGCAGGCTGTGGAATGTATGATGTAGTTCCAGCCATGCTGGGCTGGGGGTAGATAGAGGGTAGCGCAGAGCCCTCACGAGGAGTTGCTCCCCGACACTCCGACAGATGAAATGAGTGTCCTGTAACATCATCACTGGTCACATGTAACTTGTATGACACAATGAGAAGTACTAAAACATTTATTCAAAGAACCTGTTGAGTTGTGTTCTGTGTGACATTAAGAGTAAGGTTTTAAAATGTTAATGAAATGTTTGAGTCTTTCATAAAACAAGTAATGATAGCCCTCCAAATGGTGAAGTAATACGAAGGGAGTGGTGGGTGGGAAATCTGTGAGTGTCCGGTGTGTAGGGTGGCTGGCAGCGGAATGCGCTTCAGGGGGACCTAGCGAGTCAGGTGATATGTAGGTGATCCGTTGCCAGGTAGCACCCTGGGGCAGGTTTTATAAGTTATAAGAGAGGAGACACTCCGGCGCAAAATTGCCACCAATTTACAATTAGTCTCCAATGTGTAAAAGTCAAACAGAACAGTTAAAACAATCTAAAGAAAAGGTTAATCATCTCCCTCTTGCAAACTGGTTAAACTTCTTACTAGTTGAATATAACAAAATAAAACTATTTTGCTTCCTTTGTAATGACATAAGGATAGTCCTCTTCATAGTGTCAGCAAAGATATCAGATTCCATACCTCCCAACCAAGGTGCTCTTAACCAGCATCTGTCAATAACTGTTGAATTGTGGCTGCATAAAAGAATGCATTCACCTTTTGCACATAAGCATGGCGTGTCGGTCGCCGTGATAACGGGTTGCGCTGGTTTTATGTAACTGCGCACCACTCGCCCAAACCCAGCTTCACTGTGCTAACCGAAAACGAGGCTTGAGACCTGGGGGCCGTTTCACTAGTAGGGGGGTCAAAGCGAGAGGTAGGACTGAAATAGTGACACCAACAGTGGCACCAACAGTGTCAAGCCTAAATTCGCGTTTCATCAGTGGTCTCGCTATTGAGGTGAGACCAACTCTCACTGTTGGCACAGGTCTCGCTATGCACACTTGTTTGACGTTCGAATTTATTCGTCGACGGGCCGCGATGACGTGGAATTTCACCCCTTCCCATAGGAATTAAGCAATGACACTTTAACATGAGTTAGGTATATATATATAACCTATAATCGTACCAAATATGAAGACGAACAGCTGTACCGTTCCGAAGTTATCGACGTTTGAATTCTTTCACTCCCTCCGTGCGTTTGTGTTGGTCGCTATTCTTTTTCAATCCCTCCGTAGTGCGGTGGGGTTTCGGCTGTTCTTTTTGTCTCCCCCCGGAGGCCGGCGGGAAGTGCTCAACACTGGCCACCAGAGCATGACAAAATTCAAACGCCGATATCTTGGGAACGGCGTGGCCGATTTTCTTGATATTTGGCACGATTATAGGATATATGTATACCTTACTCGTGTGAAAATTTCATTGCTTAATTCTCATGGGAAGTGGGTGGGAGTTTTCTATACACTTAACAAACGACAGGGTAGACCCTGTCGCTTACAGCGGCTCCACAGCGGCAGTAACAGCGACAGCCACTTTACTGATGAAACGGGCTCTGCCACTGTTGCTGTCGCTCGCTTCGCCAGTGTCGTTCACGCTTGGTTGCACCTACTAATGAAACGCAAACTGTCGCTATGTTGCCACTGTTTCCAACAGTGAGACCTACACCTCCTAGTGAAACGGCCCCCTGGTGTGTCTTCACAGACCAGTGGGTGCCTATGTGTAAAGGCTTAAGTTTACAGACACATCCCTTAACCCTTTAAGGATGGCTACCTGGGGCTGAGCTACTCCCATAAGGACGAGTGCTGGGGGCAGTTTGTCTGGCTAGAGGACGGGCACATAATAGCTAAAACTGATATCCAAGTTTCTAATCATGCAGTATGATACATAATCATAAATATTTTATTTCTTTTTAATAGAAATACTAAATATGATATTATATCTACATATTCTGAAAATTTCATGAATATTGTTCTATTATTTCTTTGTTAGAACATTTTTGTTAATATTGGAACAATGATGCCTCAAGGCATCATGCGTCTTTAGTGCGGTGATGCCTCAAGGCATCATGCGTCTTTAGCGCGGTGATGCTTCCAGGCATCATGCGTCCTTAAAGGTTTAATAATGAACGTAAAAAGTCCAAATTAAGATCAATAGATAGCTAGATAAATGCGGAAAACAGCTATTAAGGTTAACTTTTGATTTATGATAGGGATTATGTTTATTTACTGTTTTCTGTTAAACGTTTTGCCGCGAATGCCAGTCAAAACCTGATTTTTAATGATATCTTGCATGTCTGTACACCAATATCTATCTATATGCCTGACCATAATCACTTAATTTTTATCTTAAAACCACACATGTTTATATGCAGTATTTAAGGTATCTCCCACATCATGTGAATCAATGTGAATTGATTGCTAACAAGAGTGGAAAGTCCTCACTTTTGAGTGGCTACATGATATTGAAAGACCTTTTTCTTGCTAACTATATTTATATGATATAATAAACTCAGAACTGTTTCAAGACATAATACACTCCACATATTTTAGTGTTTTTTCACCTAAAGCAATTCCGGATGTTCAATCTATGACAGGGATATCTCTCACACACACGCACACACACGCACACGCACATATATATATACCAACAGATAGGCCCAAGTCTCAACTTTCTAACAATATGCTGTTTATAAAATTTGGCCTGTCATTTATGACACAAGAGCCATTTATATTATTATCATTATAATATTAGGTGCTTGCTGCAGTGTGGCTACTACAGGCCAGAGCCTATCGCCTCGTTCTTGTGTGACCTACTTGACGGCCATTAAAAGATGGCGCGAGTGTGCAAGTCATGAATTAGAAACTGCAAGTGTACAAATGTAAAACTTCCATACCTATGCCCTGTGTAAAAGTGGTATGCCTGCTGAGCCTGTTGTTTATTCATTGAATATTTACTGAAAATACAATGACGAATATGGTATGATAGACTGTGTGTAAATATGACTTATGATTGTGTATTTTGTTTATTATATTCTCTTGGTTATTCCATGATTCTCTCATTTACGAATGCATGGGCTGCAGAAACTTCGCAGCTGCTAGCTGCTTGAAATTGTTTAAATGTATTTAAGACAGAGCTACCTGCGAGTAGCAGAGACTAAAGAGCCTGCATATATATGTAAGGAGGGTGGTAGACCGCAACAGAAATGTAGCAAACCTTTTCCTGAATAAAAAAAACCCAATGTAATCAATATTGAATGTCAAATCCACTTAAATAATGAATGCTCTGCATGTTGTCCTAATAGAAAGATATTCCTTACTCTGATAACATATTGATTGCATATATAACAAACAGATGACTTTTGATAGTTAAATTGACTTTCAAGCCAAGTTGGATCTAATAGGTCCAAACAGTCCTGTTGCCCTGTTGACTATAGCTATCTTGTCAGGCTGTTTCTCAGCATAGGTCACACACTTATATACTCTCCCTAATGGTTAGAGTGGTCATATAGACTTTGAGCTCACCACAAAACACTAACCCTTCACCATCTGTGTGCTCTGACATTGAGAAGGGAGCAGAAGGCCAGTGTCTCAGTGTAAGAGGCATGCCCAACTGGCTATGACCAATCACTAGAGACAACAATGCCCCATTGACACACTGGTGCTTGATATATTTGGAACCTAGACAGGCAGTTGCAAAAATGGCAAGTTCATTTAGTGCAAGTAGGTTACAAAAAATGACCCATGGACTGAATACAACCCAAAGCTTTTAGTTGTTATAAATTTATAATTCCACGCTTATTCACCAATGATGAACATACCATTTGGTCCTACTTTCAGATTGAGTCTGCTAGGCTTTCATTGTCTTAAAACAACAACCAGGCTCATATCATACAAGATCAGCCCTGTGAGATGAGGATGACAAGCAAATGGACCAGTGGCATGATAGCCTTGAACACCTAGAACTTGGCTCGCCGGATAGTGTGTGTCTGCCTGTTGATCATCAGGGTGTGCCTTTGGTGGAACAGCTCAGTGAATTTAGAGGATTAGGGATGGCCGGGTGGCCAGCCTAAATGGCTGGAGGGTAAAAACCCGCCTGCTGAGAGCCTTTTTGGTGGAATAGCCGCTTTAGGGTGGCAAGAGAATCTCACTCTCGTAGCATGTCAGTCTTAAACCTAAAGCTGGTTAGGTATGTCTCAGACTTAGTCACTTCAGCCTATGAACTCACCATCCAGTAGAAAGTGGCTGCCTTAAAGGCATCAGTCTAACAAAGTGTGTTGCCCATCTCTAATCACAACCAAGCGCATGACAAAGGTTGTGCCATTTCAAAACGACAGCGGTTATCTGAGGGCCAGATGAGAAAACTACTCATCTGTTATTAACATGGCTAGAATTAAATCACTCCGACTCTCTTGTAATTTCAATCTCCAAGCACAAGTCTGGCTAAGTCTGACTCTATGTGGTGGGAGAAACCCCAAGTAGATCCTGTCAAAATTGTGCCATTTTTATATGTGGTAGGTAAATATTCAGAGGTCAAATAAATGAGACACTTGACACTTTTGAGAATACATTTGGGTATGTCATTTTATTCATTCACTCATGGCACTGCCAGCAGATATTTCATTTTGAGGAAATTCAATAATAAATGTACATAAGGTAGGTATAAGTGATGCTAATTGTAGGTACAAGAATAATTATAGGACACATAGTGATTGCTATTTCACCATCATCTGCCAGAAATTGGACAAATTCAAGTGTGATCTAGTAAAAGGACACCACTGTAATTAGCGGGACACCTGCTGTTACCAGGTGTTTATTATCACTGTAATTAGCAGGACACCTGCTGTTACCAGGTGTTTATTATCACTGTAATTAGCGGGACACCTGCTGTTACCAGGTGTTTATCATCACTGTAATTAGCGGGACACCTGCTGTTACCAGGTGTTTATCATCACTGTAATTAGCGGGACACCTGCTGTTACCAGGTGTTTATTATCACTGTAATTAGCGGGACACCTGCTGTTACCAGGTGTTTATTATCACTGTAATTAGCGGGACACCTGCTGTTACCAGGTGTTTATTATCACTGTAATTAGCGGGACACCTGCTGTTACCAGGTGTTTATCATCACTGTAATTAGTGGGACACCTGCTGTTACCAGGTGTTTATTATCACTGTAATTAGCGGGACACCTGCTGTTACCAGGTGTTTATTATCACTGTAATTAGCGGGACACCTGCTGTTACCAGGTGTTTATTATCACTGTAATTAGCGGGACACCTGCTGTTACCAGGTGTTTATCATCACAGTAATTAGCGGGACACCTGCTGTTATCAGATTATCACTCTTTTATCATGCCTCGAGTACAAACTCCCCACTGATAATGTATGGGGCCAGAATGAACCACTACCCATTGCTTCTAAGTTGTGAGAAACCATAACTATAGATTGCGGATTTGAACCCATTAATTACGGCCTCGGAGCTATTGATTACAGAAAAATAGTCCCTCTGTGCTGGAGAGCAAAAAAAAAAAAGAGTCCCTGATGATATACACTACAAGATGGTGATTCCCGGGTTTCACTATTCGAGGAGAACGATAAAATAGATGGTTTATGGACTCAAGGTTGACTGTAATACATTCGCTATAGGGAGTTTTCCGTTGTCCCGACGAGGATCTAAGACCGTCTGGTGAGTGCTGAACATCGTAATAGAGTACCAAGCAACAGCTCACTAATAACAACAAAGAGTGCCAACCAACATCCTGCCACAACATCTAAGTTATTAGATATTGATTTTAAAAAGTTCAGTTGGCAGTATTGTTTAGCTATTAAATAATTACAAAAGTTGGTTTTACATTCACCTAGATTTTTGAATAACGGTAAATTACCGCGTATTTAAGACGTGTCTTATACACGAACCGAACCCCTGGTGCCTCTTACAGAATTCGCTCAAACTCGGGATGCGTCTTATACGCGGCTTTTTCCTGAGGGCAATTGAGAATTTTTGCTGGGTACCATGAAAAATGCGTTTAAATCAAAGGATACATGTAATTTTAAAGGGGCTATCAAGTGGTGACCATATTTCTGCTAATCACTCCGATCTTAAGTCATTCTCCTGAGATAGGACTTTTTAGCCTACTTTCAGTCAATAAGACCAGTAAGAAAATCAGCTTGGAGAGTGGAGGTTACCCGTTGGTAGGTCAAGTGAACATCACAATCAGCGTGAGTCTAAGACTGAGGCTGCGTAGGGAGCATTCAATGATTATGGCTGGGGGGGGGGGGGGGGCGCACAGTTTTTATGAGGGAGGCAACCAGTCCTCCCTCACTAGTACCTACCAGTCCTCACTGACCAGTCCTAACTCACTAGTACCCACCACTTCTCACTGACCAGTCCTAACTCACCGTTCCTCATTCAACAATACTCCCTCAGCAGTACATTTGTCATGTCCATAACTATCAAAACCTGGGCCCTGTTTTTTAGTCACGACATTTGTGAGTGTCGCAGGCCTACGATCGCACAGCCGATCTACGACCTTTTTGGACGACAAAAGATGGCCGGTGTTTTATAGACACGATCGTAGTGCGGCACGGACGATCGCCGCGAAAAATGTCGGCCGCTACGACAAGTATAGAACTGTCTTAGGTTCTATAACACATCACTGTGCGTATATAGAGGATTTTTCCATTTCCCGACGGAATAAGTCATAAAATTTTAATACGAGTATGGTATACATATAACCTATCATCTTCCCAAATATGAAGAAAAACGGCCGTAGCGTTCCGAAGTTATCGGCGTTTTAATTTCGTCATAGCAAACATCTGCTCTGTTGGTCGCTGTTCTTTTTCATTCCCTCCGAAGTGCGGCGGGTTTTCGGCTATTCTTTTTTTCTCCCCCCGGAGGCCGGCGGGACACTGGCCACCAGAGCAGTATTTTCTATGACAAATTTCAAACGTTGAGATCTTCGGAACACTACGGCCGATTATCATCATATTTGGTACGATTATAGGTTAGATGTATACCTTACTCTTGTTAAAATTTCATTGCTTGATTCCCATGGGAAGTGAAGTTCCGCACTCTGTACGACATGTCCATAGATGTCTTGAGTTATGACAGTTTGGGCGACAGTTTCCGCTCCATTAGCCACCGACTGTCGTGACTATAGGACACCTCACACCGCCCCACGTGTCATAGGGCTACGATAATCGGCCGACCCCCTAAAATTTCGTGACTATAATACACTGACAGCAAAAACATGTCGTACATAACGATTGTCGTGACTAAAAAACAGGGCCCTGGTTAAACAAACGCGTTACCGCATTCGCGTTACTTACCGTTATTTTTCAACTGCGTTATGGATCGCATATGCCATAGGGGGCACCAACTTTTTTTCCAGCGTTCCAAGGGGGGTGGCAACTTTTTTTTCAGCGTTCCAAGGGGGGTGGCAACTTTTTTTTCAGTATTCCCATGGAGGGGGCAACGTTTTTTGAACGATTGATATTCCAAATCCATAATTGATGAAGGCTTCCTTGTACTATTCGCTCTGATTCACTCTGATTGTGTTGACAGCTGAGTGAAGGTGACAGCGGGATACGCACGTGCCGCTCACCCACAAACATGACCACATATATAGTTCATATATGTGAGAAACTAACTCAGAATATTTTCTGTGGAAGGATTCATTCATAATGGCAATGCCTTAATAGAGTGTGGTTCGGCCGTGCATTAATATTTTGGGTGATTCCGACGTCGGATGTTCGCCGCCGACTTTGTAAAATGCTGCTCCACTGTATATCAGATATCAAAACTTGGATTTTTGCTGACAAATTCCCAAATTTCCTGACAATTCACTGATGCAGTATTAGTCCATTACCTGAGGAACTATCTATCACAACCTGGTAATATTGGTATCATTTTAATCGTCTTGAAATGCCTTAGAAGGTAGGATGTTTATTTGTATATGTCATCGCGGTAGATTTTTAATTAAATCGCTGTGAAAAAAGGAAAGTAACATGTTTTAATGTTTTTTAATAAAAACAATTCTGATATTCATTCCATGACAGGAAATCTTATCCATAACACGGTTATATCATATATATATACCAACTGATAGGCCTAGGTCTCAGCTTTCTGACATTATTTTAAAAATAAAATTCGGCCGATTCGAAGCCAGAACGGTTTATATTTTGCATCATTATAGTATTAGGCGCCTGCTGCAGTGTGGGTGCTACATGCCAGAGCCTATCGCCTCGTTCTGGTGTGATCTACATGTCGGCCATTACAAGATGGCGCCAGTGTAAAGAGGGTCTATAAACACACACACTATTCCGGGATTCCGGGTGCTTCTGTCCGCCTATGGCAGTTGACCAAGCAGCTAGAATATTTCCCAGGAGACTCCCGGACGCTGCAAGGCCCTCGGGACCACTTGACAGGGTGAGGACGAGTGGTTGGAGTAGTCGCGGCCGGCACCGGACCGCCCCGGTCTCCGGGGTCAGCCACGGGTGCTCCCACCACCCGACCACAGTCTCAGTCTAACAGCATTTTTTTTAAGCTTAGAAGAACCCGGAATACCGGCGATTCCCGGAAAACTGACATCCCTGTTTGGTAAACGCAGGCCGTCTTGTCGATGCCTCACTCGCTTTAATGGAATACTCGCCTTTTGCTTGTGTATTACTATGTGTGAACCTCTCGCGGTATAGGGCAGCCTGTCGACAAACCGTCTCTCATTGTCTATACATGGAGAACTGCCTCCACCACCGCGTGGTGTCTGGTGTCAGGATGACTGCCGCCATATCACAGCAGCTATTGGCGCAGTGGAGAAGATGAAGGAGGACTTCACTGAAGACCTCCGCCATACATCGTGTTCAGGAAATCCCAGTTGTAGTGAGCCAGCTCCGAGCTGAGGCTGGTTTGTAAAGTCTTACTCTCACCTTTATTGCCGTTTGTCTCATTGACAACCCCTGCATTATGTTCAGCCCTTGTCCCACTCACACTTCCCACATATTGCCCAGTTGTAGCGGTGGTGAAAGATGCACCAACTCGTTGTGTTTCAGAATCATTTTTAACTAGTGTTTCTGTGTCACTGCCACATCCAGGAGTTCTTAGATTGGTCCCATCGGAAGGTCGTGTGAGGTGGTCTTCAGCGCAGCTTCCAATCCTAGCGTCGACATGGACAGCTGACTGGTTCATGAATCCGGACTCTAGGGTATTACTTCTGCGACTAGTCACACCCATGTCATGTAATCCAGTTCTTGTGTCTATTGCCCTTGTCGTATGGTTCCCATCACCTACGACACTGATCGTTCTTGTGGCTACAGGATTTGGTTTATCACTTCCACTGCCTGCGACAGAGCGAATTGCTTCATGGCTCATTGGCCTGTGACTGAGACTCGACGTGTAACACTGGGTCTGAGTTCTGCTTCCAGTTCCGGTGTCTGTCGGCGACCTCGGCTGACTGCCGGGTGAGATGCCACTCCCGACTGGTGCCCTGACTCCGTCACGTCTATGACTATCACTGACTGTGAGGGGTGAGATGCCACTCCCGACTGGTGCCCTGACTCCGTCACGTCTATGACCATCACCGGCTGTGAGGGGTGAGATGCCACCCCCGACTGGTCCGTCACCGACTGTGAGGGGTGAGATGCCACTCCCTACTGGTCCGTCACCGACTGTGAGGGGTGAGATGCCACTCCCGACTGGTCCGTCACCGACTGTGAGGGGTGAGATGCCACTCCCGACTGGTCCGTCACCGACTGTGAGGGGTGAGATACCACTCCCGACTGGTCCGTCACCGACTGTGAGGGGTGAGATGCCACTCCCGACTGGTCCGTCACCGACTGTGAGGCCTGTGATACTTGAAGTCCCAGGCAGTTCTCCCGTCTTTGTTTCAGCTCCCCACGCGTGACGCTCAGCAGTGACTGGTCTCGACTCATGTGCAGTGCTTCTGACTTCGTCCGCTGATCGGGTAAGGCTGGAGGCTGCAACAAGGGGAAGAATGCAGAATGACAATCAAAGGAGCACCACAACCATATGTCAGTGAAGGCAGAACAGGATTATGCCAATTCTCGACTAAATCTAACCGTGGAACCTATCCAGGTGACAAATTCATGATTAGAGTTTCGTGCAGATGAAATGTCTGTTTATGTGATAACTTAGTTCCTTCAGTGGACAGCCTACAGCTCGCCACCACAGACCGATCGCTTCCAAACGACCGTTATGTTTCGGGCTTAAAATGAATAGGAGACCAATATGAGCCGTCTGTAAACAGTAAAACCCCGCGTAAGCGGACAGCCTCCGTTCCGGGCCAAAGTGTTCGCTTACGCGGGGTGTCAGGAGTAGGCCTTTTCGTACCGAAATAACTGTCCGCTTACGCGGGGTATCCGCTAACGCTGGATGCTTACATAGTGGGAAAAATTTCCGTTCCGAACAAAAGTGTCTGCTGACACGGGGTGTCTGCTTACCCGGAGTGTCCGTTAGGCGGGGTTCTACTGTATGTGTCAGTAAGGCCCGTTTTAATTTAAACTTTACACGTCTGTAGTTGTGTCAGTAAGGCCCCTTTTAATTTAGACTTTACACGTCTGTATTTGTGTCAGTAAGGCCTGTTTTAGTTTAGACTTTACACGTCTGTATTTGTGTCAGTAAGGCCCGTTTTAATTTAGACTTTACACGTCTGTATTTGTGTCAGTAAGGCCCGCTTTAGTTTAGACTTTACACGTCTGTATTTGTGTCAGAAAGGCCCGCTTTAGTTTAGACTTTACACGTCTGTATTTGTGTCAGTAAGGCCCGTTTTAATTTAGACTTTACACGTCTGTATTTGTGTCAGTAAGGCCCGCTTTAGTTTAGACTTTACACGTCTGTATTTGTGTCAGAAAGGCCCGCTTTAGTTTAGACTTTACACGTCTGTATTTGTGTCAGTAAGGCCCGTTTTAATTTAGACTTTACACGTCTGTATTTGTGTCAGTAAGGCCCGTTTTAATTTAGACTTTACACGTCTGTATTTGTGTCAGTAAGGCCCGCTTTAGTTTAGACTTTACACGTCTGTATTTGTGTCAGAAAGGCCCGCTTTAGTTTAGACTTTACACGTCTGTATTTGTGTCAGTAAGGCCCGTTTTAATTTAGACTTTACACGTCTGTATTTGTGTCAGTAAGGCCCGCTTTAGTTTAGACTTTACACGTCTGTATTTGTGTCAGTAAGGCCCGCTTTAGTTTAGACTTTACACGTGGCATGTTTGTGGGGTGAGATGGCGCCTGGTGAGAGCGGGCTCCTCTCTGACAGCCCCTACCTGGACTCGGCTCCGTGTGCCCGTCTCCACAGGCGGCTCCGTCTCGTGCGCTGCGCCTCATACAACCCGCACTCTTCTTGTGCCGCAACAACTCTGACTCCCTCACAAACCTCTCCTCACACTGGTGACACCCAAACTCCTTCTCCACTGCAAAGAATCCAATGTAAATGGTTAAAAAGACCAAGGTAGAAAAATAGGTAATAGTTAAACTACATAATCGCCGAAATCGGCTTTTAAAAAAACCCTTTAATGCATTCTCTAGAAACAACAGGTCTGCTGCAATAGAACAGAAGCTAAGTGCCCGGGGGCGTTTAGTATCTGAGGGGACTGTCCTTAGATGGTCGAGACGGTCAGAAGTCAGTCTGAGGACGGTCAGAGGACGGCCTGAGGACGGTCAGAGGATGGTCTGGCCCGTCTATAAACACAGGTCAGGGTCGGCCTGCCAGCTCCAGGGCCCGTCTATAAACACAGGTCAGGGTCAGGCTGCCAGCTCCAGGGCCCGTCTATAAACACAGGTCAGGGTCGGCCTGCCAGCTCCAGGGCCTGTCTATAAACACAGGTCAGGGTCGGCCTGCCAGCTCCAGGGCCTGTCTATAAACACAGGTCAGGGTCAGGCTGCCAGCTCCAGGGCCCGTCTATAAACACAGGTCAGGGTCAGACTGCCAGCTCCAGGGCCCGTCTATAAACACAGGTCAGGGTCAGGCTGCCAGCTCCAGGGCCCGTCTATAAACACAGGTCAGGGTCAGGCTGCCAGCTCCAGGGCCCGTCTATAAACACAGGTCAGGTTCAGGCTGCCAGCTCCAGGGCCCGTCTATAAACACAGGTCAGGGTCGGCCTGCCAGCTCCAGGGCCCGTCTATAAACACAGGTCAGGGTCAGGCTGCCAGCTCCAGGGCCCGTCTATAAACACAGGTCAGGGTCAGGCTGCCAGCTCCAGGGCCCATCTATAAACACAGGTCAGGGTCAGGCTGCCAGCTCCAGGGCCCATCTATAAACACAGGTCAGGGTCGGCCTGCCAGCTCCAGGGCCTGTCTATAAACACAGGTCAGGGTCGGCCTGCCAGCTCCAGGGCCCATCTATAAACACAGGTCAGGTTCAGGCTGCCAGCTCCAGGGCCCGTCTATAAACACAGGTCAGGGTCGGCCTGCCAGCTCCAGGGCCCGTCTATAAACACAGGTCAGGGTCGGCCTGCCAGCTCCAGGGCCCGTCTATAAACACAGGTCAGGGTCGGCCTGCCAACTCTAGGGGCTGGTTTTTCAGATGTGATAATCGTTAATAGCAATTATTCAAGATATATACAACGGCCATTGGTCCCAATGGTTCGATAATTATCGCCAAATGTTTGATAATTACAAAACAGTCGCTACTAACGATTATCGGGTCTAAAAACACAGTTCCAGATCTAAACAGGCAATTTACATTGTTATTAAAGGAAAATACTATGATTATAACTCACGAGTAGTCACGTGCTTGATCTTCAGATGGCTTCTTAATCTTGTTCGCACAACGGTTCGGAACTCACAGAAGTGGCAGAGGAACCTTTAATTGAACAATACATAAACCTTAGATAAAGCGGATAGTTTTCAGGAACATTGTCGGAGGGACTCTATTTATATAACGGCAGTCAAAATGAAATCACCTCAAATATACCTTGGGGAAAGTAACTATTTTGGTGAGGGTTCTGTTTTGCGTAAAACGTGTCCCTCGTCTTCTGGATGTTCGGCCGGTACGCGTTTGAACCCTAGTGGGGGTGTTGGGTGGGTGTGACGGTCTCCGAAGAGAGCCATTGTACCATTAAACCAAGAACCGCAGTCACTGCAACACTCAGTCTGTTTCTTCTACTGATCGACCATAGGCTATCACTTCCATGTCTTACAAGCGAGAGGTGCCTTGTTGGGCTTCGTAACCCAGTCAAAAATGCACGTAGAGACGTCACATAAAAACTGAAATGTGGGGAAAGACACGAGGAATAATTTGAAATTATCAAATTATATATTAAATATTCTGTTCAGTACTTTACTGACTTTACAGGACTTGTAGTAAAACATGCTAACAACCGTGGGATGTGTGTATATAGATCAGTTAAGGGGACTTGGATATTTGGAATTATTGAATTATATATTAAATACTCCGTTCGTTATGCTGGCATAGCAAAGGGAAGGACCACCTAAACAACAAGACAAATTATGAAATGCGACTTTACTGTCTCCACTGCTGGTGCCTCTGTTGATGCCACTGTTACAGTCTGCCATTTGCTGTGAACCCCAATTTATTTTATTTGCACAAAAATGTACAACAATTTTAATTGAGATGATACTTCTGCTAATAAAAAAACAACAAAAACAATGGCCATGAGGATTCTTTTACAGAAATTGCTTAAAATAATTACAATATATACAAGGGTAGTGTGAAGCAAAAACGAGTTGAAATACAGCTGGCAATTCATACTACTACCGTGGTCTAAGCATGGTTTGTCTGCCCAGAAGGAAGTCTCATATCGGTGTCCATATCTTAGCGATCTGATAAAATCACTGTAAATGACCATCATTAAGGAGCATCGTTGACTATGTTTGCGCGGGTGAGGAGCTTACCCCTTCTTGTCGTCTCTGAGCACGTCGTGCTTCTTGTAGAGGTGCTCCTCCAGCTGGTACTTGAAGCGACACGAGTGGCCACAAATGTCACACACCATCTTCTCCTGAGGCTCATGTGACTTCCGCTTGTGGGCCTAGCCATGAAAATAAAACACGGTCAGCAGGGATGTGAGGGACGGTTTGCCGAAACGTCGCAGATCAATCACAGGGGAAAAGTGACTAAATGACTGGACAGTGTGGGGACTGGTAGTAAAACATGCTCAGAGCTGTGGGATGTGTGTCTATAGATCAGTTAAGGAGACTGGACAGTGTGGGGACTGGTAGTAAAACAAGCTCAGAGCTGTGGGATGTGTGTATCTAGATCAGTTAAGGAGACTGGACAGTGTGGGGACTGGTAGTAAAACATGCTCAGAGCTGTGGGATGTGTGTATCTAGATCAGTTAAGGAGACTGGACAGTGTGGGGACTGGTAGTAAAACATGCTCAGAGCTGTGGGATGTGTGTATCTAGATCAGTTGAGGAGACTGGACAGTGTGGGGACTGGTAGTAAAACATGCTCAGAGCTGTGGGATGTGTGTCTATAGATCAGTTAAGGGGACTGGACAGTGTGGGGACTGGTAGTAAAACATGCTCAGAGCTGTGGGATGTGTGTATATAGATCAGTTAAGGAGACTGGACAGTGTGGGGACTGCAGGGATGTCAGCATCCCTTGGAAAAATTCCCTGAAGTCATTTGCGACTACCCCCCCCCCCCCCCCACATACACATCTTCTGGAAAAAAAATCAAAGACTTGAGCAAGTCTAGAGAGGGGCATATAGGGTGCCTACCCGCTGGGTAGGTCGGGTAGCATGCCTGTGGTTGGACTGACCTCATGACTGCACCCCCAATTAATCCCAGGGTGAACAATGATGTGTGTGTTGTGAACTTACACTCCCCCTACACATTCTCGGTTCTGATACGATTGGAGAGTTTCAGGGGGGTTCAGGGAGTCACTGATATCCTATGGCGGTTTACCAGGCAGTCAGTGTGCAGTCAGGGAACCTCCCTGACTCTGCAAGGCCCTTGGGCCCACAGGGAACCGGGAGGTGACTGTCACGGGAGCCGCGCGTGCGTCTCCCGCTGCCGGGACTGCTAGCCTCTCTGTGGCCTTGTGCGTCTGAATTCTTTTTTATCTTGATGAATGTAATCGATTTTATCGCAGAAATAACAGAAGCAGAGATAACAAGGAGCTACAAGCAAAACTGACCCATGGAATCAGGACCAAACAGTGAGAAATTTTACACACTATATCCACATTCTCGTCTATTCTAAAATGCTTGGAGGAAATTTATATATTTTTCAAAAATAGGAAAAATATATTTCTTTTTTAAACCCAGGATAATAGATAACTCAATACATAAAGCTTAAGGCAAATTGAAGATTATTTACAGAATTCCTTTATTTATGGAGGGGGGATGGAGGGAGGGAGGCAGAGAGGTCATCCATGGCCTGCATTGGTTAGATACCTAAAGCCATGCTCCTCTGTGAACTCGGCAGTTCGTGGGTTCACCTGACGTGGGTGGAGGTGAGACCCTGCCGAGTGGTCTGTGTACATAATGCGACTACAAACTGGGGTTTATAGAATCTGCAGTATATTCAGCTACCTGTAGGCAATTTCAATTGGCAATCAGCAATGCCCTACCTATATATAAAACTTTTATCAGTTGCCTGATGGTGACACCTTCATGGATCAGTGCACACAGGTACTGAGACCTGTCTGCATGCTCCCAGGCCATGTGCCTCAAAATGGCAGACAAAACTATACATGCCAATAAAGTAGACCTTATATCAGTTGAAAAATTATATTGCAAATAATTATACTAGTGATATACCATTTGACTGGGTCTTGACTGATTCCTAGAATATAATTATAAACCATTCTGACTTCTTTTTGTCTCTAAATAAACCATCCATTCATCCACGCCTGCTGCCTCCACCCCTCCCAACAAACATTCTAAGGTTTGACAAAAATACCAACAAATATAAGTATCACTTAAATAATGACACTTCCTAGGATGTAAGTAACTATCAGTGCTCCTTATGGAGATGGCAAATGTAACACAAATGCTAATGTTAAATCAATACTGCGTGAACCTCTCTTTTAGTATCTCTTTTCTACACGGCCCCCCTCTACTTTTAACAAATACATGAATATCTATGTAAATACAGAATCTACCTAAAATATTCCACTCCCAGCAACTACTGTTTTTTATTCTCTTGTAATGAGGCAAATCATATTATGATTGAAACAGTCTTAGGGGTAGAAATAAGTCCATAAAGGTGTTCTTAAAAATGGACCTGTGACTCAAAAAGCCCCCGCCCCCTCCCCAACAAAAAGAACAGCAACTTGAAATCTCTCATTTAAAAAAAAATCTATGTCAAATACTAAAAACTTAAACTGTAAGATATAGTATGGTCATAAAACCGTAAGTCTAAAACAGAAATCATATTCTTATCTGGACTTAGTTAGCTATAAAAAGCAAAAATGTGGTCAGGTCACCTAGTGTCACGATCCAAAATATCAGTATGCTAAACATACAGATTATATCCCTCGGGGTAATGGACCAAGCTGGCTGCGTGGCACGCCGCGTGAGGCAACCCCCCCCCCTTGGTTACGATCAATACGGGTTGCCCCCACGCGGTAAACACGGACCAGCATATAATCCTGATCTCAAGGTACTTGAGTCAGTCCGGTCAGCGTAGTGCATTTTAACAGCACCTGCAATAAAGCTTGTAACGGGATGAAGCCTTGGAGTCTTTCATTAAGCTTACTATTCACAACAGATAGTAACACTGGTGGAGAACTCCTAAGACTACCGGTAAACGTCTCCCACAACCGCGCACAACATCACTAAAATAACATCATTTAGCACCCATGCGTGACATGCCAAGCCTCTGACGGTCAGTAAGAAAAGAAAGACCATAAACACGTCGTCAGAATAACCAGCGGCCACACAGAAGCCACCAGCCGCCAACAACGACGATATCAAGCCGGTGAGAAAGCAGACACCTTTGAGGCACAACCCCAGCAGTTTGACGAAACTAGCACCACCGAGGTGCTATACCTGAAACTGCCGCAGCTCCACGGGGACGACACCGTGATTCTGCTCGACGAAACCCAGCCAGTAGTCACAGTTGGCCAGCCGATGGACAACACCAACACAGACATGGCAGACCTGGACAGCCTCCATTCCGAAATGTCGGAACAAAAGAAACTTATTGAGAGACTGTCCACGGAGAACGCCAAGTTAATGGCGGACCCCCGGAATGCCACGTTTGTGAGCCAAACTGTCCCAGCAGCAGGTGGCCCCAACATGAACATTCTGGCCCCACAGTTTGATTCATTATACCCCCGACCTGCACCCTCTCTTGGTGGGCACATGCGCACCATGAACAAAGCGCGGGAACCATTCTTTGGCCCATCCGCCTACAGGTCGGCGCAGTCATTAGTGCGCGACTTCAGATTCTACTCTGAGGCGTACAGGGAGAAACGCCAACAGGACGATGAGCCAGTGGCCAAATATATCGACGACATGGCCCTGCTCCTCACCACCACCACCCTGTGTGAGACCGCAAGGCTTGACGCAATAATCTACGGCCTTTCACTTTCTCTTGCTGGCATTGTGCGTCTGCAAAAACCAAAGACTCTGTGCCAACTCACAGAGACGGCGCGCATCCAGCAGGAGATCATGAGATGTTGAACAGCCGACATCTCAGCAGAGCTCAAACAGCACACTTTGAACTATGTCTGCCAACAGTCGAGCCAGTGGGAATGGTCAGCCAGTAGAGACCACTCGTACCAACGCGGTCGGTCAAACCATCGAAGCTGTCACGACTCAAGTGGCAGGGATTCCTCCAGGCAGCAGTATGCACCACGCAGTCGCGAACAGGTGCGCGACCGCGATCAACAGCGCTATTGCTCCTAAAGGGAATCCTCAAGAGACAGAAGGCCCCCCTCCAGAGATTGTCAACACAACCGACGATCCGCCTCCCGCAACAGAGACAATCGCCACGCCAGACCGCTATCACGCGACTACAGCCGGCGCGACTACAGACGTAGCAGCAGCCGCAACAACCAGCGAGATCGCCGCCCAGCAACACCTGGTGTGACCTGGCGCAACAAGAAATAGGACCGCTGTAGTCACTCTAAAAGCTCTGAGAGTGTTCACACGATGAATCCTTCCACCATCAACCACCCAACGATAACGCAGAACATGACAAACAACAATGACGACAAGGACTCCAATAGCCTACATCAAATAGCTAAAGACACTAAAAGTGTGCACGGGCAACCGCCTGCCATTAACAGCGACGACTTCGGCACAAACCTAATCCTTTTCGACTCATCTTCAAAGTCCTACCCAACTCTCTCTCTAATAATAAGAGGAAAAGGTAAGTCTGAACGTTTATTGATACGCCTAATCTATGGTTGCATCAACATTGATTTCCCCCCAATAACTGTTCCAGCATTAGTTGACACAGGAGCATCAGTCTCCTTCATTTAAAAAAAACTGCTTCACAAACTGAAACAAGCAGCTTATGTGAAAGCGACACAGAAAATACAAGACAGAGTCATTCTGGCGGACAACAAAGTCTATCACATTCGGCAAGCAGCTTTAATTAGCTTCAAAATTCAAAATCACACATACACCTTCCATTTCAGGGTTCTACCCCAGCTAAGCAGACTGCTTATCCTGGGGATAGACTTTCTACGTTTGGCTGAAGCAGCCATCAATTACTGTTAAAACACTGCCCCCAAAGAACACCCTATCAGGTCACTATCAACACTAACCCTACCTCCTCTCTCGGAAACAATTTGTTCAGCCAAAATCAACGCAGCTCAAAGCTTGAGCCACACTGTCGGCACAACTGAGAGCTACGTGCTGAACCCCAGAGCGCCGACTAAACATGCGTTAGTAATGCCTGGACCATGCAATCGTATCCCTGTGATTCTCTTTAATCCCTTCAACAAACATGTCACGCAACCTAGAGGCTCAATGTTAGGTCTCTACTCCATGGCAGACCCCAACGACTTTCAGTCTACCGCACACTGCTCAGTTTCTGAATCAGAACCCCCAATCAATCTCCCCACACAACCAGACACTCCTACTCCAAACAAACTAAAATACACCCTCTCAAGCTCGCTTACTGACTCACAAAGGAAAGAGGTAGCTTCAGTCCTTGAGCAAAACAAGGACGCGTTTGTCTCAACTGACAGTGTGATCGGTTTGAAGACAGACTCAACAGCTACCATCGAGCTGAAGGAACACGTTAAGCCGGTATCTAAACCTCAATACCGCACCACCCCACAGAAACAAAAGTTCATAGACGAGCTCCTTAGGCGCCAAGCAGTGCAAGGCGCCATTGGGGAAGTTCATGACCCGTCCGAATGGAATTCTCCCGTCTTTTTGGTCCAAAAGCCTAATTCACAAGACAAAAAAGGCCTGGAGAAGTACCGCATAGTGGTCGACCTCAGAGAGCTTGATTCCCAAATCACCACCTACTCCTATTCTTTCCCACGTGCAGATGATATTACAGAGACAGTTGGAAACTCTCAATCAAAATGTTTCTCAAAATTAGACATTTACAGTGCTTACGATCAAATACCACTAGATGCCGCACCTAGGCACCTCACTACATTCTTCAGTTTCGGTAAACATTGGAGATTCAAGTTTTTACCGATGGGACTGTCTATTTCGGCAAAATTCTTTCAAAATTGTGTAGACCAGCTGTTGTGCACTGTCAAATTCCACTGCGCCGTAGCTTACGTTGATGATATAGCAGTCTACTCGCCAACTTGGTTGCAACACCTCAAAGACCTGGATGAAGTGTTAAAACTCTTCATCAAAGGGAATGTCAAATTAAGAAGCGAAAAATGTTTATTTGGATCTTCTGAAATAGACTTCCTCGGATACAGAATATCTAGGGATGGCCTGTCACCATTGCCAGAAAAGGTGGCCCCTATAGCCACCTACCCAGCCCCTAAAACTGTATCCCAGGTTAGAGCATTTAACGGCCTTGCTAACTTTTATAGACGTTTCATCAAAAACTTCTCTATCATCATGCGCCCCTTATACGACCTAACCAAATCCTCAACCAAATTCAAATGGACCGCTACCCATCAGCTGGCGTTCGATACAAAAGCAACGCTGAAGTTCCCAAATTACGATAAGCCCTTCACCATTTTTACAGATGCAAGCCTAACCGGCTGCAGTTGTGTCCTAACCCAAGAAGACGCAACAGGGTTCTATAGTCTGATAGAATTCGCCGGTCAAGCATTCATGGCGACGGAAACCAGGTACCACACAACGGACAGAGAATGCCTCGGCATAATTTATGCCGTCAAAAAGTTCAAACACTACCTGGAAGATGTGAACTTCACGCTATTCACAGATCAGGCAGCACTTCCTATTCTCCCATAAGGAAGCGACTCTAAACATGCGTAGAGCGCGATGGCTTGACAGTCATGTTATTTAACATGACGGTCAAATTCATCACCGGCAAGGCAAACATACCTGCCGACGTTGTCAGTCGCATACCTTACCCTCCCTCCAATTCAGAACCTTCCCCCTCTATTCCTATAAACAAGGTGATATTGCCAGAGAAACGTGTACGCTTCTCCAGCACAAGTATTACCCGCACTTTCAACCATGACCAACCAACAAGTCATGACCCAATCCTCCTCACCAAACCCATTCCAATTCTAAAGAATGCCCCACAAACAAATAAGTCCCATAACAAAAGAATTCCGAAACCCAAAACCCAGCACAGAAGATAACTTTCACGTGTTATGGAGAAAAACTTTTTGTCCCTTTGAAAGTATTTCATTTCAAGGTTGATTTTTTTTTATAAATTTTTATTTTTTTTATATATATCAATATAGGAGATCCAAAAACCGGCTCATTAACGCCATTCGAAAACAACGAACTGACAAGGAAACTGAGGGGGGAATCCAATTGGAAACCACCAACAGGGTCACAGAACCTAGAAGGTTTCATCTCAATAAACGAGATAGAACTGTACCAGACTGATAAGGGCAAATACTTGAGGTCGAACATCAAAAAAGAGGAGAAATCAGCCCTGAGGAGACTCGCCAAAGACGCAACCATAACAATCAATCCGGCAGACAAAGGAGGGGCTACAGTCATCCTTAATACCGAGGATTACGTGAAAGAGGCAAAACGACAACTGAATAATGAAAGTGTATACGTCCCCACCAAGGGGGCCACCACGGAAAAAATACACTGTAAAGTTGAAAGGAAAATAGATCACCTACTCCAAGTGGGGGACCTCTCACGTAAAATGGCAGGGGCGCTGAGGACAACAAAATCAGGCGCACCCAATATATACTTCCTACCGAAAATCCACAAGGAGGAAAGACGGCCGCTAGGCAGACCAGTGGTCTCAGCCAATGGATGCGCAACAGAGAAAATCTCGACCGTTATAGACAACTTTCTAAAGCCACTAGTACCCAAAATAAAGTCCCACATCAAGGATACAAACGACTTCATACAGAAGATAGAAAAAATGAACAAATTGGGACCCAACTCACTACTAGTAACCCTTGATGCGCTCTCTACACGAACATCCCAAACGCGGAAGGTATTGAAACCATACGAAAGAAACTAAGAGACAAAAGGCTAAAGTCCAGTAACGAATCCATAGCAGATTTACTAGAAATAGTGCTCAAGAACAATAACATACAGTTCAACGGAAAACACTACCTACAGGTCAGTGGTTCAGCTATGGGGACTAAACTTGCCCCATCCTACGCAAACCTATTCATGGAGACACTGGAGAAGAACCTCTTGCAACGATCCAAACTAAAACCAAGGATATGGCTCAGATATATAGACGACGGATTTGTAATCTGGGACCATGGAGAAAAAGAACAAGAAGAATGGATAGAGAAACTGAACACGAGACAATCAAGTTCACAGCGGACACTCAAGAACAGAGATACCATGTGTGGACACCCTAGTAAAGGTGGATCAGGACTCGGGAAGAGTCTACACAGACTTGTTCATGAAACCAACAGATGCAAACACATGAACTACACCTCCGCCCACCCAGCGGCCACGAAGAGGAGTCTCCCGTACTCACAGCTCCTACCAGTAAAGAGAATCTGCAACAAACCGCAAGATTATGAGACACACTGTGAAGGAAAGATTAGGGAGTTCAAAGAGAAGGGCTACCCAACCGAACTGCTACATGAATGTAAACAGAAGGCAGACGACAAGAAACGAGAGGACCTGCTGACCCCCAGTGAAGACCAGAGACAAAAGGAAAAAACAGGAAAACAGAGACCAACAGATCATGCTAATCAGCACGTACAAACCGGGCAACAACCCCGTTTGTGATGTCGTAGACAAGAATTGGGACATACTAGCAAGATCAATCACCACGAAGAACATACACCGAAAACAAATACAAAGAGGTTACAAACGCCCCTAAAACCTACGAGACCATCTGGTTAGGGCTAGAACACAATTTGAGGAGCCACAGACCCCGACAACTGAAATCAGCAGAGAAGAACAAACCAAGCATCAACAACGAAGCCAAACCTAGAAACAAAAACAAATGTGACAAAATAAATTGCAAATACTGCAATTTACTCGACATGAGCGGAGAAATGGTGTCAACAACAACGAAAAAAAACACACCAGACGAAATGGAACGTCACATGCGACAGTTCTAATGTAATATACTGCAGAGTGCAAAACATGCAACATGCAGTATATAGGGCAGACCAAGAGAACCATCAAAGAAAGCATAAGGGAACACCTCAATATGTAAGAAACAAAGCAAGGATGAAATACCCAACCACTACAATCAAGAAACACACCGAGGGACTTCCGATGTGAAAGTCTATATATTAGACTTCATATATAGACACCCCAACAGCAAGGAAGCAGGATTTAACTGGATACACAGGATAAAAACAGCCTCATCCGACGGACTCAACACTTTGGACAACGGCTAAATGAAATATCACAAAAGAAACGCCACATCAAAAGAAATTTCAATCTTGAAATGAAATACTTTCAAAGGGACAGACAGTTTTTCTCCACAACGAACTACATATTGTGATTTTTCAAAAAGCACACAAAAATAGAGAGAGTTGTATGAGGGCTGCCAAATCCATCCTCGGGTAATACAACCAGAGGAGAAGACCGCAAAACCACTACCGCGCTAGCCTGATGAGACAATACAGTCAGACAACGGTTCAACTTTCACTTCCAGCACTTTCAAAACCTTTTGTAATGCACTCGGAATTCATCAAAAACACAGCAGCACATACCACTCACGTACTCAAGGCCTAGTGGAACGCTACAATGCTTCCATCCAAGCATGCCTATGAACGTTTGTGGATTCCTCACAAAACGACTGGCCTTCATTTTTGCAAGCTATCGTTTTCAGCTTAAATAACACTACCTCAGCTTCAGGTTACAGCCCTAACATGGTAGTATTCGGAAAAACAGCACCCCTTCCAGTTGAAAATTTAAAACATACCCTCATGAAAACCAGTTTTCGGAACATTAGATCACTAATGCTATCAATGAATCAGAAAAGACAGAAAGCACTACAGGAAAGCATGATCACTTTATCGAAGTCTCACGCCAAAATGAAAGCCAGGTTTGACAAATCTGCATCCCTGCACAACTTCAAAGAAGGTGACATTGCCTATCTCCAAATTCCAACACTTTTAGTAAAAAGAACCTCAAAGAAATTACAGAAAACATTCACTGGCCCATATCTCATTACTAAATTCACCACATAAAACACATGCCACCTGAGAAGATTATCAGATGGCAGAACCACCACCAAACCCATTCACATAGAGAGATTAAAAGTACCCCACCCCCGCGATAAACGCCTCCTGCAACGCCTGAAAACCGGCAGGCCACTTCCCACCATCCAATAACTACAGAATTTGCGAGCGTGCAGAGCCCAGAAACACTGCCGGCCTAGGCTCCGGCCTCAAGCCACAGCGCGCCCACATAACTCACCCTGACAACCATAATCAACAGAACTCAACATAGGACACCAACATAACATATTGCGCAACACAGCACGCGCCACACCACTCACCAATCAACATCTTACAAAACAGGGGTTCAATCCACTTCCCGATATGTTCATTATGCAGTCTAGGTGGGAGGTATTTGTTCTAGGGGTCAGTAATCCATCCTTTTGGCTCTTGCACACAGTTTCTAAAAGATTCTTTTATATGATTTGCCTTCTCCCGTTTTATCTGCCTTCCTTTTGTATTTCTTAATCCCATATGGGGTATCTTTAAGCTGTTAACCCATATGGCCTATCTTTATGTAGAAATCCCATATGGGGTACCTTTATGCTGGTATCCCATATGGGGTTTCTTTAAGCTGGAATCCCGTATGGCGTACCTTTAAACTGGAATCCCGTGTGAAAGATGAATAATTAAGTTGCAGTCATGTGTTCAGTAGAAGTCTCACCTTCATAGCGATGTCTGTCGTGTATACCTTGTCACAGTGTTCACACTTGTAGTTCCGGTGCGACTCATGTGCATACTTCCTGTGTTTTCTTAGTGAATCTCGTTGGCAGAACTTGCCACATATTTCACACTCTACGAGCTCTTCTCTCTTCTTCTTATCATGCACCAGCTGCCGGTGGTTGCACACCGTGTAGCGGACATAGGCCTTAAAGTCGCAGCCCACATGCTGAAATAATTAAATCAATGAAATAAACAGCATTATATACCATTAGAAGAAACCGAACGAGAGCTAGACTTGACAATTTTTATGCCACGACGGGCAGGTCGTGTATTACTACACGAGGCGATAGCCGAATGTAGTGAGGAGCAGACCTGACCAGAGTGGCATAGACACTGATAAATCTAACTCGAGTTCGGTTTAGTATTTATCCTAGCCCATCTATGCTTTTGTATTACTAAAAGATAAATATTGACTCACCGACCAACAGAACTTTTTTCATAATAGCTGACATCCTGCTCTCTGATTGGTCAATATTGTTATTACTCTAGTGGCATAAAAAATACTTTATGTCACGGCCTGCCACATAAAATTTGCCTATGTTAAGTCTATGGTGGTTTTTTATTAGGGGTAGGATAAATGCAGATACTCATATTTGTTCTTTAGTTGAGAGGTGTCGATTCATTTCGGAAATGAATAAACATTGTCGAACCCTTACCTGATCGAGGGCATTCTCCGTATCAATTATTCAACACACACTGCGTCATTCCAGCCATGTTTGTATGACTTTACCAGCGCAATGCTCACAGAGTTTATGCGACAGGCGCAGTAATCTATCATTATTCAGACCAGTGAACAGGCACCCGGTTCACTAGTTTCGGGGTTATAGTGAATGGCAGACCGAAAAGGCGGCACCGCCAGAAGGGAAAGTAAAGTCTCATTTCAGAAGCTTCATCGCTGTTGGCCACCCCTTCGTTTGCTATGCTTGCATAGTGAATGGATTATTTAATAAATCAATATCTAATGAATAATTTGATAATTCCAAATTGATTCTCATGTCTCCCCACATTTCGGTTTTTAGATGATGACTTATGGAGTCACTAACCAAATGATACCCATCAAGTTTGTCGTTGTTTTAATGATTCCCAATTTTATTGTTAATTCATACAATAAGTGTTCGGTTTTTATTTGAAGTTTCTATGTTATTTTTGACTGAGCTATGATGCACAACATTGCAGCTTTCACTTGTAAGACATGGAAGCGATAGTGATTGTAGTTCTCGGTTTGAATAGTATAAAGCTTCTCAGGAACGAGTTGACCACTCGAAAATTATGAAAATTTAGATGTGGTAAAACATACATAGCACCACAGCAGCACCAACAGCGAATGAGTATTTCATTCTGAAACGGTTAGACAACAGATTAGCCACCTTGCACACTCCGTACAGTACAGGGCCCTGTTGTTTTAGTCACGACCATCATTAGTACCGATAGTCTAAGATCTCCCAGCGATTTCACGACAGTTTAGACGACAAAAGATGGTCGCTGTCCTATAGACAGTGTCATAGCCCGGCTGGGAAGATCGGCGCGAAAAGTGTCGGGAGTTAAGACAAGCATAGAATTGTCTTAGGTTCTATCAAACTTGGACAGTACACATCTAACCCAATACTTCAAATCAAAACGCAAATATCGGTAGATCGGAGCGGCCGATCTTTTCCATATTTTAGGTGATATATGTACCAAAGTTGTGTTAAAGTTTCATAGCTTAAGTCCTACAGAAAGTGAGTGAAATTATGCATTCCGGTACGAGTGACAGCAGGGAAATCCTGATACAGTCTGAGAGTGTCGGCCCAGAAACGGGAACAAGCGCAGTCAATGTCAAGGTTGCTGCATAAATTAGAGACTCACACTGCGCCGCTCACACTGGGTTTTCCGTAGATTACTCGAGCGATGCAATGTGTTAGAGACTGCTTGAGTACACTGGCCATCAGAGCAGACTTTTCCTATGTCAAAATTCAAATGTGAATATCTGCGGATCGCAGCAGCTGATCTTCAAATTTGGAGGGGCTATAGGTTATATGCCTCCCTAACTTGTGTTAAAGTTTCATGGCTTAATTCCTAAAGGAAGTGAAATTCGGCATTCGGTATGACATGTCCACAGATGTCTTGAGTTACGACAGTTTGGGCGACAATTTCGCCCACATGACGATAGTCTTGGCTATAGCACACCTCACACTGCCCTAAGTCTCGTAGTGATAATTGCCCGACCACCTAAAATGTCACGTCAATAGTACACTGACAGCAAAAACATGTCGTTCATAACGATTGTTGTGACTGAAAAACAGGGCCGAGATTTGTTTGTTTGTTTGTGTAGTTTAACATCCAATTTGTCCAATTAGACTTACTCTGGGTTTGACCAAATCTATGAGATGAATGTAGTAAGAAATTTTACCCCTACACATTTAACAAGGTGAGAGTTCTTTTAATTCCGACACCACATAGACATATGTGGTATGAGAAGGATTGGACTTTGATATAATAGTAAATCTACCACTGTTGTGAGTGAGGGAGAAAAGTGGCTGCACACCACACCACACCACATAGACATGGTATGAGAAGGATTGGCCTTTAATATAGCATTAAGTCTACCACACCTGGGGGTGAAGGAGAAAAGTGGCTGCAGTGGGACTCAAATCAACTTAAGTCTGACAACCTTGGGATTACAAGTCCAGTGCTATCTACCACTGAGCTCACTCCCCACGCCGGTCGCTTTTGTTATGCTTGCGTGCAAGCTTATCTGGTCTGCACCACGAGGAGGCAAGGCGACCAAGAGGGTGAACAGATTGATAATTGCTGTCCACCCCAGCAGACCTTGCAGAAGAGAAGACTCAATGGTCACCTTGCACACACCTTACAGTGATAGACGACGGGCATCTCCATCCCCTCCACGTAATGGTTCTCCACATTATGAGCCAACAGCAGGTTCCTCAAGGTAAAGGTCAGGTCACAGGTCTCACAACGCAAACTTTCCTGCTTCTTGTGAGAATAGTTGAGGTGAATGGTGAGTCGTCGCTGACTGGCACAGATTCGCGTACACAGCGGACAAGGTTTGTCTCCCTCCACCCTACGTCTTGGTCTCTTCCGAGGTTTACCAGAGTCTCCTGATCCTGCAGCCGCCAATTCGCATAGTCCATCTTTTTCTGATCGCTTCACTTTCGTTGTTAGTAATTTGAGTTCTCTGGAATTATTCGTTCTTCGCTTTCCTAAAGATGATTTTGATTTGGTTTGGTCTCTATCGGCTTGTCCGCCATCAGTCACTGGGTGACTGGGCAGGTCCTCCTTTGTCAGTTTAAAACAGAGGAGGTTTCCGTCTTCAGTGTTAACAGTCAGTATGTGCGTGCGTTTCCCACCTTGTAACGAAACGGACTTCTCTTGTTGTGTAGTGTTCAGCACAGATATATCTCCAGAGGGTTTATTTTTCTTGATTACGCTATCACTTCCAATGTTTTTTCTATCAGGGTTTAATTCCAGGAGCTTTGAAGCATCATTCCTCATGTGAGAATGGACCACATCGTGGTTGGTTGTGTTGATTTTATTCTTCCTGATCTGCTGCAGCCCTTCCTCCATCTCTTCATCTAGATGCTGCCTCTGTGTGTCTGACTGTTCAAGGTTTTGTTTGGGATCTGTCATGCACTCCACTTCAGTTCTCGCGGACGGCGACTTGGCATCTTCTGATGGATTGAGAACATCTCCGGAGAGCTCAGCACTCTCAGACGGTTCAGTCAGCAGTTCTTGGTCATCTCCTGACTTGAGTCGCTCCCCTTGCTTACTAAAGGAGCGTCCCCGGATTTCCTCCTTCAACATCAAAGATTGTTTGCACCTCTTCGTTCTGAGAGTGGGAGTCGAGTGGGTCTTTGGAGTGATCACCTTTTCAGAATCTTGTACAGAGCTGATCAGAGAATCTTCAGAGTCTTCATCATCGTTCATCATTCTTTTCACCGCCTCTGTTTCAGCTCCACTGCACAATGAGTTAATCCTTCTCATCTGCAAAGCATTGAGCTGCTCCAACGTATTGAGCTGCCACATATCGGCCAGTACATAGAACTCCTCCCGCGTTGGCCCAGTGAGGCCCGGCAGTTTACCGGTGTACATGTACTCCAGCACGCTCAGGCAGGCTTTATAGGAGCAGTTCTCAAAACGCATATGACACACACCACCATCAGGGTTGGCGTCCGCCGAGCTGAGGCTGCTGAGGAGAACGGGGGAGCAGGCTGCGAGGATGACACGGTGAGCAGAAATAGGCTCATCTCTGACGTCGAGGATGACGTCACACAGAGCGCCCTCTGCCCGCAGCAGCCATAACTTCTCACTCAGAGATTTCTGCTGGGCCATACTGATGACTTCCACTGAGGTGGTCAGGCCTTCTGCAACTGGTAAGTCTCCAGCATCACTGTAAGAAAAGTATTTAGCAAGGTTCATGTCTCCGAGAATTGATGTACAAAAAATGATTATCCTGATAAAGGTAACACCCATGTTGTTTCAAATCTAATACTGCAACATAATTGAAGCTAATTAGAGTCAAATCTTGGTGGACTTGGTGCAAAGAGCAAAGAAAATCAGGAATACAGTATAGCCTTGTCTTGATATCATCACTAATCTATTTGTGATTTTGTGAAGTATGGACATGAAAATTAATATATAATATAGAATTACTATGTTGGCGCTCGTGTATGGGAGTCGTACGCCGAGGTTTGTCTCACGGCCGTACTCACCAAGGCCGTAGGCCGCGGTGAGTACGGCCGTGAGACAAACCGAGGTGTACAACTCCCATACACGAGCGCCAACGTCGTAATTCTATTATTATGTACCTTACAATGTGCTACAATGTTAAGAATTTACCTTAAACGCCCATAGAACACCCCTCACTCGACAAGACAGTGTTGCCAAAGACGTTGTGTACATTGTGATACATGCTGGATCTGTTACTATGGCGATTGCCTTGCTCACTCTCCGAACACAACCTCTGTTATACCCATGCTTACCGAATACCAAAGACTACGATTCGGAGAGTGACGTTCATTTAATTTCACTGTTACCCCTTATTATCCCGACACTGGAACTAGGGTATCCGACGTAATTTGACGTTGACAACACGGAGCGTCGCAGTGGACTGTCAGTCCTTGTTGATATTGATTAATTTCGTATATCTAAGCTATCTAAACTGTATCACGTGACATGTATTGACCAAATATCGAGGCAACTGAGGTGTAGCTTTAACCTGAGACTGTTTAAATGGCGTTAATATGCGATATTGAACAATAACATCACTCGCCTTGCCGACTTGACAGTGCGGCCGCCGATGACGTTATCATCGGGATTTCCCAGAGCGTAGGGAAACCCCGATAATGACGTCACGCGAATACGGCCGCCTTTGTTGACGCCCGCTCGGTGAGCGTCAGTGTTGTTATCGATCGAATACACGTATTTAAGCTATTTACACTGTATTGCGTGCATGCTAAACGTTATCCACCTCGATATTTGGTCAATACACGTGATAACTCATTGCGTTGCGTGTGTAAGACGCATCGGAACACGCGAAGTGAAGAGAACCGCCATTTGCAATTTTTCTGCCAAGATTCATGTTGTCGACCTCTCGGCCAATCAGATTGCGTTATTTTTCAAAGCACTCCGTATGTCAGTCAAAGCACTCCGTATGTCGTGCAAAGCACTCCGTATGTCAATTCCAAAGACGATGCGTACCAAGCTAGACAGAGTATCATGGTTATATGATATTATTACTATATCCCTAGGAGCAGTCAGTATTGATAGATAGTTTGTGCATAGGTATATAATAATATCGTAAAACTGGATGAGTTTCAATCTTGGCCACCGTATGCCACGACTGAAGTTTGGCACAGTGACTTCATGAGGCGAAGCCGAGTGAAGTCTGGAGCCAAAACTTCAGGAGTGGAATGCGGTGGCCAAGATAAAAACGAATCAGGTTTTGATTTTATCCTACCCCGCCTCCTGGATTTTGGAATATTACGTGATAACAATTCTGTATGCCACTAGTGGCATATACAACTCTGTATGCCAGTCGGCGTGGCATACGGAAACTCAATGTTAAGCCTATGAGATTTTATATTAGGGGTAGGATAATACTCTATACCGGCAGGTATATGAAGTTGGCATGGGGTTGGGTTGGGGTACAGCTTGGAATTGCATGGGGTCAAGTTAGGGTATGGCTGGGTGCGGCATGGGGTCTGATTAAGGTATGGCCGGGTGCGGCACGGGGTCGGGTCGGGGTATGGCATAGGGTTAGGTCGGGATATGGCCAGGTGTGAGATGGGGTCAGGTCGGGGTATGGCTGGGTGCAGCATGGGGTCAGGTCGGGGTATGGCTGGGTGCAGCGTTGGGTCGGGTTGGAGTATGGCTGGGTGTGGCTGACTTGCAGATATTACCAAATTTTGATGTATATGACAGATATAGACCTTTGCATTAGGTATTTCAGTTTTCATCTACATACTTGCATTCCTATTCCCCAAATACACATTACGCATCCATGCCCTGCAGAAGAGATTAAACCCATCAAAATCTTGGCACTTGGGAGTAGAGCATTTTTTGGTACCAGGTGAGAACCTCTTTACAATTGAGAACTCAACGCACGCCTTTTACTCTATGATGAAGGTTGGCAAATAAAATTGATCCTTCCATTCTTTTCGCTCTTCCTACACTTGTGTGTCAAATGTCTCACCTGTTTTGTTCGTCATAATTCATCCTTTTTGAGGCTGCCCTTTTAGGCCGTGACACAGCCTGACTAGGCTCACTGGCCTTACTTCTGCGTGCGACAGGTGGTGTGAATATGGTGGGACTCGTACTTGGAATGCCATTCTCAAAGTGACAGCTGCATAATCGGTCTCTCAGAAGTGATGGTGGGGTCATTTTCCTAAAGATAAAACATACCGTAGAGCAAACCTATGAACGTTTAGGGTCAGAGCTCGTATCCCATTGAGTTTGAATCGCGTAATAATTCACTCTATGGGCGTCGGATAAGAATTCCGAATGTTAAGCGTATGGGGAAAAGATTACCAGGGATGAGGTAAAGTTTAAAAATTAATCTCCTGCCCTGAAATTCACGCTATATTGTTATCCTTAAGATCGGCTAGCGAATATGCGACAGTGTGAACGACAAAAGATGGCCGTTATCAACGATTGTCGTTACTGAAAAACTGATCAACAAAGAATATTGCTGGTGACAATTAAATAGCTCTAAAATGAGCAGATAAAGACAAATTTAGTTATCTCTCAGTGGGGGAGGTCAAGGTTTCACCAAAGTTGGCTCGTCAGGCATCATCTATCGCTTTAAAGTTTGGTTAAACTGGGCGAAGTTTGTATAAGATAGCAGCTACCGCTTGATTCAAATTAGTAAAACTAATATAATGTAAAAGTAGTCTTACAAGAACAATCTTTGAGATTGAGTTGGGTATTACTGTATAAATATCTTTAGAATTAGGTACAAACCGATCTTTCAGGATTAATTTTGACAAAGCTCAATTACCAAATACATTGAATAAATAGGATTAGAAAAAATGTAATGAATACATAAATCAAATTTATGAATCTTTATGTGATTATTCATCTACATATCTGTAACAGATGACAACGACTTGAAATTGTTTATCAGAATAAAGGTTTCCACCTGCTTCTTGAATAAGGCGATTAGATAAATTCACTTCCTCGATCCCATGTAAGTCTTCAGCATATGATATAAAAAATAAACTGAAAGTACATTATTGGCATCTCAGGGAACGGGACCTTACCCGCATAGTTTTCCCCAGTAAATCCGCTTCTCTGCTGGGAACGGGAAGAACTCACAGGCGTCCTGCTGAGTGCGATGGCGGCATCCGGACGCGAAGCAGACGAGACTCGTCTTCCTGAGAGAGAAAAAACCCGCAGAGTCAAAGCTGATAAAGGACCACTTCCCGGTATCATCAGGAAGAGCACATGACACTGAGAGAAAAAACCCGCAGAGTCAAAGCTGATAAAGGACCACTTCCCGGTATCATCAAGAAGAGCATGCGACACTGAGAGAAAAAACCTGCAGAGTCAAAGCTGATAAAGGACCACTTCCCGGTATCATCAGGAAGAGCATGCGACACTGAGAGAAAAAACCCGCAGAGTCAAAGCTGATAAAGGACCACTTCCCGGTATCATCAAGAAGAGCACACGACACTGAGAGAAAAAACCCGCAGAGTCAAAGCTGATAAAGGACCACTTCCCGGTATCATCAGGAAGAGCATGCGACACTGAGAGAAAAAACCCGCAGAGTCAAAGCTGATAAAGGACCACTTCCCGGTATCATCAGGAAGAGCACACGACACTGAGAAAAAACCCGCAGAGTCAAAGCTGATAAAGGACCACTTCCCGGTATCATCAGGAAGAGCATGCGACACTGAGAGAAAACCTGCAGAGTCAAAGCTGATAAAGGACCACTTCCCGGTATCATCAGGAAGAGCATGCGACACTGAGAGAAAAAACCTGCAGAGTCAAAGCTAATAAAGGACCACTTCCCGGTATCATCAGGAAGAGCATGCGACACTGTTCACCTTCTATCTGTTACATTGTAGTTGTTTGTATATGTACTAGCAATAAACTAGCAAGGCCATCAGCCATGGCTGGTTTTCTTGGCCGCCGAATCCTGGAGGTTGTGCCACTTACGTCATGTAAAAGTTTATTGTCATGTATTCAGTAGTTTATATGAATAAATAAAAAACATACATCACAGTTGTTCTATTATAGCCCAAGCTTCTTCGCTGTTTTCAGAGAGTTATATAAAAGACTCTTCTCATATAATATAAGCATAATTGATAGAAAAGTCATAATTGTAGATACAGTATATAGGCTAATTACCTGTTGGGATTGAGTGGTATTTTTTTATTGCAGGCATCACCGCGGTGATGTTATACTCGGGAACACTTGGGGACAGCACGGGATACCGGTGCAATCCTAGATCGGGCAAGAAATGATTGGGGAGCCCAGCTGCTATTTAAGGTAGGTAATAGGCAGGAATTCCTTAGTTATCAGGTAGGAACTAGGCCTTACTGATGGGCAGGAGGGACGAGACCGCGCTCATGCAGGGAACGTCTGGGGAGATCGAGATGGTTGTGAGTCATGAAACTGAGTCAGAAGGTGAGAGACAAATCAATAGTAAGACAGTTTAAAGTATGAATCTGAAGACGTATGTAACCCATGAGTAATTAATGAAGACCGCGGCCTGGGGTCGACGGCAAGGTAGAGAATACTGGGGCCAGGGGTCAGCAGTAGAACTGGAGGTAAAGACTGACCCGGGGTCAGAAGTAAGTAGAGCTGCGGTAAAATGCTGTGGCCAGGGGTCAGCAGTAGTTGGGAGAGTTTAGGGAACGGCTAAAAGGATCATCCTGAGAGTTAACGGCTAACGCGGGAATCAAGTGGGGGAAAGTGAAAATCCACACCTTGATGTCAAATATTGCCCGTTCCTATGATCTACCCACACAGGCCCGATACTAACTCTCCGACCAGGGATGCAAGTCGGGACTGAGGAAAAAGTCGGAAATTTGATAAACGAGCATTTAAAACGTATTTTTGGAGCAGAATAGCTATGAATTGATATACATTCTAATATCTCTTGATTAACTTGAAACCTCTGCATGCCTGTGCTGCCCTGAGCCCAGACCTTTTCCTGTATGCCATAGAAACCAAGGTTTCTTCCTCAGCAGCAAAACAGTAGACTTGCATCATTCTCTTAATAGAAAAGATATTTTTTATTTAATTAGGTAATACTATGAATAAAAAAGTTCCCAAAAGAACATTAGTAAGACGAATTGTGACATCATCAAATATCTGCCATTTTGAATATAAATTTCCAAATTAACGAAAATCACTCAAAAAATAAAATTAACAGTGAATAACTTAAACAACTCTATGCCGGCTCAAAAGGCCGGCGTTGGAACCGGGTCGGCAGTGGGAGCGTTTTACAGGTCCTGTAGCCGTCAACAGTACCCTTGCACACCTGCCGACATAGACTGGCCTCAGTCCCTGTATCTTACCCCTCCACCCCACAGTGACACATTTGATTCATGGGCCAGTCAGAGAAGGACACATACTACAATGAATTGTATTCCGATTTTCTTTAATCATTTAATGAATGTTCATAATCAAAGACTTGAGCAAGTCTACCGCCGACATTGCCGGACGGCCGACTGATAGCAAGGTAGTCCCGTCTCTGTGGTGTGGCCGTCAGCCGTCAAAATCATCCTAAAACAGTGACTTTCTGGAAGAAACATGAAATGTCGGAATTCCGTCCATTGACGGAGAACTTGCATCTCTGTCCGACACAAAGCGACGTCGGGAGATGAGGACAGGGAAGAGAACACAGACTCGTGAAGTACCGCGGGCGCAGGCAGTGGCTTGCCGCCGACTTCAGAGGCCTAGGATGAGCGAGCGAGCGGCAGAAATGGAGGAGCCGACAAGACCTAGATGGGCCTCAGAGTGCGGGCACGAGGCAGTGTGGAGATTCATCGCTAGAGTATGCACGTTGAGGCTAGCCGACAGGCTGCATGCACCAGAGAGGTGGATGAAACGAGAAGATGGGCGGACGTCAAGAAGACAGCGGCATCAACGTCACAGTCCGTGCTCCACCGACAACAACAATCGGTGGAGCGGGGAACAGCTGACGAGTCCAGAGAAACTGCAAAAGGAGCTCGGGGGAAGGACTTGGTTGTGCTCGATGTGGATGTCGACGGACGCCCAGGAGTTCCCCAGCACGAGTTATGGGTGCCGCCATCTGCCGGCATGGACAGCCGGTAGGGAGAGCAACCATGTTCCGGAACTTTACGACCTTGGGGACCCATGGTGAGAAGAAGGCACCTCGGGGAGGAGTCGGGCTCACCTCCGGGCCTCAGTTTGACTTGCCAGGATAAAAAGGAGGTAATGAGTTTAATAACGCAGAAAGACAAGGAACTGACCATGGACTAAGAGACACTGTGTGTGCGGGAAGATGACTCAGGACAACAGACTCTTATTGTGCATTGATGTGAAGTGACTCAATGTAGTGGGTGCCAGTCGGACTTGCGTAGTGAACTTGTAATTGATGAGTGCGATCCAGTGCGACCAAGTGGCGCGGAGGAAGTGAACTCTAAAGAAAGGACTGAAACTTAGGGTGAATTGCCAGGTGAAGGCTGGGAGAGGTGCCAGGGAGAGGTGTCCTAGGTGAGGAGCACGTGAGGTCAGAAAGCACGGGATGGGGGAGCACTTAGTTAGTTTGCACAGGCGCAACCAGAAAAGCCGTAGAGTAGAAGGTTTGACACCTCTAGTAGTGAGTAAAACTAAGGTCCTATGTGAAAGGGGAGCTTTGGTGGTTTGGGCCCCGGTGACCTGTAAAAATATGGAAGCCAACGTAACTAGGACTTGGTGTTAGTAACTCGATTGGATTGAGTGAAGGTTTTGATGTAAACTACCTGGTGGAGAACAAACAAAGGGAAATGTAATCTTTAAGTTTTGATTACGGAAGTGTAAATTGTAATCATTAACCCTTTAAGGGCGGATGATGCCTTAAAGCATCACCCGGCTGGGGGCGGATGATGCCTTAAGGCATCACCCAGCTGGGGGCGGATGATGCCTTAAGGCATCACCCAGCTGGGGGCGGATGATGCCTTAAGGCATCATTTGCTGGATATTATGAAATTGCTTTTGAAAAGGAAATATTTTAACAATAAACTTGAAATTTGCACAGAATGTAGGTATAACTTCATATTTTAGAATTCTAGATAATGGAAATAGAAATATCAAGGATAACAAATTTTATCACATGAGAAACCTTCAAATTTTGAGTTCAGAGGACTATGCCCCCGTCCCCTAGAACTGTACATGGTCTCTAATGGCCGTCCCCAAGTGTGGAGTTCAGCCATGGGTGGCCGTCCTTAAAGGGTTAAGATTTAATTGCAAGAATGTAGTGGTAATCGGTAAAGAATTGATTACTGTGGTTATTGTACAATGAAACTGAAGTGAAGGTAAAACGAAAAGGGTTCAAGTACCAATGTTGAAGAATAGACCTAGCGGGTCCTAACTTGAGGACAAGGTTAGACATAAAGTTGGGGAGAATGTTAGATTAATGCTCTGCCGTGACATGCACTGATCGCATGTCTTGGGGTAATTAGAGCGGGGAGGCACAGAGAGTGCGCCATCACACACCCATAAACAGTTGCTCTGGTTATGATGCGGGGAAATCCCCTCGTCATAATGACTCAGGTTTTTTTTGTTTTTTTATTGCACACAATTAATCCTGATGGATGGTTTTACATTGAGACTCCTTCGTACAGCCGGGATATACGCAGCTGAATACAATACTCAGTTCTTTCATAACATAGCATAAAATTTTTTTTTTAATCAACCAAATGAACTCAAATATGAACAATGAACAATTATTAATACGAAACTATATACATATCAAACTAACTCTGCCTGACAGATCATAAACCATAACAACAAGTCGTAACCATGTCAGTCTCTAAGTAACAATTACAGCTCCTAAAACCGCTCCCAAATGGATATAACTGTAACAACTTTTGCAATAAATCACACCTTGAAGAAGGACATAATAAGTCCGAAACATGTCGGTAACTAAACACAAATAAATGCCTTGTCATCACTGAATAGGAACTAGCCCATCCCCGAGTTAGTGGGAATATTTTTCTCATCTCCCTAGAATTAGATAACGTAGAAATTGAAATACAGTGTTAGTAATTGATTTGATGAGACGATGACATAAACAATCCTGATTTCAATGAATGTCACAGCTGCATTCACCCTCTTATCTATGATAAAAAGCCACGTACAGCTTTTTAAAATGCAGTCTTACTTTCCAGCGCCTTGATTTCTTCCGGAAGCTCATTCCAGAGTGTTTCCCTCTGTAGACAGGGGGTGGTTGGTAGAACTCAGTACGCGGCCTCTTCTTTTTAAACCGTTTCTGTGAACTAGACCGCAGAGCTATTCTGTTTGTATTCATGGAATACATGTTATCGTCTTTGTCTTCTGTCGCACCTCTTTTATCAGAGGTCCACACTATTGACGACAACTTTAATCCAATCGGAGGGCTGATGGATGGGCTGATGCATTAAAAGGTAGCCAATGCATGGGTTGGAAGTATTGATTAACCCTTAATCGTATGGACACGCTGGCGATAGTTAATGAGCTTGTGCTGACATCAGCTTCTGGGAAGCTGAATAAAAGACACAGACAGACATTCGAGGTCAGACCTGGCCGAGGGTTGACCGCTGCTGGAGGGAGGAACATCGCCTGATGGACGGAAGACGAGCAAGCTGCACGACAGGCTCTGGGAGTCTGACGGTCACCGAGAGCAGGTGCGAGGGCAGCGATGCAGAACGGTGTTGGGTCTGGGACAGGCTCTGGTGGGCGTGATTCGGGGAAGACGTTGCTCACCTGCATCACGGTCGGTGGGAATCATTCAGGGATTGATTCTGCGTGGTGAGCATTACAGGGAGCAGCTGATTCGCATCTAATGGTATAAGCTACATCTAGTCGATAGAGGACAGGGTCTTCTGGAGGTGTGAGCGTCAGGATGAGGAACTGGGCTTAGGTAATTGCTACCATGGTAGAGACATTGAGTATCCATAGAGTAGCGTTGGTACAGATGATCTGTGGGTATTGGCACATTGAACACTAGGTCATGACAGACAGGTTATCGAAGATCCCAGAGAGAATTGATATCCAGGGGATATCTGAAGAGTGCACCTGCTTCCCAGGGGATTGTTTAGTATTGTGAGAAATACTGTACCGTGGACCTTTTTGTGCTTGTGACATGACGATTAAAAATTGGATCCTGAAGAGTTTGAAGTTTGTGTTCTCCGTTACCAGCCAAGAAGGTTAATGCTAACATACATGTATGGCACAGCTATATCCAAATGGATTTAAGACCATCAGTGATCGTTTCAACCCAACAGGTCTATGGAACACCTCCCAGAATTCATACGTCATTTTATGTTCTGAGATTACCAGTAAAAACACAATTTCAGAAAACATTTACAGATTATTAGTCAGTCAAGTAGCAGCCCTCCCTGTAGTCTTCCTACTTCTATCTATATTTACTTATTGTTGTGATGTTGAGGAGGAAGCCCTACATGGATTAGGGCTAGGGGTAGGCCGGTCTGAACTTCCAACATTCGTCTTTACCTGAAATTCTAGGAAAACTATTGAGGGCACTTTAACCAAAATAATATCCATGAAGTGGATATTATTTTGGTTAAAGTGTCGCAGGCCTACGATCGCAGAGCCAATCTACGACCTTTTTGGACGACAAAAGATGGCCGGCGTCCTATAGACAGTGTCGTAGTGTGCACGGACGATCGCCGCTAAAAGTGTCTCAAGTATAGAACTGTCTTAGGTTCTATAAAACCTCACTGTGCGTATATAGAGGATTTCCTGTGCTTTCCATACAAATTAAGCCATGAAATTGTAACACGAGTAAGGCGTACATATAACCTATAATCGTACCAAATATGAAGAAAATCGGACGTAGCGTTCCGAAGTGATCGGCGTTTGAAGTTCGTCATAGCAATATTCTGCTCTGGTGGCCAGTCACCCTCCCACCTCCGGATACGCAGTCAATGTGAAGGTCGCTGCATAAATTAGCGGAGGTGTCGGAAAAATACACTGGCCACCAGAGCAGACCATTGCTATGATGAAATTCAAACGGCGATAACTTCGGAACGGTGAGACCGATTTACTTCATATTTAGTACGATTATAGGTTATATGTATACCTTACTCGTGTTAAAATTTCATTGCTAAATTCCAAAGCGAAGTGAAGTTGCGCATTCGGTACGACATGTCCAGAGTGGTCTTAGACATACGACACTTATGGCGACACTTTCCGATCCATTGGCCACCAAGTGTCGTGACTATAGCACACCTTTTACCTCCCTATGTGTCGTATCTACAGCAAGTGTCGCAGCCAGCCTAAGATCGTAGCTCTATAGCACACTGACAGCAAATATGTGTCGTAAGTTACAAATGTTGTGACTAAAAAACAGGGAGCAACCTACTGACCTGGCTGTTAGAGTGCTAAGGTCATGTACTCATTGTGAACCTACTGACCTGGCTGTTAGAGTGCTAAGGTCATGTACTCATTGTGAACCTACTGACCTGGCTGTTAGAGTGCTAAGGTCATGTACTCATTGTGAACCTACTGACCTGGCTGTTAGAGTGCTAAGGTCATGTACTCATTGTGAACCTACTGACCTGGCTGTTAGAGTGCTAAGGTCATGTACTCATTGTGAACCTACTGACCTGGCTGTTAGAGTGCTAAGGTCATGTACTCATTGTGAACCTACTGACCTGGCTGTTAGAGTGCTAAGGTCATGTACTCATTGTGAACCTACTGACCTGGCTGTTAGAGTGCTAAGGTCATGTACTCATTGTGAACCTACTGACCTGGCTGTTAGAGTGCTAAGGTCATGTACTCATTGTGAACCTACTGACCTGGCTGTTAGAGTGCTAAGGTCATGTACTCATTGTGAACCTACTGACCTGGCTGTTAGAGTGCTAAGGTCATGTACTCATTGTGAACCTACTGACCTGGCTGTCTGGCGGCGCGCCTTCCTCCTCTCTGGAGGCGCTGGAGGTGGTGAGTGTTGACTGAAGTCCTGCAGGTCCTGACCTTCTCGTGTTGAGAATAAAGTAGGAGCGTAGCCCGGAGAGTCAGGGTTGTCAGTCTTCTTGCCTGAAAGCAAAGTAGGACTTGACATGCAAATAGTGGAAAACACAGAGACTCAGGTATTGACCTTCAGCAGTCATACGTATACAGTTTTCTGGGCGAACTTAAGTCACAATTTGCCACACTAAATATACAGTTGTGACAATCGCCTAGGATCTCAAGGGATCACAAGTGAAATGATCTCCCAAGCGGTCTCAACCTGAGACCAGTTGATACTTATCATAACTTTTTTTTCAGGTGCTAAAACTTATTCAAATTTGAAAATATTTAGAGTGAAAGGTACTAATAATCTGACATACCAATATCCCAAATTTAATAGTTTTCCTGTGGTTATTAAGGCCGTGATGAACATTTGTCTGTGTACAATTATTCGTTGTAAATATGGTCTAATTGAATAAGTATATGTTTCAAATCAATAATTTCCAATTGCAGAATATTATTCCTGGCAGGAAATGATATCAAGTTGAGATCGTTTTAGCTGAGATCCGCTGTGTAGACTTGAGACTACGTCCGGAAAACACTTTCTGCCATTGATCTCAAAATTCGGTCTCAGGATGTCTGATCAATCTTAGCGGTTCTCAGGTTGAGATCGTCTCGACTAAAAAACGCCCCCCTGCATTCCTATCTTGGCGATCCTGTGGTGTGGATTTGATGTTTTTGGGCAGTGATGGTGGAGTAGATCTTAGGTTCCTATTCATGGCAGTTCGCTGGGTGAGAAGCCATTTACCAGTGGCGTTGTTCTGTATGCCAGAAATCACAAATGGGAATTGGAATTTATGTGCAAGATATTTTTAGCAGTTTGAACTGCCCGTTCTTCCTCCACATTTGATTGGGGGTATTTTGGTGATGATGTCACATGAATGAATTTCCAATCACATGCAAACTTCTTGAACTGCTCTGATGCAAATTGTGGCCCATTGGTAGACATCACAAGTATGGTATGCCATGGAAGCTGAATACTGACTTCAGGGCTTCGATCGTGTGTTCAAGGTTGTTTGATGAAGCTTTTTAGCTTCAGTCCATCTGGAGTAGTAGTCTACTACTAAAAAGTACACTTTTTTCTCTAGCTCAAACAGGTCTGTTCCTATCTGTTCCCATACGTGGTCTAGGAAAGTTGAAGGCAACAGTGGTTCCTTCCTTTTGGCGTGGTGTGCCGCACATGTAGCACACCTGTTGACCATGTCTTCAACCTGTTTGCTGATCAGTGGCCACCAAACACTTCTGATGGGGAGTGCTCTTTTAAAAAAAAAAGCTTTTATTTTGACTGGAGTGACTGTTAAGGGGGAAAAAAACCTTCCCACAGGCTCACATGCATGAATTTCCAATCATACAATGCTCTGTACTTGGTTATTCCAAGGTGACCTTGGTAATCTGATCAAGGATCTCTAGTTGTAGTTTGCTGTTATGCAAGGTCGATTGTTGTCTCTTGTCTCTTGATGTTGCACCTAACTGCTACATGTACGAATCTCATCATTCTGAGAATATCAAAATGTATGGTGGCATCTTTGAGAGATCAGTCGATAAGTGAAGATGCACAAATGGCTTGTGTTCAGTTTCTGGAATGAAGGCCTAATATATAGCATGCAAATTTCTCACAGGCCCAAGTTGAAGCCAGTGCCTCTTTCTTGATTACTGCAAACCTCTTTTCAGTGTCATTGAGAGATTCAGATGCATAGTAAATTGAACGTCTTGTAAAAGTTCAGTCCTCTAACCCACTATGATTTCCCATAGCGGTCGATATATGTTAGTAAGATGAACTGAACGCATAGGTGTTGTAGGTACAAGATCCGGGCAGGGTCTGACATCGTTTATTGAATTGCTTCAGGTTATGAAGGAAGGTGATTAACATATTCAATAGCTAATACGATCGTGGCACCTGGAGAGGAAGATACGTGGCCGTAGGAGAGGCGTCCACGTCAGTATTTCTATTCATATACGTGGACTAGCGCTAGGCTTGCTCCCAGCGCCCCACCTTCCCTCCAGGAGGAAGCCGCGGAGAGGGTGAATACGTTCTAAATCTAGGGGAGGAGTAAATACGGGCCAGGGGGGTGTTGCATAAACCGGGAACGAATGATAAAACCATAACGAAAGTGTATAACGAACGTTAGTGATGCATAAAGAACGAATTGTAATGTCATATACCAACAACGAACATTAATCTTCAAAACGCAACAAATTGAGGTGCATAAAAACCTTTCCTTGTTTTATCGTACGTTGTGGTTTCGTTGTTAACTTTCGTAGTGTCGCATTGCATAAGGACAAGTCGATCCCGCAAACATTTATCGTTCGTTAATTCGGAAATTCGCAAGACAATTGTGTTGCATTTAAACAGTTTGGCCCTTCCCAAAGTGAACGAAAGTGGCAACAAAGAACGATAACCCCGGACAAGTCAGGAGTTGTCGTAGTTTGAAATTTGTTCCATCGAACCGCCCAAAACTTATCCAATCACGTGCCAAGCATGTACCAGCCCACCACCCCCCCCGCCCCCCGCCCCCCGCCCCTGCCTGCATGCCTACCTACCTGCCTGCCTGCCTGCCTGCCTGTACATCTGCAACTAAACCCAGGACGCAACCGGCCCGGTTTGCTCCCCGGGCCCGGTTTGCTCCCCGGGCCCGGTTTGCTCCCCGGGCCCGGTTTGCTCCCCGGGCCCGGTTTGCTCCCCGGGCCCGGTTTGCTCCCCGGGCCCGGTTTGCTCCCCGGGCCCGGTTTGCTCCCCGGGCCCGGTTTGCTCCCCGGGCCCGGTTCGCTCCCCGGGCCCGGTTCGCTCCCCGGGCCCGGTTCGCTCCCCGGGCCCGGTTCGCTCCCCGGGCCCGGTTCGCTCCCCGGGCCCGGTTCGCTCCCCGGGCCCGGTTCGATCCCCGGGCCCGGTTCGATCCCCGGGCCCGGTTTGATCCCCGGGCCCGGTTTGATCCCCGGGCCCGGTTTGATCCCCGGGCCCGGTTTGATCCCCGGGCCCGGTTTGATCCCCGGCCCCGTCCGCTCCCCGGCCCCGTCCGCTCCCCGGCCCCGTCCGCTCCCCGGCCCCGTCCGCTCCCCGGCCCCGTCCGCTCCCCGGCCCCGTCCGCTCCCCGGCCCCGTCCGATCCCCGGCCCCGTCCGATCCCCGGCCTGCCTTTCCCGGGCCCGGTTTGCCGCACCCAGCCTGGCCCTGTTTGACCCCCGACCCCCGACCCCCGGCACCCCGCCCGGGCCGGGGGTCAAACCGGGCCCCCGGCCCGGTTTGACCCCCGGCCCGGCCGCACACGGCCCGGTTTGACCCCCAGCCCGGCCCGGCCGCACACGGCCCGGCCACACACGGTTTGATCACCGGCCCGGTTTGATCACCGGCCCGGTTTGCTCCCCGGCCCGGTTTGCTCTCCGGCCCGGTTTGCTCCCCGGCCCGGTTTGACCCCCGGCCCGGTTTGACCCCCGGCCCGGCCGCACACGGCCCGGTTTGACCCCCAGCCCGGTTTGCTCTCCGGCCCGGTTTGCTCCCCGGCCCGGCCCGGCCCAGGTGAATGTTTTTGTACTGGGTAGAACAAGTTAGAAAGCTAAGACCTAGGTCAGTGGGAGGTGATCAGTCAGTCAGTCTATTATGTATCATATGGGTACACATTAAAGGATCCCCATTTGACGAAATATATTACGACACACATACACGTATATCATGTCAATATATCATATATCATGTCAGCAGATAGGCCTAATTCTTAGCTTTCTAACGACGTTTTGTTTATGAAAATCGCCCTGTTATTAATGACACAACAGCAATTTCCCTGTTTAAAGTTAGAATTGTTAGAATGGGACATCTCATGACGTCATTGGGGGATTTTCGCGGGATTTCCCGGGATTCCCCGGGGTCAAACGGGTACCTTGCCTACTTTTCCTTTTATCGTTCGTTGTTACTTTCGTTGTATCAACAGACGAACGATAACACAACGATGTGTTTTGTGCAACACGATGAAAAAAGTTACGTTATATTTTCGTTGTACTATCGTTCTTCACCAAAATTTACATGGTTTATCGTTCCCGGTTTATGCAACACCCCCCAGTGGCGGCCATCTTGGTTGGGCGTCTTTAGAATTTCTCCTATATATATTATTAATTAATAATGCTGATTTCCCATACACAAAAAGGCTTAAAACCAGTAGTAACGACTGCAGATCTTTACAGTCTGTTGCCCTGGTCATCTCTTCGAATCTATGAGAAAAATTTAGGCAAAAATCTCACCCCTACACATTCAGCAAGGTGAGAGATCTTAAATTTCCCACACCACATTGATAATGCAGTATATCTAACACTGCTGGGAATGAAGGAGAAAGGTGGCTGCAGTGAGACTCGAACCCACAACCTTTGGATTAAAAGTCCAGTGCCTCAGTCTACCCTTTGGTTTTGGGATGACGATAATGCCCAGGGACATTGAAGTATGGTTTCCCTCAACTTTTCAGACACTTTCTGAAGGTTTTAGCTACATTAGAGCATCACAGGCCGTCCTACTCCGAAGATTGTGCTTCTTATCCTGCATGACGTAGATGTTTTCTAGCATTACCCTTCTGGCAACCTCCAGCTTGGCTTTGGGAATATGGCCTATGACGTGCTCAGTTATGTTAAAATATCTTGAAGAGGTCCCTCAATTAAGCACTAAACTCAACATTGAAAAGGCACAACTTTGAACAAAGTTTGGGATCAATGTTTCATGAGAGGTTTATTTTGGTATGCTAACATGTCATATCCCCTAGGATTTGAAGCTTCTGCTGCTGGTTTGCTGTTGTTTTGGGGGAATCTTCCTTAAAGACCTCCTATTTTTATATACTCAACTTCTTTTGGCATAATAGTCAGCTGGTTAGTGATGCCTTTACTCATTTTGCTGAATTTCAGCACATCTACGATTTGGCGAGATCTGGGACTAGTCATTCTCAAATGAAAAGATTGCAGCATTTGCTGTCAGTGGTACCTACTATCATGTGATCTTGTAAGAGGCCATCTTTGAAGGTTCCAAATTAGAAAAGGGTTGGACGTAGCCAATTAGAGTAGGCCTCAACTTTCTCGACTTGCTTTTGGGTGGTGATGTTGAACACAACATGTTTCTGAGGAAAAGTCTCTCTTCATCGGTGGTTTCTTGTGTAGCCGCCACCTTGCCTTGTCCATCTGGATCGTCGGAGCCATCTTCCTTGAGCTTCAGGTTTTGGCATGCGGCATAGTGATACTGCTGCAACTGGGACTCGAAATCTCTCCAATTGTCTGCAACTTTGTTAATGGTGTCCACTGGAGTAAGAAAAATTGAATAGGTAGCCATTTTTCCCTATTGCTTTAGTCTTGTTCAGTATATATAGGCTGTGAAGTTGTAGCCAGCGCAGATTTCCCATTTCCATATACTACCTACATATAAATTTAAGCAGTGGTTTGTTTCGTACTGTTTTGGGGTTTGTAGTATCATAATTTTACAGATTTTCACATGAAACCAATTAAAATGTCGATGTTCAACTTACTGGTATATGATAAAGAGTGTAATTAAATAGGTGTGCTTAAGTCAGAAATGGTGGTTTTATGCCATGGGAACTAAAAGAACTCTCCTTCTTTTGTTCCCCATTGCCTAGTTGAGCTCAACCCAAGCTATTCTGAATGTGATTGTTCTGTTCTGTTTGAGCAACTCATTCTTGGTATTCTACGTGCCAGATCTGCACATAGAAGTCCTGTCAAGTTTATGGGTGTGTTGTTATGCTGTGTTTTGAGAAAATCCCACCTTTCTCACGATCCGAAGAAAGTGTTCCACCAACCAGGCACTAGCCTCGGCCGAGGGCCACAGGGGGGTTGGCGGCAAATCTGGCCCGTCACCGTCAACGACTGGCTTGGTTGAGGAGTTGTGGAAGGAGCTCTGGAGGCACCATTCTGGGTGCTCATTTTGGGCGGCCCGAGGACCGCCAACCTGCCCTACTTTTGTTTGTTTGTTTGTTTGGGTAATTTAACATCCAAGATGTTCTTTTCAACTTACTCTGGGTTCGATGATGATCGCATCTATGAGATGAATTTAAGTTGAAATTTGAACTCTACACATTTACCGAGGTGAGAGTTCTTTTAGTTCCCACATCACACAGACATGGTATGAGACGGACTGGTCTACCGCTGCTGGGGGTGAACCCACTAAGTACTACAACCTTGGGGTTACAAGTCCAGTGCCAACCTGCCCTACAGCCCACAGACACCTCCACTGAGTCGTTCGGTAGGCTGGCGTAAATTTATGGGATTATGTGTACACAAAATCATCCAGTGCCACCTGCAAGGGATCACTGGCAAATGCTGATTAAATAGCTTTCGCCAGCTGGAATACATGGCTAGCCGGTAGGTTTGCTGCAAGTATGGCTCCCCTGTTGACTGCTCCCTGCTTCCACCTCAATGAGTCCACGATGCCTGTCCACACAAAATTATACAATGCTGCCTGCAAAGCATCACTGGCCAAAAACTGTTTCAATAGCTTTCTCGGGGCGGCCAGCCAGCACCGCCAACTAGCTTTGTCTACATCCGTGTTGAAACATCCCAGCCTCCAACACACTGCACACGTCAAAACGAACAGACCCCCGCTCCCCGCCAACCAGCGAGTGGAGATTCGCCCTATTTCTGACAGTTTGGGTGCTTTGGACATTTTAGCGCTATAGTGTGCTATTCACATTCATAAGATCAACTCTTTATCTTTTTTACCTCTGTTACTTGAATAACTGCAGTATCTGTGGAAAAATTTATGAGATTTTGTTATTTTCTACACTGTCAAAGTGCAAGCAGCACACTACACTGGCCACCAGAGCAGACGTTTGCTACGCACGTTAGCTCTGGCACAGTCCGATATAAGCGCCCTTGACAGCGCCGTGGTAACGGGTAACTAACGTCATAGCGATATATAGGTCGAACGTTACTTGCGCCATTTTCATGTTGCAGCGATCACAAACAGTCTCAAACCCTGTTAATGTTCTTATTTTCTACTGTTCAAAAATGGAACGACATTCCCATAAAGATAAACAATATAATCAATTTCTTATAAGTATAATATCATACAGTAAGCAGTTGTGATCTATACATCCACAGTCTGAAATACACGCTTTGCTTCTAGGGAGGGCTAACAGGTACTGAACCGGTACTGGAGATAGGACTGTGCCAACCCCTAAGTCGCAGCTGAGTGCAGACAGGGGTTGGTGGCCAATCTAGCAGCACACTGCCTTTGGAAACGAGCGAAGCACGATAATGCTGCCAATGTCCACCAGTCGGCAGTGGCATCGCCCCGCCAGCGCCAATCGACCACCCAGCTTAGTGGAAGAGGTCGCTGGGTGCCTGCCGTGGCAGTGTGTGGGCCTCTGTGGTCGTCGGCTGGCTAGAAGAAGGTGGGTTGGTGGAAAAGCTCTCGGAGAATTTGAACACTTCCAGTGGCCCGGCTGGGGACCACCGGGCAATTTTCAAGCCTGCAGATTGTCTAGCTGGTGGAAAACTCACTTTAAAGTCGAAGGGTAGGATCTACTGACGTCGGATTCATCTCTCAATCAAGAAGAACCCAACGAGTTTTGGTCAAAGTTGTCGTTCTGTGTTTGATGCGTTCAACCGAGTAGGAGAATGACGACCGACTGAGTTGCTTTCTGTATCTGTCTCACTTGGACACAAGTTGCTGGTTCTCTGGCACTTAGCTGTCTGGGTTGTTTTGCTACCAGGCCTCTGGGGCTGGTTTTCTCTTAGGACTGCGTGTCTCCCGATGGACACAGTTCTGATTTCCCCTTCATCTCCGACCTTTCTCTTCGTGTGTGTCCGGTCCAACCACGCGCATCGCCATGTGATACAGTCCCACATGCCATTCTTCATCCAGCCAGAGACCACCTGCTTGGGATGCCAGGAGCAGTGCACTAGAGCAAGCTCGCTCATCAGCCACATGAGCAGGTGTAGCAGGGCAAAGGCATTCAGCGATGATGTGCTGACCCTCTGGGTGAAGCTCTGCTCCAGAATGCTGCAGGACCTAGCAGATTCTCTGAGAGTAGAGCGATGCAACCTGCGCCACACTTTGGACCTGGACAGTATGAGGGAGATCTCAGTGTCACCCTCACAGGAAGCGCTTATGGTACACTACGACCTGGCGCTGGGCTTACAGCTCCGGCAAAAAGGGTCATGAACCCTCCATCAAGCGAGGGGTGCCTTCTACACTGGCGTGTACTGGCCACACTGCTTGCAACTAGCGGGAGGAGAGCCCAAGAGTGTGTGTGGACCTCATTCCATCCATCTGGATGCCAGTACCCAACTCTTCCCCCAGGCTTCGACACACATTGCCACCTTCGGCAGCTGGCAAAGAAATCACCCCGGTCATCCGTCTACGATGAGAGCTGGCAGCGCAAACTGTCGGCTCTCACAGTAGTCGATGTCCAGTGCTTCCCAGGGGGTACAAGGCTGACCTCCAGGGAGTGAGGGTGAGACAAGCAGTTGGCATCCATCCTACCGTGGTTCCTGAGAGGCTGGACCATCTGGAGGCACTGCTTAGTAGGGCCCACAAGGCTGCCACTGAGGACATAGTGGCAATTGACGAGATAGACATGGACCTGCACCATCCTACAACTGAAGAACAGGTCCTTGCCCAAGAGGTGGCACTCAACAACCTTGCCGCACTCGCCCCAAAAATGGGCCTCCCTTTCATCATTCATGCACGGGATGATGGGGACTGCAGTGCTGGTTGTAGGTGCCGGCAGGTCCTGGGGCGGCATAGAGTCCAACTCCACAGTTTCAACGGGGGCCTTGTAGAGCAGAGGGCCTGGGAGCATATGTTTCTGGAAGTGTCCTTCAGCATCTCGGCTCTGCTGTTGCACCCAAATCACCATGCAGAGCTGGAGAAGGTGGTACAGAACCTCCGCTTGGACAGGCTGCTTCTAGAAACAGACAGGCCACACCTCTGTCCCCCGGGAATACATTGTCGCCAGCATTGTCCAGAATCCATGTTGGAAGTAGCCAGGCACATAGGGAAGCTGAGGAGCCTGCCTGCTAGCACTGTCCTCAGGTTGGCTGCTAGGAATGCTGAGGTATTCTTCAGCCCTCAGCAATAGGTCCTCAAGTCGGGCCATGTAGTCAGTAGGCTGGCCTCAATGTCCGGCGCATAGACCATGTAGTTGTGTTAGTCATACCTGGGCTTTATGTCCAGGCTCCAAAGTTAGGATGTCAAGCTCGGCTTCAAGCCCGGCGCCTCAAAGACCTGAAGGCTGACCCCTGGCCTTTTAAAAACAGAATGGGGAGGAGTGTTGTACGAGCGCGGGGGGCCGTTTGAGTGTTAGCGGATATACCGGGAATTCCCCCTGAGGCTTATTCAGCCTCAGGTGCGATGACGTCATTGTAGGGATTCCCGGGTCGCCGAATGTGCATGAGGCGCTCCCCATAGGCGGAGGGCAGACGACTCTGAGCTTTACAAGTGGACACACACCTTGCTGAAGCTAAGTCTCATATCCCCTAAGGTAAGTTCTCTGATATCAAGGTTCAGATGTAATATTCTTACAATACTCATCAGGGCATGGAGAACAAGTTCTCAATGTTAAGCCTATGGGACAGAAATACTAGGGGTGAGATATTATGAAGAGACGTCACGACTTTGAGTCTGAGTTTATTTATGCCACACATTTTGTTGGCTCCATAATTTCACGAGTCCAAGACGAGTGACATTCCGGAGCCAACAAAATGAGTGGCATAAAATGAATAAGTTCAAACTCAAACGAGTGGCGTCTAGATTTTATCCTACCCTGTTTCCATATTTTTTCAGTATCAGAAAGTAGTGACATAAACAACACTTTATGTCACACCTGTGAAATAAACAAATCCCATGTTAAGCCTATGGCGTTTTTTATTAGGGGTAGGATAATAGCCCGGCGACCGTCATGGTACAATGTATTTCTTTACCCATGGTCATTTCATCCTAGAAATTCGATAATGGGTTTGGAAAAACTGTAAACCATGGGTGTAGTTTACAGTCACAAATAAACAAAGGGTGGTGGTTTACTGTGGCTCCGTAGATTCGTATTGGGGACGTTGTAATGGATGGGTAAGAAAGCATATGCAACTTACCGAATAGGAAATGATCCGAACATATCCTGTCGTATTTTCGCGGGGCCCAGTTGTCACGCGGGATGTTGCCAGCCCAGCGTGCCCTCCTCTGCTCGTCTTGTGGGAAGCTGTAGTAACTCCTGCGGACTCCCGCCTGCCTGTCTGTGCCCCATCTGTTCCGGCAGCCGACCACACAACACCTAGGGCCCGTTTCGCGGGGGTTCTTGTTGCGTTTCGCCGACCTGCCCTCCTCCCCCATCATGGCGTCTGTTTACCTCCGTTTGTCAACTTCCGTTTCACAGCAGCCTGCTCACCACACTGGCCTCCTGCGCAAGAACGGATCGCGTCTCGTTATCATCTTATAGCGACTTGGTACAGTCAACATTCACCGGACGGTCTCCTCCAGACAGCCTCGTGCTCTCATAACGTCATTTTTTCTTTAACTCAGAGTAGAGAGACTCTGTGGACTGGATCTGCGTGAAATGTCGACACGGAGATGGTGAGGGAGACTCAGACTGAGGTACGGCCACCATCCACCAGGCGGCGCGCTCCCTGAGCGCCTCTAGCGGTCACGAAAGAGACTAACTCTGTGTCGGCCTCTACCGGAGGACTGGGGAACCACACAAACATGGCTGCGCCCATCGACTAGAAAAGAGTGAGACCAAAGCGAACAGCTGGGTTTCAGTTGCTCGCAGAGAGAATTAAATCATCAAGAGGTATCAGACGTTTCCTTAGATAGTGTTCCGACAGGTAATCTCAAATGTCTATTACTAGTTTAACTTTAGAATATGATATGGTTCAATGGCTTGGAATGCCGATGCCTGATAATAATGGGCGTATTGACAGTCGGTATAACATTTGTACTACCGTGCTCGAGTCACAGTGTGTAGTTTATGTGCTTTGTAATTGTATTATGGACACCGTGTAAGAATAATTCAAACTCCAACTGATCACACTGGTTCACATTCTATGACTTTTACTTCGGTGTAAGTTTATCAATGTTGCTAAGAATATATATACATACGAAGAGTCTTCATATTGCGATGTGTATTTTCTTTTATTTATTTTTATTATTTGACTTTGAGTATATTCCATTTTAAAAGATAAAATCACTGATTTAGTTATTCCAGTGTTGACGTTTATTTAGTATTTACGCACACTCACACCCTTACGTCTCATTGAACTAAACGTAAATGTGCATACCCGGTACCAGGGTACTGAGTAGTCGTGGGCGACCCTAACAGTACGTTCCCGTATTAGGGTATAGGGTCGGACCTGTCTGACTAGGTACTGAGATAATGATATATCGATGCAGACTGTGGCCTAGTTCAAGTTCCACTTCCAGTCACTGTAATATCAGTCTAATAATTCCTGGTTACATATCCATTGCTCATTTTACTGATCAACCTGTAGGGTCTGGTGTGGATTAATCAGCCATGGGGAACCAACTGACAGGCATCGCTCCTTCCCAGATTCTTCCCGTGGAGCATTACCTCACCGACTACCCAGACTACGAGTATGATGTCAGGTAACAGTGCATAACTACAACTTAAATAAGAACCTATATTGGTGCACACTGATGAATGAAGGTACCTATATATATATATATATATATATATATATATATATATATATATATATATATATATATATATATATATATATATATATCTATATCACATGTCCACGATGCCACACCCTCCCATGCAGGTATTTGGTAAGACATCAATAGGGCATGAATGATTGGGTTCTGGATGGAGAGCGCATACATACACGGTTAACGGTCGTCCTGACGAATACAAGAGAACTGAGCCTGCAAGAGAACTGAGCCAGAGGTGTGATTGCGAACTGAGCCTTCAGGAGAACTGAGCCTCCAAGAGAAGTGAGCCTGGCTCAGTCAGTCGAATAGGTCGATAGGCCGTACGGGACGTGGAATTACACCCACTTCCCGTAATAATTAAGCCATGGAACTTTAATACGACTTAGGCAAAGATATGGCCCATGAGCATTCCAAATTTGAAGAAGATCGGACATTACGATCTGCCGAAATTTGAAATTCCGCGTTCCGAGTCCGTCATAGATCGATTTCCTATAGAGGGATTGCCACAATAGAACCTATGACTTGTCCTTACGCCGTTACGGGCAACACTTTTCGCGCCGATCTATCCTGGCGCACTACGACATTGTTTATAGCACACCTGCCATCTTTTGTCTTGGAAATATGTCGTAGAATGCCTCTACGATCTTAGGTTGAAGACATTCACGAATGTCGTGACTAAAAAAACAGGGCCCAGGGCCCTGGCTCAGTTGGTAGCGCTAAATCTCAACCCCAGGCTCAGTTCTCCTGAAGGCTCAGTTCGCACCTCTGGCTCAGTTCTCTTGCGGGCTCAGTTCTCCAGGTACCGTCCTGACCCTTTTCCGCCGTGACCCGGTTTTTCGCGCAAAATTGTGGTCGTCGTGACCTGAGGTGCTAGTGGCCGTGACCCTTTGATCGCCGGGAAGACGGGCCGCGGACGCGGGGCACATAACGGGAGTAGGCGCGAATGACCCGAGGTGCTAGTTGCCGTGTGAGCCTTTGATCGCCGGGAAGACCTGACTCTAACCCTAACCCTAACCCTAACCAATCCTGCATCAATGACCAACAAATTGGGAAATAAACCCAAAAAAATAATAAATTACTCATGATAGATCTATTTATCAAAATTTGCCTTCAGAATTAACAAAATACCCCAAAATACTCATAATATCTATTGAATAGCTAATATTAAAGAGGGTCCCACAGGGGGGGGGTCCGATTTCCCAATTTCCCCAAAAGTAATAGCACATTTCCCTAAAAGTATTTTCGAAATTTCCCTATTTCCCCAAAAGTATTTGGCAAATTTCCCTGTAAAATAAGGAAGGGTCACCACGACCAGGACACAGGGTCACCACGACCATGACACTGGATCACCACGACCAGGAAGTAGGGTCATGGTGACTCTGGGTCATGGCGGAAAAGGGTCACGAGGTCTAATCACCCATACAAAATATTGACTGGTTTCAGATACAAGCGGCCGTATGCTCCGAGGAGTTGACGCGTAGTAATATCCGAGCGCATGCGAGGATATTTCGTAGAGTCAACTCTGAAGAGCATACAACCGCTTTTATCTCAAACCAGTCTATATTGTATTTATTGTCCACCTTTTCTGGACAAGTGGCATGTCGATATCAGTTCGTTTTAGTTATGCACTATTTTTCCATACGCACTATTTTTTCGTATGCGCCACCCGGAACATACAACATATCCGTATGCGCCGGGTATGTCCATACAAACTACCTGTGTGTTTTCTATGGAGACTTTGTATTAGGTGGATAATAAATTGCAGTACCGGTACCAGTCCTACTCATCTGGTGACACAGTCTTCATTCTATTTGAGTTCACAGCAGTTCACTATAAACTTGTTTGATCTCATCCGGGCGGGTTGTCGTGGCAAATGACCTACCGGGATTTTCTTCAATGGTTTCGGGAATTAGTTCTGTAGATTTGACTTGGCATACTACAGGATGTACCATTAGTTTGATGTGCATTGTTTAATGGCTAGTTTGTATTGAATGATGTGAAATGTTGTCTTCTTGTCAGTCTTGGGAGCACGCGCTTCTTCAAAGTAGCGCGGGCCCGGTACAAGGAGGGAATGGTGGTCGTCAAAGTGTTCGTCATCCACGACCCCTCACTGCCCCTCGTCACCTACCAACACAAAATAGAGAGTAAGTAGCGAGCTCCACTCTCATGTACATATATCAATGTTTCTATCTTTTTTGTTCATTCCATTACATGCTCTAACACACTGGAACCTAATATCAACGAGTGTTTACTCATTCGTAATATGCAGCAGAAAGTGTGTCCTGTCCAAAGTTCGGATAACATAAGTCAAACTAGAGTTACTTATTTTAAAGATTAGCTGATGTTACATTACAAGATTCAGTAATATACGAAGCCAGTTATTCAAGCACGGTTCATGGATGCCTTGAGCCCGGGACGATTCGAGCCCTGGACGCCTCGAGCCTTTCTGTGGACGCCTTGAGCCTACCCCATTTTGGCTTCCTTGAGCATCTAGATGTAAAAAACTTTGAAAGGTGTACTTATACTGGTTTATAGTCATATACACTTAACCCTAACCCTTAATCAACCCTTTTCTAACCCTAACCCACTATTCGGAACTAAAATGAGGTAGGCTCAAGGCGTCCACGGGGTCGGCTCAAGGCGTCCACGTTTTCGCGCTGACAGGAGGCTCAAACGGTAAAAGGGTCAAGGCGTCCAATTCCCTTCAAGCACAGTCGCACTTATCAGTGAACTTTTATTCAAATAAACCTGTTATAGATATACACGGTAGATTTTAATGATGACCAGGCAGGCTTTGTCGCGTACTGCTATGAATTTGCAACACAGTTGTCTTGACCACTACCAAACACACGGATGTTATTTGTTTTTAAATCAACGCGTCTTTTACAATTTTTAGAGTATCGAGAAGAACTGAGTCAAGCATCTAATTGTCTGCCTTTCCAGAAGACAATGGTATGTTATTTGTATTTACAGATTTCGTCGTTACAGTCCAACTGACCTTTTAACATGAAATTGGAGATGATTTGTATTTGGGCAATATGCAAAAAAAGAAATTTGACCAGGGAAGCTATTTGCTGAGGATATAAATTATCACGTTGCTTATTGCTACAATTCACTCCAATTCTACCTGTTCAATTTTAGCGTGGTGAGGCCAACCAGCTGAGATTTCCAGTTGAGGGAAGTGTGCAACACTCCGTCCTAGCAATAGTTTATGTTGCAGTGAAATTCCATACATCCACCGAAGAAGCGAGTGGAATTTTCTGTAGTCTGTACAAAGATAAAACTTTATTTAAAGGGGAAACACAAAAAGAAATTCTAAAAAAAAATTTCCAACCAGGAATCCTTTTTCCTGGAACGAAATTATAATTCTTCACCCCAAGATTCCCAATGGAGTTTACTATGCACTACCTAGGGACATGGGGAACCCAGTTTTTTTCTCCAAGAGAATCACCAAACCCACACACAACTACATCTCGACTCAAACCCTACTAAAACACCTCCAGTAGGCTTTTCCCAGCTTATAAAAAGGCGATAACGCACCTCGCCTGATGAGACCTCTGCTAGTTGTCAGATAAAGCGGCCTTCCTGTGCCGTATGTACGTCAAGGACGGTAAAGTTAGTTGATCTTTTTGCTGCTAGTTGTCAGATAAAGCGGCCTTCCTGTGCCGTATGTACGTCAAGGACGGTAAAGTTAGTTGATCTTTTTGCTGCTAGTTGTCAGATAAAGCGGCCTTCCTGTGCCGTATGTACGTCAAGGACGGTAAAGTTAGTTGATCTTTTTGCTGCTAGTTGTCAGATAAAGCGGCCTTCCTGTGCCGTATGTACGTCAAGGACAGTCTGTACGACCGTATCAGCACCCGACCATTCCTCAACGCCATTGAGAAGAAGTGGATCGCCTTCCAGCTTCTCTGTGCACTAAACCAGTGCCACAAGAAAAACGTAAGTATGACCTAGTCAAGTTTAATAGAACACTGTAAATATACATTATGTAGGATTCAACACTTTTTGTAAGACCTGGCTATAACACCTCTCACTCAACCCGATGACTTAACCGTAAGTGTGACTATCATAGAACAATCTAGGTGACGTCAGAGACTTGTAACACACGCTACTCGCCAAGTGTGAGTTCCCGGACAAGTTTCTCTGGGTTTACAAGTTGCTGTAAATGTGAGCGTGTGATGATGTGCCCTTCGTTCAGGTTTGTCACGGTGACGTGAAATCCGAGAACGTGATGGTGACGGGGTGGAACTGGCTGCTGCTCACGGACTTCGCCAGCTTTAAACCCACCTACGTGCCCGAGGTAAGTGTGGAGTTCTCGTGTTATCAGCGTGGGTCACCTACTGACGTGATAATTAATTAAGTTGATAGATATATGATAAAAAGTCCGTATTTGATAAGTAAGAAGGTAGTCTTATATGGAGACTGGCTGACTGTCTTTGTACGTCAAAAATAGGCAGTTACATTATTGATTAGACACATCTCGATGCCGATCAATAACTGTAGTGTGTTTTGATCTAAGAAGACGGCCTGTTATCGTGTTATTATATACCTAAAAATGGCATATGATAATAGTTTGTTTGGATATTATTGAATATGCAGTATAGATGACTTTGAGTTGGTGTAAGCCCACTAAATCAGGTGCTGTATTCAGACTGGCAGTTCTCCTGTATTTAGAATTTGTACCATGTGCCCCATCTACCGAGACAAATTGCAATTCAAGTACCCTTATACACATATATACTGATATCCATAATGATTTTGTTTTCAAACTGTACCATTCTATACTGGTCTTTGTCAGGACAACCCGGCTGACTTCTCGTACTTCTTTGACACGTCTCGGCGTCGCACATGTAATCTGTCCCCGGAACGCTTCGTCGAGAGCTCGTGGAGGAACTCTGAGGCCAAAGAGCGCGCTGACATGGACCTGACAGCCAGCGAGGTGAAGAAGGGCGACCTCACTCCTGCCATGGACATCTTCGCTGCAGGGTGAGGCCCGCTTCACCTTCACTCCACTCACTTGCCATACCTTATCTACCAACCATGTCTTCTTATGCTCTACCCATCCCGTCAACCAGGCATATGGTGGCTAAGATAGACATGCATTAGGTTTGCAGTCTGACTTCGTTGATATTCTCATGGTCTCACTATATTTAGTAATTCATGGGAGTATCTCTGAGGCCTGAAGTAACCATACCACGAACTTGCAGATCTTCTAAATCAGGATTTACATTTTTTTTGTAAATCAGAATTCATGACAATATTCTACACAATTTTGCTGTTACTAATCAGGGCCAGTTTACGAAATGTTTAGTCACTGATATACAAACGTAGAAATTTATTACTTATAGTTGAGCGTTCCCTTCATGTTGTAGTTGTTATTGATGACAGTCTTACAGCTGTGTCACACTGTAGTCGTTATTGAGGGTGACTGTAGTTGACGTAGTTGACGTTATTACCAGTCTTATAGGTGTGTCACGTTGTAGTCGTTATTGAGGGTGACTGTAGTTGACGTAATTACCGGTCTTATAGGTGTGTAACGTTGTAGTCGTTATTGAGGGTGACTGTAGTTGACGTAGTTGACGTTGTTACCGGTCTTACAGGTGTGTCACACTGTAGTCGTTATTGAGGGTGACTATAGTTGACGTTGTTACCGGTCTAACAGGTGTGTCACGTTGTAGTCGTTATTGAGGGTGACTGTAGTTGACGTAGTTGACGTTGTTACCGGTCTTACAGCTGTGTCACACTGTAGCCGTTATTGAGGGTGACTGTAGTTGACGTAGTTGACGTAGTTACCGGTCTTACAGGTGTGTCACGTTGTAGTCGTTATTGAGGGTGACTGTAGTTGACGTAATTACCGGTCTTACAGCTGTGTCACATTGTAGTCGTTATTGAGGGTGACTGTAGTTGACGTAGTTGACGTTGTTACCGGTCTTACAGCTGTGTCACACTGTAGTCGTTATTGAGGGTGACTGTAGTTGACGTAGTTGATGTTGTTACCGGTCTTACAGGTGTGTCACGTTGTAGTCGTTATTGAGGGTGACTGTAGTTGACGTAGTTGACGTTGTTACCGGTCTTACAGGTGTGTCACACTGTAGTCGTTATTGAGGGTGACTGTAGTTGACGTAGTTGACGTTGTTACCGGTCTTACAGGTGTGTCACGTTGTAGTCGTTATTGAGGGTGACTGTAGTTGACGTAGTTGACGTTGTTACCGGTCTTACAGCTGTGTCACGTTGTAGTCGTTATTGAGGGTGACTGTAGTTGACGTAGTTGACGTTGTTACCGGTCTTACAGGTGTGTCACGTTGTAGTCGTTATTGAGGGTGACTGTAGTTGACGTAGTTACCGGTCTTACAGGTGTGTCACGTTGTAGTCGTTATTGAGGGTGACTGTAGTTGACGTAGTTGACGTTACCGGTCTTACAGCTGTGTCACGTTGTAGTTGTTATTGAGGGTGACTGTAGTTGACGTTGTTACCGGTCTTACAGGTGTGTCACGTTGTAGTCGTTATTGAGGGTGACTGTAGTTGACGTTACCGGTCTTACAGCTGTATCACGTTGTAGTCGTTATTGAGGGTGACTGTAGTTGACGTAGTTGACGTTGTTACCGGTCTTACAGGTGTGTCACGTTGTAGTCGTTATTGAGGGTGACTGTAGTTGACGTTGTTACCGGTCTTACAGGTGTGTAACGTTGTAGTCGTTATTGAGGGTGACTGTAGTTGACGTTGTTACCGGTCTTACAGGTGTGTCACGTTGTAGTCGTTATTGAGGGTGACTGTAGTTGACGTAACTGACGTTACCGGTCTTACAGCTGTGTCACGTTGTAGTCGTTATTGAGGGTGACTGTAGTTGACGTAGTTGACGTAATTACCGGTCTTATAGGTGTGTCACGTTGTAGTCGTTATTGAGGGTGACTGTAGTTGACGTAGTTACCGGTCTTACAGGTGTGTCACACTGTAGTCGTTATTGAGGGTGACTGTAGTTGACGTAGTTGACGTTGTTACCGGTCTTATAGGTGTGTCACGTTGTAGTCGTTATTGAGGGTGACTGTAGTTGACGTAGTTACCGGTCTTATAGGTGTGTCACGTTGTAGTCGTTATTGAGGGTGACTGTAGTTGACGTAGTTACCGGTCTTACAGCTGTGTCACGTTGTAGTCGTTATTGAGGGTGACTGTAGTTGTTATTGTTTATGTTCTTGTAGGTGCGTCATCGCTGAGCTGCTGACGGAGGGCACCCAGGTCTTTGACCTCTCACAGCTCCTGTCATACCGCAGTGGCGAATTCAGCCCCTGGAAGCTGCTCGAGAAGATCGAGGACGTCCACATGAGGGTCAGTCGATGAACTATTCATGAATATATCTAAAATTACAATCTAAATGAATGATAAAAGCAAATGACAGAGATTCGACTATTCCCAATTTTCCTCTGATAAAAAGCCTTTTTTTTGTATTCAAATGAAACACTAAAGATAACACAAGTTTTCTAACTTAGCCGTCTAGAATGAGTAGTTGTGCCCATCACTCCTATATGACTGTATATTACTGATGGTGCTGTTGCCAATGACTAGAACCTGTTTAATGCGGCGCTAGGAGATGGTGCGGCACATGATGCAGAAGGAGCCCCAGCACCGCCTCTCCGCTGAGGAGTACCTGGTACAGCAGAGGAACAAGGCCTTCCCCGAGTACTTCTACACCTTCCTCAAACTGTACCTGCAGCGGTTCGCTACAGCTCCCATCCTTCCTTCTGACGACAAGATAGCTAGGTGACTGATGAGACGGACAACTCCTCAGTAGATTTCTCAATAATTAAAATTACCTTCAGACACGTATTGTGCATAATAAAATCGTAATTTGTTTAACATTCTGTAGCAGCAGATGATGTTATTTCCTGTTTTTCAATAATTTGTTAGCATTTGATCACTTGCTGCATTGTAGAATTGTTCATATGACAGGAAGCTATGAAGTATACAACCGCTTCACATGATCCATTCTAAACTTTATGTTTCCTTGATATCTTTGTGGAAGACATTTTCTTTGGAGGGTTTGACATTTAGTAAAATTTGAATATCCTGGGAATTAAAGGAAACAGAAGTTATACTTTTGTAAGTTTAGGAATGTTTTGTGTGTATTTTTAGAGTGAAGCGGGACCTTCCTGTAATTCTCAAGAACCTGGAGATCGATGAGACGGAGTCACAGAACAACACAGTGCTCGTGCTCGTCATCTCGCTGGTCACTGCTTCTATATCCAGCCTCCACGTGTGTATCCTACTGTCTGTCTCCCATCAACTCACACACTTAATATTATACTCACCCTCCACGTGTGTATCCTACTGTCTGTCTCCCATCAACTCACACACTTAATATTATACTCACCCTCCACGTGTGTATCCTACTGTCTGTCTCCCATCAACTCACACACTTAATATTATACTCACCCTCTACGTGTGTATCCTACTGTCTGTTTCCCACCAACTCACACTTAATATTGTACTCACCCTCCACGTGTGTATCCTACTGTCCATTTCCCATCAACTCACACACTTAATATTATACTCACCCTCTACGTGTGTATCCTACTGTCTGTCTCCCATCAACTCACACTTAATATTATACTCACCCTCCACGTGTGTATCCTACTGTCTGTCTCCCATCAACTCACACACTTAATATTATACTCACCCTCCACGTGTGTATCCTACTGTCTGTTTCCCACCAACTCACACACTTAATATTATACTCACCCTCCACGTGTGTATCCTACTGTCCATTTCCCACCAACTCACACTTAATATTATACTCACCCTCCACGTGTGTATCCTACTGTCTGTCTCCCACCAACTCACACTTAATATTATACTCACCCTCCACGTGTGTATCCTACTGTCTGTTTCCCACCAACTCACACTTAATATTATACTCACCCTCCACGTGTGTATCCTACTGTCTGTTTCCCACCAACTCACACTTAATATTATACTCACCCTCCACGTGTGTATCCTACTGTCCATTTCCCATCAACTCACACTCTTAATATTATACTCACCCTCCACGTGTGTATCCTACTGTCTGTCTCCCACCAACTCACACACTTAATATTATACTCACCCTCCACGTGTGTATCCTACTGTCTGTCTCCCACCAACTCACATGCTTATTATCATACCCAGTGTAACCTTACGAGAGAAGGAAATAAATGTTCCTGAAACAGAGCAGAAGAATTGAAGGAATTTTCCAAGTGAATATTAGTTACAAATGTTCTCAGCCAAAAGGATGACAGTCCCTCTCTTCTACTTTTGATCTGTAGAGTAAAGAAAACGTAAGCTGTCGTAGAATGATAGGAAGCCTCTAGTTGATAGAAAAAAGTAATCTTCTATTTCTAATTGTATGTAATTTCAGCTTCCTGTTTGTATCTTTGTAAAGTTTCTGAACTTCAAAAGCTAATATTCTAAGTGAATTACCATAACATGATTGCATTTTCACCGTAAAATACCTCTATATTATTATATATATTAGGGGAGATGGGGAACGGTTTTTGCGGCTTACATTATAGTACATTACAGTAATATATTCAGGAATCCTGAATAATTATAGCCTCGATACCCTCGATACCCTGTGGTAAACTGGTCAGATGTGGTCCGCACCCGGCGACAGTAGTGTATTTTTATATATCGCGCAGGCACCCATTACAGCTCAATGAATACCTACTAGCGGGTGGGGCTCACTCTGGTCAGATGTGGTCCGCACCCGGCGACAGTAGTGTATTTTTATATATTGCAACAGGCTTTCACCTCCCTCCCTCCCTCCCTCCCTCCCTCCCTCCCTCCCTCCCTCCCTCCCTCCCTCCCTCCCTCCCTCCCTCCCTCCCTCCCTCCCTCCCTCCCTCCCTCCCTCCCTCCCTCCCTCCCTCCCTCCCTCCCTCCCTCCCTCCCTCCCTCCCTCCCTCCCTCCCTCCCTATTGCAAGACTATTGTAACACTGTTGCAACTTGTACTGGAGTTTTGATATTATATTTATCTTATTTGGACTGATTTAAGAATTTATTTCTTAAAACATGTATACAATACTTGTTGAAACCGAAATCATGGCAATGCCATGCCAACTTTTAATCCTTGTTTCTTAACTATGCGATGTGACAAAATCTATGATTGGGGTGTGGCTTTGACTAGATTTGTGTCCTGAACCTGATTTGCGGATATCCCATATGTAAATCTAAATTGATATGACGTGGCAATAACACCTCTAAAAAAATATGTAGATCTAGAATAGCCGTAGAGAAACAGTAATGATACATCACGTTCATTTAATAGAGATGGCAGGTTTCCACTTTTCATTGTAAATCCTTGTTTTTATTTTTAGTATATCACATTATTTTTCTTGTATGAAATGAAGATAGTATAATCCCTCTCCGCATCACTCAGTCCTGTGCTGAGACTGACTCTGACCTGTTTTCCACATTATCTCCATTTCTCTGAGGAAGCACATTCCACATGGACATTTTTTCCACCTTTATTTCTGATTCCAAGTGACATCCCTGATTTTAAAGTATTGTGTTTGATCGCACAGTACTGCAAGTCGAAGCTGACAGCGCTGGAGGTGATGCTGTCCCTGTCAAAGTTTGTCACGGCCGACATCATTCTTGACAGACTCGTGCCCTTCATGGTGAGTGTAGAACCATCTCTTATATACCTACACTCCATAGTTTCACACCGCTGTCTGTATATAGTATGCTTATATACCTACGGGCGAACTCTCTACAGTTACATACCGCTGTCTGAGTGTATTCCTATATAGTAATAGACAAACACTCTATAGTCACATACTGCCATCTGTATGTAGTATTCTTATTTACCTTATTTATATTTATGTTTACTAATCGATATGTTTTTCAGCATTCATCTTCTTTTCATACACATGCACTGATACTTAAACTGTTATGTACGCTGGCTGATATGTATGTAAATTTCAATTGGAAGAACTCCCCTAGTGGGAGAAATTGGAAATAAATGATTTAAAAAAAAAGAAGAATACCTATAGACGAACACTCTATAGTTACATAACGCTGTCTGTATGTAGTACTATATACCTATAGACGAACACTCTATAGTTACATACCGCTGTCTGTATGTAGTATTATATACCTATAGATGAACACTCTGTAGTTACATACCGCTGTCTGTATGTAGTACTATATACCTATAGACGAACACTCTATAGTTACATAACGCTGTCTGTATGTAGTATTATATACCTATAGATGAACACTCTATAGTTACATACCGCTGTCTGTATGTAGTACTATATACCTATAGATGAACACTCTATAGTTACATACCGCTGTCTGTATGTAGTACTATATACCTATAGATGAACACTCTATAGTTGCATACCGCTGTCTGTATGTAGTTTTCTTATATACCTATAGACGAACACTCTATAGTTACATACCGCTGTCTGTATGTAGTACTATATACCTATAGACGAACACTCTATAGTTACATACCGCTGTCTGTATGTAGTACTATATACCTATAGACGAACACTCTATAGTTACATAACGCTGTCTGTATGTAGTACTATATACCTATAGGTGAACACTCTATAGTTACATACCGCTGTCTGTATGTAGTTTTCTTATATACCTTTGGGCGAACACTCTATAGTTACATACCGCTGTCTGTATGTAGTACTATATAGACGAACACTCTATAGTTACATACCGCTGTCTGTATGTAGTACTATATAGACGAACACTCTATAGTCACATAACGCTGTCTGTATGTAGTACTATATACCTATAGATGAACACTCTATAGTTACATTCCGCTGTCTGTATGTAGTACTATAGAATTACTATGTTGTCGCTCGTGTATGGTGGACGTACGCCGAGGTTTGTCTCACGGTCGTACTCACCAAGGCCGTAGGCCGAGGTGAGTGCGACCGTGAGACAAACCGAGGTGTACGGACACCATACTCGAACGACAACGTCGTAATTCTATTATTATATACCTTCAAATGTATTAGAAATTGCTAAATTACCGTTTTTTCACCGTAAATCGCCATAACGTCACACTCAACTGTTCGACAAAGACGTCAAATACACTGTCATACTTGTTATTCAATCCCATAGTCCTTAGCGGCAACTTTCTACACTCGCCTATCTGAGTTTTGCTTTCCGCGTCATTGGCGCCGTACACAGGATCTACGGTTCGGATAGCGTTAACTAATCTGGACTCCGCTTGGAGAATGTGAAGTTACCCGGATTCACTTTTTACATCACCAATCGTATCACTACTGATTGTTTTTGGATTAAACGGAACGGAATATCGGCTTCGGAGAGTGAAGTTAACGTTTTCTAGTAACCATGGTGCCTTGGTTCGTCTTTTCTGAATTTGTGTGTTGCGATGCGTCTTACACGTGAAACGTAATGAGTTATAACGTGTGTTTACCAAATATCACAACAAATAACGTGTAGCTTTAACCTCGTACCGTTGAATAGCGTTAATATGCGATATTGAACGATAACATCACTCGTCTTGCCGACTTGACGGTGCGGCCGCTGACACGTCATCATCAGGATTTCCCAGAGCGTAGGGAAACCCCGATAATGACGTCACGCATATACGGTCGCCTTTGTTGACGGTCGATCGGCGAGGGTCGGTGTTGATATCGAACGAATACACATATTTAAGCAATTTAAACGGTATTGCGTGCATGCTGCACGTTATACACCTCGATATTTGGTCAATACACGTGATAACTCGTTGCGTTGGGCGTGTAAGACGCATCGGAACACGCGAAGTGAAGAGAACCGCCATTTGCAATTTTTCTGCCAAGATTCATGTTGTCGACCTCTCGGCCAATCAGATTGCGTTATTTTTCAAAGCACTCCGTATGTCAGTCAAAGCACTCCGTATGTCTTTCAAAGCACTCCGTATGTCAATTCCAAAGGCGATGCGTACCAAGCTAAACAGAGTATCATGGTTATATGATATTATTACTATATCCCTAGGAGCAGTCAGTATTGATAGCGAGTTTGTGCATAGGTATATAATAATATATAGACGAACACTCTATAGTTACATAACGCTGTCTGTATGTAGTACTATATACCTATAGATGAACACTCTATAGTTACATACTGCTGTCTGTATGTAGTACTATATAGACGAACACTCTATAGTTACATACTGCTGTCTGTATGTAGTACTATATACCTATAGATGAACACTCTATAGTTACATACCGCTGTCTGTATGTAGTACTATATACCTATAGACAAACTCTCTATAGTTACATACCGCTGTCTGTATGTAGTTTTCTTATATACCTTTGGGCGAACTCTCTATAGTTACATACCGCTGTCTGTATGTAGTTTTCTTATATACCTTTGGGCGAACTCTCAATAGTTACATAATGCTGTCTGTATGTAGTACTATATACCTATAGATGAACACTCTATAGTTACATACCGCTGTCTGTATGGAATTTTCTTATATACCTATAGATGAACACTCTATAGTTACATACCGCTGTCTGTATGGAGTTTTCTTATATACCTATAGACGAACACTCTATAGTTACATACCGCTGTCTGTATGTAGTACTATATACCTATAGACGAACACTCTATAGTTACATAACGCTGTCTGTATGTAGTACTATATACCTATAGACGAACACTCTATAGTTACATAACGCTGTCTGTATGTAGTACTATATACCTATAGACGAACACTCTATAGTTACATACCGCTGTCTGTATGTAGTACTATATACCTATAGACGAACACTCTATAGTTACATACCGCTGTCTGTATGTAGTACTATATACCTATAGATGAACACTCTATAGTTACATACCGCTGTCTGTATGTAGAACTATATACCTATAGACGAACACTCTATAGTTACATAACGCTGTCTGTATGTAGTACTATATACCTATAGACGAACACTCTATAGTTACATAACGCTGTCTGTATGTAGTACTATATACCTATAGACGAACACTCTATAGTTACATACCGCTGTCTGTATGTAGTACTATATACCTATAGATGAACACTCTATAGTTACATAACGCTGTCTGTATGTAGTACTATATACCTATAGATGAACACTCTATAGTTACATACCGCTGTCTGTATGGAGTTTTCTTATATACCTTTGGGCGAACTCTCTATAGTTACATACCGCTGCCCTGGACGGAGTAACTTACGTTTTCTTACCTAGGCTGAGGATTCCTTAGCTAGGTTGACAGTGACATCACACTAACAACTAACCGTGTTTGTGTGTGTTGAGAACAGCTCCACCTGGTGAACGATGCATACCCGTCCGTGCGGGCAGAAGCCATCCACACCCTCACGCGATGTCTGGCCAGCGTCAACAAAGTGCCCATCAGCGACGCCAACATCTTCCCCGAGTACATCCTCCCACAGATGGTACCGTCTCCCTCTTCTAAACATGATTAAGAAGTATCGTGTGTCTCTATCGTGGCCTATTAGAATATGAATACGAGTCACTTTACGAGAATTTCAGGTTGCATGTTTAGTGGAAAGAAAGAATTGTCTAATTTGTGCTTAGTCATGCATGTTTGAAAGAGAGAGTAAGAAAAAAATCTATGAATTTTTTAATCCTTTGAAGTCGCAGGCTACAGATTTGTAAAATTTGCAAAATTATAATTGTTTAGATGAGATAGTAGGTTATCTGTGTTATGCATATTGAATTACTATTATGAGATCTTTATGGTAATATATTTAAAAACTACACAAACTGGCCCCAGTCGACGATCTTTTAATGACACAACCTGGCGCACATTCAAAAAACAATCGTCCATGTGTATGTTAGTCTGTTATTACTTTCCTCTGCTCACTAATGTAAGCAAACTTGTTTTCAATCATGCAACAGTGATGAGATGTTGTATTCAGTATGTGCTCGTAATATAGTATTGTAAACTGGTATAACTAATCAAGACCCCAGAAATAGCTGAAATGTGGTAAACATCTCGTTAGAAATTCACAGACACTGCATGAAAAACACCAGTTTATTCCTATATACACCACTGCGGAAATATATGTATCGGCTGTAAATTGACTTTTTTTCATATACATACGTCCATATTTCGCGCCAGCGTATGAGGCATATACAAGACTTTCCTTTTTAATATTTCACACCTGGCGTATATGAGAGGAAACATCCTCTGTCTGACATGTATAGGCCATCATATGTGTACCGATAGAAAATGAAAAAGGTGAAGACCTGTCCCCCCCACCCTCCGCCTCCCGCCCCTGTTGGTAGAGGTATAGGTGGTCTCAGTGGGAAGTCCTTATTTGATCCGGGGTTGGCCAGGTTAGGCGAGTGTTAGGCAGGAGGGGATGAGGGATAAGCTGGGGTAAGATGATTTCTGGATTCAACTATTTTTTTTTTGGTGAAATTTCTTTATTGAGTCTAAATAGTTACATTCACGATGAAAATTGTACATGTCACAAAGTTCGACCCAATAAAGGGGCTGAGACCTCAGCCTATATAAACCTGGACAGGGCCATTATATAGTAGACCTGACTAACCACTCATAGAAATGGTGTTAAAAAGTAAAATCTATTAGAAAAACGGTAAAAACAACAACATAATGCAGGGTTTATTATGTGTAATTAATCAATTTATATTCAATCAGGTTTTATAAAAATTTTATAGAATAAATTGGTAATATAAGATTGCATTTTTTATATAATACAGACTTGGATGTTTAATGGAAAATGAAATATGTTACCAGTAGTGTCTCCAAGTGGCAGAGATCGAAACTATTGGATAGTGGTGTAAATACAACAGAATCAGGCATATATATGAATCAAGCACCTACAGATGAGGCGTATACACACAGGGAATTGGACGACCTTGTATACGCAAAAGCATACCTATATACGCTGGGTGCATTCATATGTAAAACGGTTGTGTTCATGCAGAAAAATCTATAAAGAACCTACTAACAGCTCAGTACCCAGCTGAACAATATCACACATATTGTGTCTTCAGAGAGGTTGATGAGTTATTGCTGTGACTGTATTGAGAGGGATTTATGAGTTTATTGCTGTGACTGTATCAAGAGTTGGTGAGTTATTGCTGTGACTGTATCGAGAGGAGTTGGTGAGTTATTGCTGTGACTGTATCGAGAGGAGTTAGTGAGTTTATTGCTGTGACTGTATTGAGAGGAGTTAGTGAGTTTATTGCTGTGACTGTATTGAGAGGAGTTGGTGAGTTTATTGCTGTGACTGTATTGAGAGGAGTTGGTGAGTTTATTGCTGTGACTGTATTGAGAGGAGTTGGTGAGTTATTACTGTGACTGTATCGAGAGGAGTTGGTGAGTTATTGCTGTGACTGTATCGAGAGGAGTTAGTGAGTTTATTGCTGTGACTGTATCGAGAGGAGTTAGTGAGTTTATTGCTGTGACTGTATTGAGAGGAGTTGGTGAGTTATTGCTGTGACTGTATCGAGAGGAGTTGGTGAGTTATTGCTGTGACTGTATCGAGAGGAGTTAGTGAGTTTATTGCTGTGACTGTATTGAGAGGAGTTAGTGAGTTTATTGCTGTGACTGTATTGAGAGGAGTTGGTGAGTTTATTGCTGTGACTGTATTGAGAGGAATTGGTGAGTTTATTGCTGTAACTGTATTGAGAGGAGTTGGTGAGTTTATTGCTGTGACTGTATTGAGAGGGATTTATGAGTTTATTGCTGTGACTGTATCGAGAGGAGTTGGTGAGTTTATTGCTGTGACTGTATCGAGAGGAGTTGGTGAGTTATTGCTGTGACTGTATCGAGAGGAGTTGGTGAGTTTATTGCTGTGACTGTATTGAGAGGGATTTATGAGTTTATTGCTGTGACTATCGAGAGGAGTTGGTGAGTTTATTGCTGTGACTGTATTGAGAGGAGTTGGTGAGTTTATTGCTGTAACTGTATTGAGAGGAGTTGGTGAGTTTATTGCTGTGACTGTATTGAGAGGAGTTGGTGAGTTTATTGCTGTGACTGTATTGAGAGGAGTTGGTGAGTTTATTGCTGTGACTATTGACAGAGCCACCTAAGTCAGGACGCGGTTGTCAAGGTGCGCGTGGCCTACGCAGAGAACATCGCCCTGCTGGCTGAGACGGCGCTTCGTTTCCTCGAGATCGTCCAGCTGAACCACTCGGCTGACGGGCCCGACACGGAGGACTCTCAGGACAGCATGCAGTACAAGGTATTACACAACCTGTTTACGGAGCACTCGCCTTCTTTTGTTCATCTTGGGCGGTTGTAATTGTATACACTTATTCTTATAGCTTCTGATGATTCTTGGACCGACTGATCCGTCGGGCAAAGGGTGGAATCTGTCAATGTCGTCGTGTCAATGTCTTATAGAATCTAGGTATACTACATCATGTTCTATAAGCACTTTATAATTCCTGGATGTATGGCCTATAGGGTACAGAGCCATTGTTAGTTCATGAAGCAGTCACTAGGTGGTCGTGGGACAAAACCTGTATTCTGGCTCTTTGTTCTTACGAAATTCAGCTGCCTTTCAATGTTTTAACAAGGTTCCTTTGACTCTCTACACTAATCCCAGAGCAGGAAGATATAATGCTAAAACCTAGGACATGATGTTTTTCAACTGGAACACTTAATTTACATATGTGAGCAAGGCAAGAAAAGTGACATTTCCCAATTATCACTCACTTCTTTGCACCTCCATTAGTAAAGAACAGCTACTTTTTCACCTCCTTTAGTGAAGAACATCTACTTGGGGGGCGTCATGGCGGCGCCCATGGATCATAGGCTATATGCTGTATAGACGATGACCAAGCAAAATGAGCCCCCTTAAGTTTTATTATACAAAGTCACCATTGACAATGTATAGGGACTTCATATATCACGACCCATTATATAAAACCTGTCAGATTCCATAAATGTGGTTTATGGAAATTCCTGGGATTAATCTACTCGAGAAAATGGATAATAAATACAACAAACGATGGTTTTGTGAACAGGTGGCTCACCAAACCGCTGTAGGTTGACGCTCGTGTATTACTATGCGTCAAGCACTCGTGGTTTACGGCCGCCTGTCCACGATTGGTTATGGTCTGTATCTGACGTCTGTGTTTGCTAGGCGAGTTACGATGCCGAGCTGCAGGCGCTGCACGAGATGATCCAGCAGAAAGTGGTGACGCTACTCAGCGACCCCGACAACATCGTCAAGCACACGCTACTGGAGACTGGCATCACCAGGCTCTGTGTCTTCTTCGGTCGTCAAAAAGGTACCAAGCTCTTAGCGCCACCATCACACATACGGCCCTCACACAGCGCACCCAGCTATATCAAAGGCCAATCCTTCCCACACCATGTCTATGTGGTGGGGGAAGTAAAAGAACTCTCACCTCAGTAAATGTGTAGGGGTGAGATTTCTACCTGAATTCATCACATAGATTCGGTCAAACTCAAAGTTAGTCTAATAGAACATATTGGACCTTAACCTACCCAAACAAACGAACAGCGCTAAACGCACGTCACTGAATTATGAGAATACTTTTCTTTTCCTTGAGAATTAAGAGAATATGGTGCATCATGAATCTTCAAATACGGTACCATGTGTATCTAGATCCCGCCACCAATACTTGCATGTGGTATTTTTGTAACTTGTAGTTTTTCTGCTACTTGCTATAACCAGTTTGTCTAAGAGCTACTACAGTTTCTGATGATGATATAAACGAAACGCATGGGAATTGTAAAAAGTCCATGAAACAGAATCTGAAATGTAACAAATCATTTCATCGTGTACTTGGATGATAGGTCAGTGACTGCATTGATTGAGCAACTTTCCTTGTGTAAAAAATGATGTCAAAGAAGAAATTTATGACAACAAACATTTATGATAAATAAGATTTGAAAATAATGTCAATTTCTAAAAATGTTGACTTCATATTATGATAATTGTGTTGCTGTAGATTACTTTTCGCTGAAAAGCACTTTGCTTCAATTTATTCAAGTTACGTTTACGTGAGAAATAATTCCAGTTTACTTCAAATAATAACCCTACGATCCCCTGGGACGTTAAACAATCCAAATTACTCCCAAGAAATCTAGTCGTGACTTGTCAATTTCTTTTTACCTTTTTTCATTTTATTCACAGCCAATGATGTGCTGCTGTCTCACATGATCACCTTCCTGAACGACAAGTACGACTGGTACTTGCGCGGGGCCTTCTTTGACAGCATCGTGGGAGTCGCGGCTTACGTGGGCTGGCAGAGCTCGTCAATCCTGAAACCGCTCCTAGAACAGGTGAGCATACACACCTCACCTAAACCACATCTAGAACAGGTGAGCATACACACCTCACCTAAACCACGCCTAGAACAGGCATACACACCTCACCTCAACCACACCTATAACGCTGAGTGTGTTTTTAGGGACTGAGTGACGTGAATTGATGGTAACGTGACTAACGCTGAGCGTGTTTTCAGGGACTGCGTGATGTGAATTGATGGTAACGTGACTAATGCTGAGCGTGTTTTCAGGGACTGAGTGACGTGAATTGATGGTAACGTGACTAACGCTGAGTGTGTTTTCAGGGACTGAGTGACGTGAATTGATGGTAACGTGACTAACGCTGAGTGTGTTTTCAGGGACTGAGTGACGTGAATTGATGGTAACGTGACTAACGCTGAGTGTGTTTTCAGGGACTGAGTGACGTGAATTGATGGTAATGTGACTAACGCTGAGTGTGTTTTTAGGGACTGAGTGACGTGAATTGATGGTAACGTGACTAACGCTGAGTGTGTTTTCAGGGACTGAGTGACGTGAATTGATGGTAACGTGACTAACGCTGAGGGTGTTTTCAGGGACTGAGTGACGTGAATTGATGGTAACGTGACTAACGCTGAGTGTGTTTTCAGGGACTGAGTGACGTGAATTGATGGTAACGTGACTAACGCTGAGTGTGTTTTCAGGGTCTGAGTGACGTGAATTGATGGTAACGTGACTAATGCTGAGTGTGTTTTCAGGGACTGAGTGACGTGAATTGATGGTAACGTGACTAACGCTGAGTGTGTTTTCAGGGTCTGAGTGACGTGAATTGATGGTAACGTGACTAATGCTGAGTGTGTTTTCAGGGACTGAGTGACGTGAATTGATGGTAACGTGACTAACGCTGAGTGTGTTTTCAGGGACTGAGTGACGTGAATTGATGGTAACGTGACTAACTCTGAGTGTGTTTTCAGGGACTGAGTGACGTGAATTGATGGTAACGTGACTAACGCTGAGCGTGTTTTCAGGGACTGAGTGACGTGAATTGATGGTAACGTGACTAACGCTGAGCGTGTTTTCAGGGACTGAGTGACGTGAATTGATGGTAACGTGACTAACGCTGAGCGTGTTTTCAGGGACTGAGTGACGTGAATTGATGGTAACGTGACTAACGCTGAGTGTGTTTTCAGGGACTGAGTGACGTGAATTGATGGTAACGTGACTAACGCTGAGTGTGTTTTTAGGGACTGAGTGACGTGAATTGATGGTAACGTGACTAACGCTGAGTGTGTTTTCAGGGACTGAGTGACGTTGAGGAGTTCGTCATCCACAAGACGCTGAGTGCTCTGACGTCACTAACAGAGCTGGGGTTGCTACAGAAACCGACCTTGCATGACCTTCTAGACGATGTCGTGCCCTTCTTCTGTCACCCGGTATGTAAAACTGATAAGTTTCAACTTTATTTCAAAAACCATAGACGGCATTAGTGTGACGTCATCCTCCCCCCGCTGAGACGGCCTTCCCGGTCTGCGGTGACAAGCCGCTGTCAGCTCACCGTAGATCAGGGCCCATGGCGAGTTACATCCAACTTGTTTTGCATTTGTGAATTGTTAAAGAACATGTGCCTCTAGAATATCATCTTAACTTGGTACTGATAGTATTTGTTCTTATACCCCGTGTAGAGAGCTACTTGTTTTGAGTTTGGTGTGTGTCGGGTGCCTCCCGCGCCCGCCTAACGGTGGTAGCGGTGACCTGACCGTACTGCCTGCTCACCCGCTCAGTCCTCGCCTGGCCACTGATGTTCAGTCCGGTCTGTGGTCGTGGGACTCACTGCACTAGGGCAGGCAGGGTGGGGGGGAAGTTGGGGAATGTCCTTCGGTTTCTTCTGAGTCCATCAATGTCTGAATGAGCATGGAGACAGGCTGAGGTGTCGGGTGTACCGCCCGACGTGAACCTGGTGGACGGGTGTGAGAGGTCTAGTCGACAAGGAGTGAAGGCTCTTCTCTATCACTCTCATCATCTCGCCGTAAAATAGTGAATATTTCAACAAAATGGGGCGAAGACATTGTAAGTAAAAGCCATGAGACCTTGAGAATGACACTTGTCGACATAAGGATCGTCTCCATTTGACAGGTCAAGGGTCCCTCCGCGTATCCCAAGTCTTTCACATGATGGAATTTCCGAAATGACGATTTAATGAAAGTGAAGGACAGACTGTTTTCGTGGCCAGTCCTTTGCGATCCAGGCATTATTTTGATGAGTATACTAAAAAGCCTACTACCATGGTGAACATTGAAATATGGTGTTTTTTCTCAATTCATCTTTGTAACATTTCTCGTTTATGCGAGTTATTCTGATGAAGTCGTACACTTCGAGTGGATTGTCAGTATCTCAAACATCAGCTTAGATCTAGTATTTACCTCGTGGGTAACTCGTAGTAAAACGAGCCGGTGTTTTAGTATTGCGGCACGCAGTAACGCAGAGCTTGTGTCTGATTTCAGGGAGTGTGGATTCGCCAGGGAGCTGTCGGCTTCGTGTCCAGTGTAGCGCGCATTCTGAACATCGCCGACGTCCATTGTAACCTGCTGCCACTCATACAGCCTTTCTTAAAACAGCCGGTGATCCAGGTGGACAGCGAGGTAAGGCTTGTGTCTACCGCTGAGACATGTAGGGGGATTAACACCAATCATAACGGATTATGTCTACCACTTAGACATGTAGGGGGATTAACACCAATCATAACGGATTATGTCTACCGCTGAGACATGTAGGGAGATTAACACCAATCATAACAGATTATGTCTACCACTTAGACATGTAGGGGGATTAACACCAATCATAACGGATTATGTCTACCACTTAGACATGTAGGGGGATTAACACCAATCATAACGGATTATGTCTACCACTTAGACATGTAGGGGGATTAACACCAATCATAACGGATTATGTCTACCACTTAGACATGTAGGGGGATTAACACCAATCGTAACGGTTTGGGGGGTTGGCGGCAGATAACTCTAAGAGAAATAGTCATATCTTATAGTGAAAAAGAACATTTCAAGTTAAATGAAAAAAAACCTTTAAAATATCATACCATTTATCTAGTTGATGAAGGAGAATTAAAGTTCTTTGTGCTGTAACGTGTTTACCGCTAACAACTTGGATTGGCGGTAGCAAAATGACACCACCCACATGTAAATTGGAGTTTATCTAAAAGAGGATGAGTATTCAGATACCGAAGAATCATATTTAATATTTTTGACAGAATCAATAGATATCATCTGTAAAGCTGATCAGCTTAATGTCCAGTAGGGATTAGTTGTTGAATAGTGAGTGAGTTGTGTGTGTGCCGGCAGGTTTAGAATACTGAGTGAGTCGTGTGTGTGTGGCAGGTTTAGAATACTGAGTGAGTCGTGTGTGTGGCAGGTTTAGAAAACTGATGTGAGTCGTGTGTGTGTCAGGTTTAGAATACTGATGTAAGTCGTGTGTGTGTGGCAGGTTTAGAATACTGAGTGAGTTGTGTGTGTGTGGCAGGTTTAGAATACTGAGTGAGTTGTGTGTGTGTGTCAGGTTTAGAATACTGAGTGAGTTGTGTGCGTGTGTGTCAGGTTTAGAATACCAAGTGAGTCGTGTGTGTGTGTGGCAGGTTTAGAATACTGAGTTGTGTGTGTGTGTGGCAGGTTTAAAATACTGAGTGAGTTGTGTGCGTGTGTGGCAGGTTTAGAATACTGAGTGAGTCGTGTGTGTGGCAGGTTTAGAATACTGAGTGAGTCGTGTGTGTGTGGCAGGTTTAGAATACTGATGTGAGTTGTGTGTGTGTGTGGCAGGTTTAGAATACTGAGTGAGTCGTGTGTGTGTGTGGCAGGTTTAGAATACTGAGTGAGTCGTGTGTGTGTGTGGCAGGTTTAGAATACTGATGTGAGTTGTGTGTGTGTGTGGCAGGTTTAGAATACTGAGTGAGTCGTGTGTGTGTCAGGTTTAGAATACTGATGTGAGTCGTGTGTGTGTGGCAGGTTTAGAATACTGAGTGGGTCGTGTGTGTGGCAGGTTTAGAATACTGAGTGAGTTGTGTGTGTGTGGCAGGTTTAGAATACTGAGTGAGTTGTGTGTGTGTGGCAGGTTTAGAATACTGACTGAGTTGTGTGCGTGTGTGTCAGGTTTAGAATACCAAGTGAGTCGTGTGTGTGTGTGGCAGGTTTAGAATACTGAGTGAGTCGTGTGTGTGTGGCAGGTTTAGAATACTGAGTGAGTCGTGTGTGTGTGTGGCAGGTTTAGAATACTGAGTGAGTCGTGTGTGTGTGTGGCAGGTTTAGAATACTGAGTGAGTCGTGTGTGTGGCAGGTTTAGAATACTGATGTGAGTCGTGTGTGTGGCAGGTTTAGAATACTGAGTGAGTCGTGTGTGTGTGTGTCAGGTTTAGAATACTGATGTGAGCTGTGTGTGTGGCAGGTTTAGAATACTGAGTGAGTCGTGTGTGTGTGTGGCAGGTTTAGAATACTGAGTGAGTCGTGTGTGCGTCCCGGCAGGTTTAGAATACTGAGTGAGTTGTGTGTGTGTGTGGCAGGTTTAGAATACTGAGTGAGTTGTGTGTGTGTGTGGCAGGTTTAGAATACTGAGTGAGTCGTGTGTGTGTGTGGCAGGTTTAGAATACTGAGTGAGTCGTGTGTGTGTGTGGCAGGTTTAGAATACTGATGTGAGTTGTGTGTGTGTGTGGCAGGTTTAGAATACTGATGTGAGTTGTGTGTGTGTGTGGCAGGTTTAGAATACTGAGTGAGTCGTGTGTGTGTGTGGCAGGTTTAGAATACTGAGTGAGTCGTGTGTGTGTGTGGCAGGTTTAGAATACTGATGTGAGTTGTGTGTGTGTGTGGCAGGTTTAGAATACTGAGTGAGTCGTGTCTGCGTCCTGGCAGGTGGTGCTCCTGACGGCGTTGGAGGACCCGGTCCCGCGCTCCATCTACGACTACATCGTCAGGTCTGCACTCATTGACCGCCTCTTTGAATGTCTCCAAGACCGACAACTCATCCGCAACATCTGCCGGGCCGGTCACGCGCCCAACTACACGGAGCTCGACGACAGTCTCAGCCAGGTAACGTGTGTGTGAAGCTCCTCTAGACGTGTGCGCAGTTTGACCATCGTAAATATTGGGATAGTTGCGGGGATATGAAATATAAAGGTAACAGTTTATTGGTAGCACAATTTTTTAAGTAGTAAAATCTCAGGAGTTTGCTTTTTATGCTAATTACATATTTATACCTTGCGATATTAGATCAACCTTTCCACAACACATGTTAAAAGGTATGTATGAATTAGCGAGTATGAGTAGCCTTTGTAAATGGGTTTTTAACACGTGAAGCGACGTCAAAATAGAGGATCAAAAGCTGAATTCATGATCGCAAGCAAGCCTCGCCGATCAGTGAGTGTCAACAAAATTGTCAAATAACGTAATTATAGCTTGATTTTCTTCAGTGTGTAATTACTGTTGATATTAGAATTACGTTTGGGATGGGGCTGGTTTCATAAATCACTCATAATATTCTGTATCGTGTTAGCAAACAACTGAATGGGCGCTTTGAGTGCAACTGGAACTTTTTTCGCACTAGCTCACTTTCTGGTCGCTGATTGGTCAATTTCTTTGTTATCCTAATTGCATGAAAACACTTTATGCCACACCCCATCGAATTGTCTTGGGGGATTTTTTCATTAAATCACTATGAAGACAGGAAGGTAACATGTTTTAGTGTTTCTAACAAATTCTGATGTTCAATAGACAACAGAACATCTTAGCCTTGAACCAGGTATGAGATACAGATAGGCTTAAGTCCAAGCTTTCTAATGATATTTTGTTTATAAATATTGGCCGGTTGTTCACAACGCAAGTCTGATTTACATTTTTCGAGTTGGTAAAACGAGTTTTTGTCCCATATTCATCTCGTGCCTCTGTGGACGCCGGACACGGGAGATGCGGTCCGCTGACGGCGAGATGTCCAACCCCACAGTGAACACCCGCTTAATGCGTAACGTGTATCTGCCACTCTAAGGCCGCGTCAAACGTTAACTGAACCATGTTCATGTGCTTATTGTAGATGATGAGGAAACTCGTATCACAAGGAATGACAGAAGCTGATGAAGATAAACTTCTGGTAAGCAGTATAAGGGTTTTAATCTCTGACGAGATGGTCTCATCCAAGGTGGCAGGCAGCAGGAGCACAGTTCAGGCAGGTCCTGTCAGAGCGGATTCCTGATGCGATGTGTGCAAAGAGCCATGATTCAGTGTCTTACAAACTAGCTGTTGTGGTTATCAAATAATACTGGAAAAACGAATTCTCCTTGAACGTCAGGATTGTAAGAGTTTCGAAGAGAAAGGTTCTACTGTGAATTATTAGTCTCTTGAAGGAACTTGTAAGATTCTGTAAGATTCTTTTTTGTTTCTACATTTCAGGCGATGAAAGAATTTGTATTAAAGCTGCACAGAGCGAGAGCCGGGTGAGTCCTCCATCGTCTCCTGTCAGTATGTGTTATGTGTAGTCAGGGTACGCACTCTGAGCAATCTGTAAATGACTCGCAGAACCTGAAGAGGTGAAGGAACGCATGGGGTGCAGTGAATAGGTCAGAGCTAGACTAGGTTATTTACATACAAGCCACTCCACACGTGTGCCTATTCAGAACCAATGATAGTTTGACAATATTCACGATAATGTCCAGCCACATCTTTCAATATCAAAAACCACTATAAAGCTCTCGGGCACAAAGCACACTGTTTAAAGGATAAAAGATAACTTATTAGAATGTTTCTTTGAAAAAATGTGGCCGCACCCTCTAGCAGGGAAATAGTGTAAAATACAACAAGCATCTGTCAGGTACCAGCTGAATGCAGTTACGCAATGCACTAGAAAAATAGACTTATTATACACTGTCCATGTTACTCAATAAGAATATGCCAGCTGACACCACGATGACATAAACCTGACTCAATAAGAACATGCCAGCTGACACCACAACATAAACCTGACTCAATAAGAACATGCCAGCTGACACCACGATGACATAGACCTGACTCAATAAGAATATGCCAGCTGACACCACGACATAAACCTGACTCAATAAGAACATGCCAGCTGACACCACAACATAAACCTGACTCAATAAGAACATGCCAGCTGACACCACGATGACATAAACCTGACTCAATAAGAACATGCCAGCTGACACCACAACATAAACCTCACTCAATAAGAACATGCCAGCTGACACCACGATGACATAAACCTGACTCAATAAGAACATGCCAGCTGACACCACAACATAAACCTCACTCAATAAGAACATGCCAGCTGACACCACAACATAAACCTGACTCAATAAGAACATGCCAGCTGACACCACGATGACATAAACCTGACTCAATAAGAACATGCCAGCTGACACCACAACATAAACCTCACTCAATAAGAACATGCCAGCTGACACCACGATGACATAAACCTGACTCAATAAGAACATGCCAGCTGACACCACAACATAAACCTGACTCAATAAGAACAGTTCCGCAATGCACTAGAAAAATAGACTTATTATACACTGTCCATGTTACTCAATAAGAATATGCCAGCTGACACCACGATGACATAAACCTGACTCAATAAGAACATGCCAGCTGACACCACAACATAAACCTGACTCAATAAGAACATGCCAGCTGACACCACGATGACATAAACCTGACTCAATAAGAACATGCCAGCTGACACCACGATGACATAAACCTGACTCAATAAGAACATGCCAGCTGACACCACAACGTAAACCTGACTCAATAAGAACATGCCAGCTGACACCACAACATAAACCTGACTCAATAAGAACATGCCAGCTGACACCACAACATAAACCTGACTCAATAAGAACATGCCAGCTGACACCACGATAACATAAACCTGACTCAATAAGAACATGCCAGCTGACACCACAATGACATAAACCTGACTCAATAAGAACATGCCAGCTGACACCACGACTTAAACCTGTCCTTGACAGGTCTGCGGAGACGTCAGGCCTGGAGGAGGAGGAAGAGGACATACAGCGTCACGGTTCAATGAACCTGGCTGTGCTGGGTAAAGCTCTCACGAGGCGTCACGCTGACCTCATTATCACAGATGGCAGCAAGGTGGACGGCCAGCAGACGCCAACCAAGTACGTACCTAACTCCTAGCTGGTATCAATATCACTATCTCCTAGCTGGTATCAATATCACTATCTCCTAGCTGGTATCAATATCACTATCTCCTAGCTGGTATCAATATCACTATCTCCTAGCTGGTATCAATATCACTATCTCCTAGCTGGTATCAATATCACTATCTCCTAGCTGGTATCAATATCACTATCTCCTAGCTGGTATCAATATCACTATCTCCTAGCTGGTATCAATATCACTATCTCCTAGCTGGTATCAATATCACTATCTCCTAGCTGGTATCAATATCACTATCTCCTAGCTGGTATCAATATCACTATCTCCTAGCTGGTATCAATATCACTATCTCCTAGCTGGTATCAATATCACTATCTCCTAGCTGGTATTAATATCACTATATTCTAACTTCTATCAATATGGCCATCCTCTAACTTCTATCGATATGGCCATCCTCTAACGGCGATCAATATGGCCATCCTCTAACTTCTATCAATATGGCCATCCTCTAACTTCTATCAATATGGCCATCCTCTAACTTCTATCAATATGGCCATCCTCTAACTTCTATCAATATGGCTATCTTCTAACTTCTATCAATATGGCCATCCTCTAACGGCGATCAATATGGCCATCCTCTAACTTCTATCGATATGGCTATCTTCGAGCTGGTATCCATGTTGAGGTCAACGTCCACAGACAGTGTATGTCTCGTTAGGTGACGTGTTGAGTAGAGATGATAAATTACGAGGTGAACAGAAGAATCCTGGATTTTAAATATGATTTCGGTGTTGATTATATCAATAATGCTTCTTTGTTCATCTCTAAAACTAACAGGAAAGTGGTGAAGAAGAAGACAGGGACTCCAGATTCTCCGACCGTGTCTATGGTATGTTCACATAGTTCACCTTTAGCATACTCCAGTTTATATGATGTGATTATTGTAGACACATCTCCTTAAAGTAAAGGTGTATGCTCATGGTGGTCGTTGGCACCCCAGAACGTTGCCTCTTACCAAGAGACATCACAAGTTTGAGTCTTAGTTTATTTATGCCATGCATTTTGTTGGCTCTATAATTTCTCGAGTCGAAGACGAGTGACATTACGCAGCCAACAAAATAAGTGGCAGTAAAATCAGTATCAGAAAGTAGTGGCATAAACAACACTTTATGTCACACCAGTGACATAAACAAATCCCATGTTAAGCCTATGGCGTTTTTTATTAGGGGTAGGATAATAGTTAATACTGAAAGAGAACATTAACAGCTGAGGTGAGTTCGTACTGTTGTTAGATTATATCATAATGTGGGAGTAACATGGTGCTCAACTGGTAATCCTCATTCTGTGCATACCTCCACGTGATACATGTTACAATTCACCATCAACTAGTAATGATGGCCATTAAATGCCGAGTTGTTCCCGACAGAACGAGGACTGGAAACAGATGTTTGGAAGCCACCATGACCCTGACCGGCCACAGGGCTCCACCGTACAGAAACTAAAACAACAGGTACGATCCACCTTCACCCTCACTTTGTTCAGCCGTCATTCAGTTAGTATTGAATATTATGACTCCACCATACAGAAACTAAAACAACAGGTACGATCCACCTTCACCCTCACTTTGTTCAGCCGTCATTCAGTTAGTATTGAATATTATGACTCCACTGTACAGAAACTAAAACAACAGGTATGACCCACCTTCCTATGATGCCGTCACTTTGTTCAGCCATCATTCAGTTAGTATCGAATATTATGACTCCACCATACAGAAACTAAAACAACAGGTACGATCCACCTTCACCCTCACTTTGTTCAGCCATCATTCAGTTAGTATTGAATATTATGACTCCACCGTACAGAAACTAAAACAACAGGTACGATCCACCTTCACCCTCACTTTGTTCAGCCGTCATTCAGTTAGTATTGAATATTATGACTCCACTGTACAGAAAGTAAAACAACAGGTATGACCCACCTTCCTATGATGCCGTCACTTTGTTCAGCCATCATTCAGTTAGTATTGAATATTATGACTCCACCATACAGAAACTAAAACAACAGGTACGATCCACCTTAACCCTCACTTTGTTCAGCCATCATTCAGTTAGTATTGAATATTATGACTCCACTATACAGAAACTAAAACAACAGGTACGATCCACCTTCACCCTCACTTTGTTCAGCCATCATTCAGTTAGTATTGATTATTGCTACTCCACCGTACAGAAACTAAAACAACAGGTACAATCCACCTTCCTATGATGCCGTCACTTTGTTCAGCCATCATTCAGTTAGTATTGAATATTATGACTCCACCATACAGAAACTAAAACAACAGGTACGATCCACCTTCACCCTCACTTTGTTCAGCCATCATTCAGTTAGTATTGAATATTATGACTCCACCGTACAGAAACTAAAACAACAGGTACGATCCACCTTCACCCTCACTTTGTTCAGCCGTCATTCAGTTAGTATTGATTATTATGACTCCACCATACAGAAACTAAAACAACAGGTACGATCCACCTTCACCCTCACTTTGTTCAGCCATCATTCAGTTAGTATTGATTATTATGACTCCAATTTACAGAAACTAAAACAACTGGTATGACCCACCTTCCTATGACGCCGTCACTTTGTTCAGCCATTATCCAGTTGGTATTGATTAATACCATATGGTAAAAATACCTCTTAGTAAAGCTGATACTTCCTTCATGTTCTTTATACACATTTCTATTTTCTTTTTCAAAATTCCAGTTTGTAATTGAGACGTTTTTTGTTTGTTTTTCCTAGTATTGAGATATTTCATATACCATATGCTCAGTTGATCATAATGAATGATCTTTTATCATTGAAAACGAACAGCAGTGGATGGTCTTCAGATTATGAAAATCTCCATCATCATACATGTAATCTATAGGTGTCCTGACTCAGTGTTATACATGTAATCTATAGGTGTCCTGACTCAGTGTCATACATGTAATCTATGGGTGTCCTGACAGCGACGTACATTTAATCTATGGGTGTCCTGACTCAGCGTTATACATTTAATCTATAGGTGTCCTGACTCAGTGTCATACATTTAATCTATAGGTGTCCTGACTCAGTGTCATACATGTAATCTATAGGTGTCCTGACTCAGTGTCATACATGTAATCTATAGGTGTCCTGACTCAGCATCATACATGTAATCTATAGGTGTCCTGACTCAGTGTCATACATGTAATCTATAGGTGTCCTGACTCAGTGTCATACATGTAATCTATAGGTGTCCTGACTCAGCGTCATACATGTAATCTATAGGTGTCCTGACTCAGCATCATACATGTAATCTATAATTGTCCTGACAGCGTCATACATGTAATCTATAATTGTCCTGACTCAGCGTCATACATGTAATCTATAGGTGTCCTGAATTTTCAGATAAATAATAAATCTTCGTAACTGCTTAGTGAAGAACACTGCCAAAAATATCTTTCCATTGTCATCAATTACACCTCATTTTACCAAATTATTGGAATACATTTATTGAAAATCTGTTCAATTACATCCTAACTATTGTCCTGGTAGATGCTACAATGTGATCCATGGCTTAAGCAAATGCAATATATTTCTGATGATATTTACCTTAGCAAATACCAACATTTTATTTAGTATTATGAACTGATATTCCCGGACTTAGTCCCTGAATACTGACTGACTGTGTTCTCTAAGGCGGCAGAGAGCGGCGTGGCCGGGAAGCCGGGCGGGTCGGCGGCAGGCACGCCCGGGCAGGGCGGTCAGCAGACCCTACCGTCCTCCGCCAGCACCAACGGCTCCGGTCAGACACACTCGGAGAGTCGGCGCGCCTCACACAACACCCATCCGCCACAGGACAGGACCATGGTGCAAAGTAAGTGTCTCATAATCAGCATGCTCCAGTCATGGACATAATTGGGCAATCTGGACGAGTTTGTGCAGGATATGTGTATATCGAGTGGATGAGACATAGCACTTACACCTCTAACCCTACTAGATGCTACCTGATGTGTAAAAACAAAAAAACTGAGATATGTCGGCACGTATGGGCATTTCATTTTATTTGTCGTATGTCCAGCATGTGACCATTTCCAATCTGTTGAGGGAATTTCTTTTTTTTAAAGTTCTTCATTGACCATCACTTGCATATAATCAGCACCTCACTAACTTAGGCCGCTCTCTTTGCCTCTTCCCTATGACTTTCAGCTCGGTACGCCGGGTGTAAGTTTGAGCTGCACCATCTGGTGTCCCGGAAACGTGAGCAGTACTCGACAGACCAGATCACCAAAGACCTGCTCGACAGCGCCACCTGGGAGAACCGGCCGCCACCTGCCGGCTGGAGACCCAAGGGTCAGCTGGTGGCGCACCTCCACGAGCACCGCGGAGCAGTCAACAGGTGAGCGTCCCTCATAGATATAGAACATACAGGACACACTCTGAACAATCGTCATAGTTATAGACAGCTGGTGGCGCACCTCCACGAGCACGGCGGGGCCGTCAACAGGTGAGCGCAGTACTCCCCACACTCTGACCAACCCTGATAGTTATAAGGAAAGGTCAGGAAAGGCTATGCCCAATGGATAGAATTCTATACACCTAATCATTAAAGTCTCTATGTATGTGTTAAATATCAACCTGATGTTCTCCCTGTGTCAGTATGAACCATCTGGCGACAGTCTGCGATGCCTGTGTCAGTATGAACCCTCTGACGACAGTCTGCGATGCCTGTGTCAGTATGAACCATCTGACGACAGTCTGCGATGCCTGTGTCAGTATGAACCATCTGACGACAGTCTGCGATGCCTGTGTCAGTATGAACCATCTGACGACAGTCTGCGATGCCTGTGTCAGTATGAACCATCTGACGACAGTCTGCGATGCCTGTGTCAGTATGAACCATCTGGCGACAGTCTGCGATGCCTGTGTCAGTATGAACCATCTAACGACAGTCTGCGATGCCTGTGTCAGTATGAACCATCTGACGACAGTCTGCGATGCCTGTGTCAGTATGAACCATCTGGCGACAGTCTGCGATGCCTGTGTCAGTATGAACCATCTGGCGACAGTCTGCGATGCCTGTGTCAGTATGAACCATCTAACGACAGTCTGCGATGCCTGTGTCAGTATGAACCATCTAACGACAGTCTGCGATGCCTGTGTCAGTATGAACCATCTAACGACAGTCTGCGATGCCTGTGTCAGTATGAACCATCTGGCGACAGTCTGCGATGCCTGTGTCAGTATGAACCATCTGGCGACAGTCTGCGATGCCTGTGTCAGTATGAACCATCTGGCGACAGTCTGCGATGCCTGTGTCAGTATGAACCATCTGACGACAGTCTGCGATGCCTGTGTCAGTATGAACCATCTGGCGACAGTCTGCGATGCCTGTGTCAGTATGAACCATCTGGCGACAGTCTGCGATGCCTGTGTCAGTATGAACCATCTGGCGACAGTCTGCGATGCCTGTGTCAGTATGAACCATCTGGCGACAGTCTGCGATGCCTGTGTCAGTATGAACCATCTGACGACAGTCTGCGATGCCTGTGTCAGTATGAACCATCTAACGACAGTCTGCGATGCCTGTGTCAGTATGAACCATCTGGCGACAGTCTGCGATGCCTGTGTCAGTATGAACCATCTGACGACAGTCTGCGATGCCTGTGTCAGTATGAACCATCTGGCGACAGTCTGCGATGCCTGTGTCAGTATGAACCATCTGACGACAGTCTGCGATGCCTGTGTCAGTATGAACCATCTGGCGACAGTCTGCGATGCCTGTGTCAGTATGAACCATCTAACGACAGTCTGCGATGCCTGTGTCAGTATGAACCATCTGTCGACAGTCTGCTTTACCCTTTCTGAGACATTGCTACATCTTTAAACCCAAGCCACTGCTCCCTCAATTGCCATCATGTAAACTTACTCTACTGTTTTTGTAGGATTCAGGTGAGTCCTGACTGCGCCTTCTTCGCGACCTGCTCTAATGACGGCACGGTGAAGATCTGGGACTGTAGCCGCATGGAGGGGAAGAGCGTCACCAACCGGTCGCGACAGACGTACAACAAGCAGGGCGGCCAGATCAAGACCATCGCCTTCTGCGAGCAGTCCTACTCCATCGCCGCCGCGTCCGACAGCGGGGCCATCCATGTCTTCAGGTGAGCGGGATCCGGTCAAAGCCAGTCGCGGTGAACACAAACCTCACTGGCCTCATAGCGCGATGCTAATTACAGCAGTTACAGTCAGAGATTTATTTTACCAACACTTCACAATGAATGTACCGTGACACTTCACAATATGTATAGGTACATACCATCGTGACTGTACACAGTTTTCTTTATGTGACACCTCACACTATACACAGACACCTCACACTTTACACACACCTCACACTATACACAGACACCTCACACTTTACACACACCTCACACTTTACACACACCTCACACTTTACACACACCTCACACTTTACACACACACCTCACACTTTACACACACCTCACACTATACACAGACACCTCACACTTTACACACACCTCACACTTTACACACACCTCACACTATACACACACACCTCACACTTTACACACACCTCACACTTTACACACACCTCACACTATACACACACACCTCACACTTTACACACACACCTCACACTTTACACACACACCTCACACTTTACACACACCTCACACTTTACACACACCTCACACTTTACACACACACCTCACACTTTACACACACACCTCACACCTTACACACACCTCACACTTTACACACACCTCACACTTTACACACACCTCACACTTTACACACACACCTCACACTTTACACACACCTCACACTATACACAGACACCTCACACTTTACACACACCTCACACTTTATACACACCTCACACTATACACACACACCTCACACTTTACACACACCTCACACTTTACACACACCTCACACTTTACACACACCTCACACTTTACACACACCTCACACTATACACACACACCTCACACTTTACACAGACACCTCACACTTTACACACACCTCACACTTTACACACACCTCACACTTTACACACACACCTCACACTTTACACACCTCACATCCTTTAAACACTTGGCACTGACTGGTCTCGCGGTTTCAGGATCGAGTCGGCCTCTCCGCGTATCAGCATCCTGCACACTAAGAACCTGGACGTGGAGGAGGAGGGGCTGGTCGTCGACATGACGCACTTCGACACCGGGGCGCAGTCGGTGCTCGCCTACGCCACGGTGCACGGGCTGCTCGTGGGCTGGGACCTGCGCGCCCCCAAGGTGGCCTGGCAGCTGAAGAACGACTCCAAGCTCGGTCAGTGCATCTCAGTCCGGGCTTTCAGTTTCTACAGAGAGTCAGTCATGATCATGGGGTGTTAGGTTGTTGTAACTAAAGCATGATAAGAAGTGCCATCTAAAAACGATCATTGTGGTTTGAACTTTGTTTTAATCAAAAGATAATAAGATCTTTCAAATCTGAAATTAGAATAAACTACTTCAACCATCAATTGTCAGAAACAATCATCAACATTCAGAAAGACACCTACAACCAAAGTTCTATATAAGTAATTTTCAAAGACTCAGAAATAGCCTTGTAAGTGTAGAGCTTGATGCTGGTTGGTGGCAGCCCGCGCGTAGGCTGACATTAGCAGGCTCTACAACTCTTCCCCAGACACGGTAACACTGTCTCTCAGAGCCAAGGAGTTTTGTGTTTTGACAAACGCAGGTTCTCATGCACGACCGAGTTGCGGTCAGAGCCGAGTGTGGCGGTCCTTTCTGCGGCATCCAACATGGCGGAACAGCAGGGGACGGACTCAGCCCAAGTGTCAGTCCAAATCTAAAACGTCAGACTAGCCCGGGACTCGGGGCCCCCGGGGGATGAGGGGGTGGTGGAAGTGGTTCAGCAACAAACACCACAGGTCCAAAGGCTGTCCACAGGACAAACGCACTGGTTCGGGGCCATCCATAAAGTATGTACGCATCAAACGGGCGGGGGGTCAAAATTTTCTGAAATTTTGCAAATATTCCTTCTTTGTTCAAGATTGAGAGTTGTTCAGTTGTCACAGCGATTGCGGATGAGGTGTTGGGTGGTGGTCAAATTCCCTAAGGAGGAGGAAGATACACTCACCCACGCCGCTGACAGTCATTACTAGAGGTGTGATGTCACCAGTGCCGAGTGTACAACCCGACCCGAGGTCTCAGACTGAGTGGTTAGGGCGCTTTCCCCGGTGGTCGGCCGCCATGGTCAAATGACAGTGTCAACGAGAAGCGACACCATTTCCAGACCGACGAACGCTCCCAGGATACAAGTTCCCAAGTTAAGGTTTTGACTGAGTTTTGTCTGTGGATGAATAACTCTCTGACACACGTCACGTGGCCGTGGCCTTGTCGGGAGTTGCGCACCGGGCTCAGGTTGTGTGCTCAGGTAAAGTGACAAAGTGTCGGTTGTATCCGACCAACCAGTAACAAGCAATAGACTTGAGAGGTTGAATGAGACTTACCTTGGTAGAAGGTCAGATTGAGTAAGGCCCACCCAAGCCTGTTCTCTCCCCTACCCGAAGTAGATGAGTTGCCCATCGGTTAGATTAGGATCTTATAATACTGCTCAGTCTTACTACCCTGTAACATCGTAGACTTTACGCCCTCTACCTAGGCAAGTCTCATCTAACCTTTAAGTTCTTTGAATTGATAAAAATACAGTTTGACTTTTCGTTCTTCTCTTTGAATGAGTAGGATTGAGATTACAATGACAACCATGTGGTTGATGTGTTGTTGTGTGTTCCCGGCAGGTCTCATCACCTCCTTCTCCGTGCATCCGCTACAGAGCTGGCTCAGCGTGGGCACCAGCAGCGGCAGCCACGTGTGTTGGGACCTCCGCTTTCAGCTGCCCATCACGACAGTCACACACCCCACAGGTCAGTACCACCCCCCACAGTAACACCCCCACAGTAACACCCCTCAGTAACACCCCCCACAGTAACACCCCCACAGGTCAGTAACACCCCCCACAGTAACACCCCCCCTCACAGTAACACCCCCCACAGTAACACCCCCACAGTAACACCCCCACAGTAACACCCCCCTCAGTAACACCCCCCACAGTAACACCCCCCACAGTAACACCCCCCACAGTAACACCCCTCAGTAACACCCCTCAGTAACACCCCCCACAGTAACACCCCCCACAGTAACACCCCCCCACAGTAACACCCCCCACAATAACACCCCCACAGTAACACCCCCCACACAGTAACACCCCCCACAGTAACATCCCCCACAGTAACACCCCCCACAGTAACATCCCCCACAGTAACACCCCCCACAGTAACACCCCCACAGTAACACCCCCAGTAACACCCCTCCAGTACCACCCCTCACAGTAACACCTCCCACAGTAACACCCCCACAGTAACATCCGCCACAGTAACACCCCCCACAGTAACACCCCCCACAGTAACATCCGCCACAGTAACACCCCCCACAGTAACACCCCACAGTAACACCCCCCACAGTAACACCCCCCACAGTAACACCCCCACAGTAACACCCCCCCCCCCCCCCACAGTAACACCCCCCCCCCACAGGACGGTAAGTTAGCTAGGCAACCAGCCCTGTCCTGAATGGGGGATTGTAGGTTGATGATATTGTTCTGATGTTTATTATGTTGAGGTTTGGATGGTGTTTATTTTTGTTTAGTATGAAGTGATCAATTCGTCAAGGGCAGCAAAAAATACAAAATGTTTCTGTTTATGTGTAAGAATCACTAAGGAAGGAAATGTTAGTGACAACAT